>JAYKAV010002497.1:685382-1013028 GCA_035582835.1 Phoebastria nigripes | reverse complement strand
TTGTGTAAATAAAGGTCTCCGCTCTGCACTATTCCTGGAGTCTGTGATTCATTCCCTTCAGGGGGGTATCAATTACTATT
The DNA here is from genome assembly GCA_035582835.1 of Phoebastria nigripes. NCBI lineage: Eukaryota > Metazoa > Chordata > Aves > Procellariiformes > Diomedeidae > Phoebastria > Phoebastria nigripes. Next base: position 1,012,948 of record JAYKAV010002497.1, on the reverse strand, counting down.
CCAGTCCCACTCAAAAACGTGTTCTTTTTTTTATTTTCATTCAAGTCCATTCAGGCACAAATATCTCCTTTGTCTCCTTGAGGCACCTTCCAATACCACATGAACCTCAGTACTGTCTAGTTTTCCCCATCTATCCAAATGTAATCTCTGCCTAAAAATTTCAAGAGTGACATGATTTGTGTTTGCTGTATACTATGACTCAAGTCAAAGATGGGCAGAGACAACAGTCCTTGAGACATAGCCAACAGCATGTCATAAATTGAGTATCTGAACTTTTGAGTGCTTTGGATCTACAAAATAAGGTGGTAAAATCCTCTCTCAGTAATCTAGTGACATTATTTTATATCCTTGCACATATATGCAAGACGGACCACTAAAACTGCAAAGATATTCCTTTCTTTGTACCTGGTATATTCTTGTCCCTGTATTTCTACCTGAATTTACCTCAGAAAGAGGGAAGGGCGGAGCTATAGATTGACACAGCAGTATCTTATTGTTGCCACAGTCAGATGGGTAGCAATTAAAAACTCTAAGACAGACAGAGAGCTAAGGTGGGCTCTGCCCTCCCCCTATCACATGCCAGTCTGCACAGCGAGCCAAAGGTCTGATAAAGTATGGGACAATGTCACAGGTCTGATTAAGCTTCCTCCTGCTGATCCGGCAAAATACTGATCTTCTGAGTATTACAAGTTCAGTTCTTAACTGTTAGGTTTACTTGGATTGGATTGACTACAGCATTGATTCTTTTCTTAGCCTCTCCAACATTTTCTCAGCATGGGCTTTTTACCAGTTACATCTTCACAGCAATAGGACTCATAGGCTAGCTGCTCAAGGAGCCTACAGGCACTCCCATTCCCAAGGCTTACACTTACCAGTGCACACTTGCTAGGCATTCTTTACATTCACATTTTTGAGACACGAAGTAGCAGAAAGAGACTTTTCTTTTTTAAAGTCTAGAGCTGATCCCTTCTTCATTAAAGAAAGGCACGCACATGCATGAAAGAAAACCACAACTATATGCATTTCTTAACCTCAGTTTCCTCAATACTCTTGAGAATTCTTCGGGTTTAGACCTATGCCTGTGCTTTAGATGTAGAAACTGGGCAATTGCAGCTGCAGTATGTGACTGGAAAGGTCTCGGTCATCTAGGTAGAGCAAATACAGCAGCTACAGACTGATTATCACTTCTTCCACTCAAGTCGTATCTTCTAGAAATCTTTTCCCCTACTGCTCTGTATATGGATTCTTCCAAAAAATGTGTCCCTGTATTTTCTCCATCTCTCTTCTCCAACCATTTTTTCTACTTTATTTGAATTCAGAGTAAAAAAAACCCAAAATCCTACAGCTTCTTTTCCTTCAAGACCCTCCACTGAAGGCATAGTTTCATGTTGCAAGCCAGTTGCCAAAATAGCTGTCCATTTCCATCCCTACATCCTTCTATGCACATATTGCCATCCGCAGCCTCCAATTTCCTTCCTTGCACTGGTGTCATAAATGGGCAGTCCGGGTTCAGTGAATCACATCATTTCATTGATCTGATAGAAATCACTTCACCTTCCCCCCCCCCCCCCCACATTATTTTTCCTTAGGAGCAACTAAGTGATCAACCTCACCAAGTGATCACACAATCACTAGACCTGAAAGGGAACAGAGCTACACCCTTTCAATAGCTGTTTTAGGCATAACGTGAAACTGTACATGGTAACCTTCATACCTTCTCATTTTCCAATTCCCTGTCTTAACATCCAATGTTTTTTTGTTCTGCCTCCGAAGAAATTACATTCTTTAAAATAGTAGTTGTCTGAAAGGAAGCTAAAAAAATAGATCTATCTCATCTGCAGTTATTCTATTGTTCTCTGTATACAAAAATTTACTGGATGCTGACAGATTTAACAAACAACCTACTCTTACACAAACATTTGTGTGACACTCTTCTGTCCCCTTAACACACATAGTATGAGACAACACAAAATACAACTATACAACACAACACAAAGACAGCTATAAGACACAAGGATACTAGTTCCTTTTAAATAAACGTTCACATAAACTGTAAATAGATTATTTCCTTAAGGAATTAATGTTAAATATGCTGCATCATTTGAAGGATTTAACAGCACCTTTATTTTCACCATCACTTCCACTCATTTTTCATGTGCCTAAATAACAAGGCTTAATCTATAACAATAATCTATTCAGGCTGTTGATATTATAACAAAAAGCTTCCCCTATGGCTGTATCTGAACCCAGCAGAAGCTATACATCTCATAGGCTTAAAGGCAAGAAACTTTAACGCAAGGCTTTTAGAGACTTAATTTGTGGTGCAGGTTCTGGTCACTTTTTACTTTATTTTATTTCTCTGGAAGTTATAACATAAGTCTACTAGCAATTTGAGAGTGTACATTATGAGCATAAAACCTGTCATGCTGCTGTTTCATATACCCCCCCAACTTTTACTAAATTAAATAGATAGAAATATTAAAAAGCTTTTAAATGTTTTACCAGTGTATGTAGCATTTTCCATATTGGTTCAGATAAGCTGTTCTAGTACTGACTTGGCAAACATACACACCAAAATTTGAAATCTGAGAGCACTTCCAAATTAAAACTTAATTGATTGCACTTCAGATTGGGGTGGTAGGGAAGGGGGAGAAGCTAGTATTCCTACCAAGAAGCATACTTATACCCATTAGTTGCAAGAAGGACTGCTCCAGAAGCACCTGAAACAAGCAAACCTTTCCAGTAAAACAATGCGGAGTTTTGAACAAAGTCATCTCCTCTCTAATGAGAACAATTTGACTTTTATGAACACACCAGTCACAGACCCGTTAGTCCTGTCTGACATATTTCCAGTTAGAAAATCATGCCATATGTGTACCCTGTAAAGTGGTGACTTGATCAAAACAATGAAACATGATTGAGCCAGGGGAAGGCCTACAAATCCACGTAGAGAGCGCCCTTCTCTTGTAAAGCCTCTGCAGCATTAAAACAGATTGCCTTTTTATTAACTGTTGTCTCAGGTCTCTAAGGGAAGTCAACATCTGAAACAAGAAAATTATCCTTTCTGATCATCTCACTAACATAAACTCATATAGAACATCAAAAAGAAACATTTTGCTACCTGTTTCATGCCGTAAAKGTACTGAAACAGACAGAAAATAGAATTTTTAACTCTGTAGTCCTCCATATGATGAGACAGGTTAACTTTGGCTCTACTTGCTGGGCTCCCTCTCCTGGTGTATACAAGGTAGTTTCAACACTTCGATAATAAGGAAGGGTTTGGTTGACCTGAACTTCAAGCTGCATTTCTGATATTCTTTCATTCACTCCCTCACATGAAGTCCAAATTCCCTCATTCTGAAACTCCCTTATATCAAAAACTAAATAAATTTAAGCAATTAGTCACAAAATAAATTCTCTGCTTTTCTAATTAATAAACAAAAGGCAGTGTTTGCAGAAAGCTTTCTTCTAGACATTTTTATTGTCATGGATGTCTAGCTGCACTTCATTTGTACTTTTTTTTTTTAGATTTCTTCAAATGGGAAGAAATCAGCAGCTATATGAAATTAAATGCAGCTATACGAAATTCAGCAATCTGTCCTGCCAGCTTTTCATATTACTTTCCTCCACTTTCATATTAAAAAAAAAAAAAAAAATCTAGAGTGCAAATGGATTAATTTTTAAGTGTTATCCAGCAAAGATAGGTATTGTGAAATCACTGTTTTCCAGTTGACGTAAACCACCTATTTATGGGCTATGACTATTTAGCTCCTATTGCTGAATTATACTGTGTGATTTGGAGGATGGCATCCGTCAGTCCCATCTGGTCTTCAAATTTTTTCTGTCAGAGGAACCAGGAGTTGCAGAAATCCTCGACAATTATCAAGAGGAACATGAGGCATGAGTGAGTTAGTGATATAAAAATAAAGGTATCTATTTCTGGGTTTGTTTTAGCTCCAGAGACTATTTCATGGCTAAGGACCTTCACTTCCATTTCTAACTTGAGTACATTTTCTGTGTCAAACTTCCCTTCTTGCATTGTCTCAGAAGATAAGAAATTTTCTGGCCCGGTTCTCAAAGAAAGGAAATTTCCATTGTGTTCTGTAGGTGTTTGGGCTCTGGTAGGAATAGCAACAAGGATCCATTTCCCTGCCTTAAGGAATGAGAATTTCATAGTCAACTCCACTGCAGTCCCTCAGATCTGGTGRGGACTAGGACCCTGACAGATGACTTTAGCCTCTTCAGGCTGTGCAATTTAAGCTCTCAAGTACTCCACCATCCTACCCAGCCCTAGGTTTATTATATGAGTAGCTGTTAGAGCTCAGCATTCCAGTCTCTCTGGTAATATGTTTCTTGTCTCATCATTATGTAAAAGCATTAAATAATGAATAACATAATATAAAAATCAAGTTTTAATGTTATAATTAAAGAAAATCATACTAGTGAGAGAAAGACCAGCACGCATAATGATTTAAAGGAAAGACAGAAAACAATGTAGGATTTCATAATGTGGGTGAAACATGGAATGCAAAGATAATTCCTAACATAACCTGAAAGCAGGTCTGAATCTGAGACACAATCATCCACCACAGCAAAATAAATGTTCTTCCATTCCACCTGCCACACCTTGCACAGCTCGTATTTCTGCTTGTAGCATACCCCTCTTCCTCTAGCGTTCAGCTAACCAAGCTAACCAGAAGGCCTGAGGAAATATCCTATTCCTAGGGACCTGTTTCATTCAAAGTATTTTGACACAACATAGTTAAAAGCAGCAAACGAATGCCTGATCTCACATTAAGTGGAACTCTGTTCTCTACCACCAGCTGTTCAGAGAGAAAAATTCTTCCTGGCATAGCACAGGTGGCACATACAAAGTGCAAATTAAAGCCGGGGCTTCTACACAGCAAGGGCAGAAGACACAGCAGCTGTGCTGGCCTGGTGATCCGTGCCCCTGACCTGCACACACAGGAGTGATGAGATGGGATGGGATGGAAGGACAGGCAAGAACAGGGCCACAGAGCAAGTGTGGGCAGCAGGGCGAGCTGCAGCAGCTACGGAGGCTGTAAACAGCACCCGGGCTCTAATTTGGAAGCGAGTTTCACTTCTGAACACATAACCTGTTTGAGTGAAATTCATTTAACCTTTTAAAATCTAAATGCTGTAGGTTTTGATTTAGCAGATTTTAATATCTGTAAGAGATGCGTACATTAAACTACACAGCTTATTGTTAATATTTATTATCCCCCTAATAAAGCAGAAGCTGAACAGATAGCTCTGTACAGTCAATACTAATGAAAACCAATCAACAGCCAAATAAATAACAGCTTCTGATTTCAGTTGCACCAGGACAACTTCATATAGGTGAGATTTTGCCAGATTCATTCTGACACAAGAGACATGAAAGATCAGATTTGCTGACATATTCCAAGGGTCTGAGCCACTGTGGCAATGCACATCAGCCATAAACCCCGCTTGGCTCAATGAATAGCAAGGACTCTGGCTCCTCTGCATCAGAGAGGAGCAAAGCTGCAACAATATACTGGTGCCACTGAGATAACAAACTTCCTCAACCGTATTAAGGAACTGAAAACAACATGCAGCAAGTGTGATATTTGCCACATTTTTTGTGTTTCATTTTTTGGAGTATAGCTGGAACATTTCTTGTATTTTCCGGTGTGGGCTGTTCACTTTTGTAGGCCATCTCATTATGTATTTGTGAGACTGTCTTGTTTGCTGCCTCTTTCTCTCTTCCGTATCAGAAGGAATTTAGTCTCAGAGCACAACTCTCAGGGAGACAGGGGTAGGCATACTGATGTGTGAGGAAAATCAAGAAAAAAAACGTATTTTCAAAATATGAGCATGGAAAACATCTTAATAAAGGTCCCAAAAGCCAAGCTGAATCTTAAACTTTTATATGCAGAAGACACAATATTTTACAGATGTGAAGTCCTTCCTCCTTAGGTGCAATGAGCAGTAATATTAGTCCCCGCGGATCAGAACAAACCAAAGAGTATTACTTTCCACTTTAGAGAAAGAACTGGTTCTAATAATGCCTCCAAAATCTAGAATGGAGAAATGTAACTAAACACGATAATTTTCTTAGAATTAAAACAGGTAACTTTTACATCTATCTTTGTAGGAATGTACTATCTTTAAATATTCCTAGTATTTTAATTTCACATATATTATTAAAAAGCACAGGCCAGCATATCACAGCCTTCCCTATATTTTGGGTCATTTCTCAGTTAAGATAATCTGAATGTTTTCAGTGAGAAATAGCTTGAAAAAAACATTATGTTGTGAAGAAATTCTGACTTAAAAATCTTGCAGTAGACTTTAAGCATAATTAGACTTTGTCTCTTCATCTCTCATAGTAGTTGTTCTACAAAGGTCCTTATTTGTGTTTATCACAGCTGTCACAGCTGATTGCTGAGGGATGGCCTTTGAAATACCTTGCAAATGCTTTAAGACTAAAGCACAAGATCTTCAGCTGAATCTAAGATCAGACAGAATGCCAGTACAGCACTGGGAACTCTGCTGTGTGCATTTTCCTTAATTCAGCAGCTGATCCCAGCTTGTTGAGCTAGTTGTTTTCATGCAGTTTTCGTAACAGCCAAACATTCAGCAAGATGCAACAGTAAAACACAAATGGTAAAAAGGGGGTATTTCCAATCAAAAGTGACTGGATGCACAGGAAAGAGGTGGAAACAATTCCCCTAGGTGATGCAGCTTGTTAAACTGTTTTGGATACCTGTATTTGTAAATGTCAGTGAGAATATGGATTGATAAAGCAGAAAATGACAGTGAGCCTTCCAGCTTTCCAAGTTCAGAGAGGAAGATTGTCATAATCAGTTCAAAAGGGAAGAGAGAAATATGTCCTACATCCCTTAAGGCAGGACCGTGCCACTCATGACAACTCTTTGGTATGGGAACAGGGACTTTTCAGTGTCAACTGTGTATGAAGCTGTTAGCAGAATGGTCATGCGCATTTATTAAAAGCGCAACATATTATCTGCCTGTTGAAATTTATGATACAGGGAGAAGTACGTTTGTAGCTGTTGTGCAAGAAAACTGCTGGTGATTGCAGATTTGGGGAGAAATTGTGAAAGACCATACATCAAAGAAAAAACACAGTATCTCTAAGTTTGGTGGTATCTTAGGAGCTTTCTCTATTTTCAGGGCAGATTAAACTTCTCCTCTCACTTTACCAGCCTTTTCCATACTCTTACCATTGTATATACAATAAGACCACCTCTGGCACTTACACTGAACTGCACAAGTATCTATGTGAAATGCAAATCTATGACAAAAAAAAATGGGATCATTATGTTTGTCCTGCTCACTTGGGCAATAGTAGTTTTACCTAACTTTTAATATCACATACTTCCACATGCAAACGCTAGAACTGGATCAGGGAACAGCACATAAATGTCCCATATGGGACTTCATTTTGGAATACCAAAGCGCATCCATAATGGGCAAAGCCCCACAGAAGCTAATACAGCAACCCACAACGGGAAGGTTAGCTGTGTGCTTTTCTATTTTGTGTTGAACTGGAGGCTAAACACCATATACAAGAATCACCTCCTTACAAAGTAAATGCATTTTTTCAGAGCTGCATTTCTCATTAATTCAGTCTTCTCTCTGAAGCAGCTTATTATTGTTCTGTTCTCCAGTGCGTGAAATCCAGCTTTTCCCCATTTCATATTTTCTTTAGTTACGGGCTTTTTGTAACAATTGTATGGATTTCTTATTAGTGGTGCCAACATTTCATTTAAAATATTGCTAAAGAGAATTCTAAATGTATCAAAATCAAACTATACAGTACTTTCCATGCTAATCCAGTAAGCATATCTGAAGAGCAAACGATCACTCACTGGACCTTCTGTATAAGTTGCACTATGGGCACAATTTCAACGCTAACAAGGATTTCACTGATGTACAATTTTAACAAAGTTAGACCTATATTCCTTACAGACTCTACAAAGAGGCATTTGTAATATTCTGATTTTTTCAGTGGGTTTTCTTTCATTCTCACTTGCAGATACATGAACCAAAATACATTTTTTAGACAATTCAGACTGGTAGGCAGTATATAAAGTTGCAGAAGGGTACATGTATAGAAAGTAGCTACCAATAAACTTAATCCTACAAACGTTTGGTACAATTTCCTACTAATTCTGGTATCAGTTGCTTTAACTTTTCACAGCTTTTCTCCTTTTTCAGTATTAATTTTAGGTGTTGCACACTGCACAGCATAGGGATGAATATTGAATGACATAGACCAAGATTTCATTGCCCGTTATTACTGCTAAAAGGAATGACATGACTCGGTTATCCTTTATTGTGTTACATACTTCGCTTCTGTATCTGCTAGTCAAAAGTTATTTTAACCCTTTGGCAAGACAGGGGCAGCCACGTTTTAAAATAGTTGCATTATATTTTCTTAGATGCCTTTTTGCTTCTAAGCCCATACTGACATAGCCTCTTTTACAGATGGAATTTAAAAAAAAAAAAAAAAAAATCATTCTTCACGACTACTGTAAGAAATTCTAGTTATGTTGTTCAAAAATATTTATATTGTTTACTAAATAAATACTTCAGAGGAGTGTGAAAAAAAGTATTTCTTACTGACACTGGTGGCATCAGAATGTCATCTTCACAGAGAAGTCTGTTACTCGATAGCCACAGGAGTTCTGCAGGGCAAGGATGGTCCATTGCCCAGAGTGTTGGCCTGCGACTCAAATTTGGATTTCTATTATTTCACAAATTTCCTATTTTACCTTGGCCAAATTACACAAACCCAGGCCTCCAAAAGTTATCCAGATGCTATAGATTACTTCGGGGTTATCTACCTAAACAGTTTTAAGAATCTGTATCCATTTTTTCCTCTCTAAAACGTAGACAGCATATCCTTACCTGATACGGATGTTAAGCTAATAAACATTTTAAAGATCATCAGTTCCTCTGTAAGAACTGCCAGTGATTGATAGGAGGAAAAGTTACCTAGGTTTTTTGAAGCATCTCTTTTGAAGAATTCTTTTTCTAACTTAGGGGCAAATTCATTTCTTGAATAAAGCAGTACCACTGTCATTAACCTCACTGAATTGCAAGCCCTGGCAAAAAAACCCACCTTTCCTACTATTGCTTTGATTCAAATTATTCATGTTCAAAGAAAGGCAAATTAGTAGGAAATGCAAATTCAGTTCCATAAAGCAATTTCAGAGATAACAAGCACCTGCACCCTCACTGCAGAAAACTTTACAAGAGGAGCCCTTTATTGCCTAGCTCACAATTCAGCGTTACTATGTATGGGCTCAGGAAACTGGAGGAAAATAAATTAAATGTTAATTATGTTTCCTTTAACCTAACCCTCCTTTAATATACCTGTTTCTAGGAATATCACATCCATAGATGGTTGAACCGTTCTTGGCTTAAGATGCTTTATTTTAGATGTGAAAAGATTTAAATCAGGTATTCATTCCCTAGCTATTAATTCTTTTTTTTTTTTTTCCCCTGGGTATTTTGTTGGAGTTTTTTAAGACTTCTCTTAAGGAAAGTCCATTATCTTTGTAAGAACATCAGGCATACTTTTTCTTCTTCAATCCTGTTCACCTCACTGTGCCATTTCTTGCAAAATGCAAAGAATTGGAGTCGTTCTAAATATGGCACTGTTGAACTCACTCACTGCATTTCAATGACAACATACATTAAAGTTTTGGGGTTTCTTTTTCCTCCTCTTTACTACTGTTTTACTCTCTGATTTTCTTTCCTTTCTGAAAGAGGCCAGCCCTTTCTGTAGTTGTTTGACTGTATGGTATACATAAACAAAAACTAGATATTAGAGACACAAATGTTTTAACCTTTTTGCATATGTAATTAATATTTCCTCCAAAGAGACACTGCTCCTCTCATGCATAATTGCGATTTTATTTTTAATTAGTTCTTTATTCAGTGCCATGCTTTACCTTGAAGGTTCATACCTTTTATCTTACAAAGAAATCTGTCATCGTTTCCACTGGGGTTTACAGTATTAAATTCCAAAAGACTAATACTCCTGCAGCTGGCACTGAAGTTGTTCACTTGTGCAACTCTGAGGGCTCTGTGCTGGCATCATACTCTGCTACCAACAAATACTACTAACGGGAGGAACAGAGAGAAACTGGAAACAGGAAGGAATGAAATACCAGGTTTCAGCAGTACGAGGGGTGCAGACTTACCATAGCTTTAACAAAAATCAAAATCTATTTGTTATAAGTCTCAAAAAAACATTTGCAGAAAAATCTGGATAGGACAGAAGAGAGAGATGAAGAGCTGTTTTAGTACATTCTTTTCTTCTCTTTCTCTATAACATTAGCAGCATGAAGAAATGACACTACAGTAATGTTACATCACTCTACATTATGCAATTATGCAATCTTTGACCATGCAGGCACCAGGATCCAGAGAGGCAGATGTGGCCCTCACGTAAAAGGGTTAGTCATATAGAACCAACAACAGGATTGAAGCTCTGCTAAGGTAAAGATACTGCAGCCTGGAGAAGCTCAGGGGATGCTGGGACAAATGGAATTGCTGGTTTGGTTTTTTTGTTTGTTTATTTGTATTACAGATGTCTAAGGGAGAGAAAGAAGCAAGCTAACTAGTCTGCTCTGCACACTATGAATATTTTCAGCAAAATTGTTGTTTCTTTTTCTCTTCTCTCCTTTTCTAATCTAAGCAGCACTTGGGAAATATCTTTTAAAAACAGGCTGAATTTCCTTCTCCTGCTGCTAAAACAGCTACTAGTTTACACAAGACTTAGCTTACGATTTTGACAAACTAAGTATGCAAATCCTGATTTTTGGGTCTGTCTTGCTACATTAAAAAACCCACATGTCATTATGATTGCATGTTTGGAGGAGTTTTCTTATTATGAACATTTCATAGATTAGCACAAGCAGTCATTAGAGGAAACAGTAAAATTGCTCAGTAGAGCAGGAGGAAAGTGAACCTGAAAAGAACAATACCGGTAGTGCGGATAGGCAAAAACCTAAAGCTAAGTGAAAAGACTTGGGCAAGTTGCAAGCAAAATGGGAGTTGAGCTAAGGAGGAAGAATAGTAGTCCTTAGTCACTGGAGCCACTACGTTGGAATATTGCACTGTTTAAACAGGGGATACTGAGGTATCTTTTCAGACTCTTTTGGTCTCCTGGAAACAAAGTTTTGTTCAGGGGCAGAACTCAAATAACCACCTTCCCCAAGACCCAAATAGGTAATAAAAAACCATGCAGATTTCACGTTAAGGTAGTAACTGGTCACATCTTCCTCTCCCCTCTAAATAGAGGTACCAAAGCTAGGGCCAACATGAGGACACATTGTTCCCAAACACCTGAGCTCCCCTCCTGAATGGCTTTTAATATAAGAGACAATCATTGCCTGAAGTACAGCTAGGCAGATGCGGACTTACTCTGAGGTTCATACCTGCAGCTACAAAAACATGAGCAAAAAAATCTCATTGACATAAAGGAGCCCCTCCTTCATACCAAGATAGTTTCATATTCCAGACAGCTCTCACCGTACTCTGATCACATCATTAATCATAAAGGCCCCATAGCTAACAAAATATCCTCTTCTTTGGGAAGAGCAAAACAATACTGAAAGGTCAATAGAAGTAACAGCATGAATGATAATAGCAGGCAATTACATCTGCTGTGGTATCAACAAGGTACTCAAAAAATGGCATCAGAAGTTGCTTGCTCAATGACTGGAGCAGATGGATAAATGAGCTCATCAGTGAAAAACTAGTTGACTGACAGCTATAGCAAATGCCTTGACTACAGGTGCTTGAAGTTCATTACTATTAATGGTGAGTTCCCGCTTGGAGGCCTCAGTTACAGAAACCCCAGTGGAATGAATAGTTAGCGACAAAGACATTTCTTCTCAGAGCTTTGTTAGAACATTGATGCGTTGGGGGTTAGGATTTAATGGAACATTACATGTTGAGGATTTGGACTGGTAATTTTAACTACACTCATTTGCTAAGTTTTTGTTAAAATCTTTTGTTAAAGTCTACTCCATTTGAGTTAACTTCAAGAAGTTATCACAAGATATGCTATTTCAGATAGCTGTTTTAAACAGCTAAACGTGACTGTTAAGTTTTTCATATCACGAAGAGAAACATGATACACCAGCTTTTACACAATCATGGCATGTTCTCTTTGTGTGTTTTACTGCAGTAAAAGCTCCCACCTGCATCATCCACTTGGAGATGCATTTAAACGTCTTATGCAGAAATGGAGAAATGTTATCCCACCTCTTTTGCAAACTTTCCTTCTGTTCTTACATATCAAGTAACCCAGCTAAGAATCTTTTGCACATAACCATATAAATAATTCATTAAGTGTCTTTCACAAAACTACAATCATGCAGTGAGGGTCAGCATGTTTACAAGAATACCCTAATGAATTACAGATTGCAGAATGAAGAACTAATTTTTGCATTCAAATTCTAGCAGAAATTTCTAGAAGAAAAGGTATCTCAGAAAGCAATGTATGGACAGTCTCCACTTCTGAACTTCTATCTCTGAATTCCTCTACTTTCATACAGATAAATTGACTTATGCTTATAATCTCATTAGCCAAGAAATTCTTGCAATATCTTACACACAGTTACGCAATTTCTGCTTTTTTCTTTTTGTGGGACATACCGATCTATACATATAAAGCCCTCCATCACACATATTTCCTGTTTATTCCTGTTTAATACACACAAAATGTCAGTAAAAACTGAATATCGCCTCTCGTACTGTCCAGGTCTTTTTGGAAAATAAACTAATGGCAACCTGTTGAATCTCTCTAAGGAGAGATTTTGCAATTCTCATGGGAGCATGCAAATAACTATACTTATGCTGCAAAAAATGTTAGTAAAAAGTATTTTTGAAAGTCACAGATCAGGAAATACAATTTTTTTATAAACCATGAAAATATATATAGTAGTATCTGAATTAACTATACCCATAATTACATTTAATGCAACTGAGAATAAAGTTCTAGTAAAACCCACTTGAAGTGATACAGCCAGGCTGACACCCCTCTTCATCGATTTAAACAGTGCCTTTAAACACACTGCAATAAATCTGCAGCTTGCCTAATGATAATCAAAAATATGCACTAGACCAATGATCCAATGCATTAATCATGGTATATAATTGCAGTAAAATAATAAACAGCCACAGCCTGAATAATGTTTATAGTTTGTTGACAATGCTTTTCCAGTCAATTGTCAAACACTTCCCCCCCCCAATAAAAATCTTTACTATAGATTTAGGGAAACAAACAATATTTAAAACCTCATGCAGGTGACATTCATGAGATATTTTCCTCATCATTCAGCAATAACTTACCACTTTTTTCTTCATTTTATTCAACCAAATTGCTATGAGAACAGTTGCCAGGACATTTACATTGTAACACTTACCTTTGTGTGCGGTTCTCAAAAACATTATTTCTCTACAAAATGGAACACTGAAAATTGGATAGATTATTTCTTGAGGGCAATGAAAATAATGTTGTTTACTGCTATTTTTCTAGGTTTGTACATATAATAAGACTCTGAAATTAGCTCCTTGGGAGGGTAAATGAAGTAAAGTAAGCCCATATATTGTACAGCAGAAGCAATAACTCATTTTAATCCCGTGTTAATATAATTTTGCCTGGATTTTTTAGAAATAGACTGATTCTGTTCCATTGTGGTGCAAATTATGCATCCTATGCACATTCTGAGCATGCCTGGATAACCACAGATTCCATTATGTGTTTAATAATTGACTATTCAATAGAGCATTGATGCATTTTTGTCTGGAACTAATTCACCTTTGCCTGTGTATCAGCATGAATGTACAGAGAATTACAGATATGGTCTCAAAATGTAAAGGCCATATGCTTTATTCATCTCAGGTTTTTTAAACTACATATTCATGACAGGCACTGCTTGGAAATTAATATCCGAACTTGTATATGCTAGTATATATACAAAATGATTTATTAGAGCAGTGATTCATCGAAAAGCACCTTGAACCTTTATCTGGAAAACAGCACCTCCTGCAACAGGCCTGACCTCGAAAATGGAATTGCTCATTGCTGTGTTTGCAGAGATATGTGTGACATGGCGTATTAACAAATAAAAACAGTGGTTAAAGTATTTAAAACATCAAGTTAAAAAAAGCCACAAAGAAAATTCCTATTACTAATACATATGAATATCTCTGTGGCAGAAAAGCAAGCATTAGAAAGTCCCCACTGTTCCATGCAGACCTGGTACCCCACCATTGCCAACTCAGAGATAGAGGAGGGAAGAAGAAAAGAAGGGGGGGGAAAAAAAAAAAAAGCAAAGTGCTTATTCACAAATATGGGATGTTCCATCTCACCAAAAAATAAGCATCTCCATCACCTCTGTTCTCTCCAAACAATCCTAACCAAGATCAATCAGCCTTGGTAGTTTCGAGCACAAACTTACTGATTTAGGTCACACAACCCCACGGAATTCAGTCAGCGTTAGCCAAGAACGAAAAATAGACTGAAGAAAACAATCTCTAAAATTTTCAACAAATGACATTTAATCTCAAGGAGAAAGAGCAGTAATTTTTCTCCACTGGGAAAAATTATTGTTTAGCTATACAGTAACCAAACTACTTTTTCATCTTTGGAAGCTGTATGTCTAAAGGTGAAGTTGGTCTATAGTATGTTAGTCAAGCCAGTACCTTTAAGAGCAATAAATTCACATAAAAACTTCATGTCACTTTGCCATAACTGCACTATCGGCCCAATGGTGCCTTTGAATTTCCTCTAACTATAACCCATGCCTAATGCTTCAGAAGTGAAACAGTAATGCCCTGAAGACATCAGTTGCTTTTATCCTGATCTGTAAAATCATAAATGTTAAAATTATTAGCCAGTTATCCAGTTCTTATAAAACACCCCCTTTCCCCCCAACACAGTGATAGGTCAGTGATATCCTATGGATGATTACAGACTATAGAAAGTCTTACTGATTTCACTTATTCCAAATTTGCTTGTCTTGATCTTCACCTTGGGTTGCTTCTGGTCACTGGGGTAGAGAAACATTAAGTAATTAGTGAACCCTTCATAGTTTTGATTCCATCAGTCAATTCTGGTGAAAGCTTGCTTCTATCTAATAATTTGATCTGTTATGCTATCTTATAACATATATCATGTTAGAATATATGCTACACAAGTGATAGTATTCAATTTAGCATTTTAAGAGACTTCAGTTACAGAATGTGCTACTGCTTTATCATTATTATTAGCAAGTGTTTATTCTCAGATAACTGCAGAGTATACTACCATTTCAAACATCTCTTAGCAAGCTTACCTTAATTCTTGCTGTCTCCCCATCCATCCATCCTGATTCTTTGGTTTTAGAGTCTTAATATGTTCACTTCAAACCATAACAGACTTTCTTCCTTTAATTTCCAGTTAATTATTTTCCCTCAGAGGGTTTAAGGAACACTATAGACTTCAAAGTACCC
This sequence comes from Phoebastria nigripes, assembly GCA_035582835.1. Taxonomy (NCBI): domain Eukaryota; kingdom Metazoa; phylum Chordata; class Aves; order Procellariiformes; family Diomedeidae; genus Phoebastria; species Phoebastria nigripes. The sequence goes on along the minus strand of JAYKAV010002497.1, from coordinate 997,423 downwards.
CTTATTTTGCAAGATGACAAAGGGTACTGCAAATATTTTTATCCACCAACACGCAGTCATATCTTGAGAGGCATTTCGTTAAACTGGACCATAGTTTTGCCAAAGCTATGATAGAAACCGCTATGATGATTACTCTCCAAAGGCCCCATGCAAGTGCACTGTTTCAAAAAGTCTCATTGAAAGGGGCATACTATCACAGCAAATAACTCACACTTGCAAGTTCAAGGTATACACAACCTGATACATCTGTTAAATTCTACTTTGGGGCTACCTACAGATACCCTGTGTGTTCAGTTGGATAAATGACCTTTCACTGCTGCTACCAAACCAATGAAAGAGAGCTGCTGTGTTCTGTTAACTAAGTGCTGTTTGTCACCCACCTGTGGTTGCTGATGAGCAAGGTAATTCCTTTGCATATATGGAAAGGATTTAAAGTCTTGTCAGCTGCAAGCTATTGGCTTGGCTGTAGCAGTGGGGCCACTGCAAGACCCTGTTATCTTTTAGGCCTGGATCCCATATAGAGACAAAAAAAAAAAAAAAAAAATACTGAAAAGACCTGACCCAGGATTTTTAGGAATCTACTTCACTGATTTCTAACAAACTTGCAATGTCTAAATTTCATTTCCCTGAGGACTGCTGGTTTGAGTACACAGCTATCCAAGTGTTAAACAGCTTCATTCTTGATTGGATGCTTGTCTGTGATTGTGTCTCATCTGTTACTGGTAGAGCCCTCAACAGGAAAAGTCAATTTAGCAATTTTCTGAAGCAAACAGTAACTTACAAGATGCAGACTCAATTCACAGCCCGGTTGAACTGTTGGGAATCTCTCCAATGATTTTTCTAGATGTTTAATGTGGTCCTGTTGTACTCAAGAATATTTCTACCCTTCCACACCTCTCTTTATTGAGAAAACCTTTGAGAAGTACTATTGATTCCCAGTGATTTATTTTACTTCATGTTTATTTAACAAGATACACTCTTTACCTATTTATATGGTGTTACAGCCCTAATACGTTGCACTTTCACACCTATAGTTGTGGTTTTGTTGGGACTGTGATTACAGACACATGGGCAACAAAGATACTGCACATTAAGATCTTAATTACATAGCCTGTTTTTCCTTGATTTTTCTTCAGGACAACTAATACTCATTTATAACACAGAAAGCTGGTTTTCTTCTTGTTGTGGTTTAACCCGAAGGCAGCCAAACACCACACAGCCGCTCGCTCACTCCCCCCACCCTCAGTGGAATGGGGGAAGAGAAATCAGAAAAAAAAAAGCAAAATTCATGGATTGAGATAAAGACAGTTTAATAAAACAGAAAAGGAAGGGAAAATAATGATAATAATAGAATACACAAAATGAGTGATGCACAATGCAATTGCTCACCACCCGCTGAGCAATACCCAAGCAGCAATCGCTACTTGCTGGACCATGCCTCCTATTTATATATTGAGCATGATGTCACATGGTATGGAATACCCCATGTGCACCTGGCAGAGCATGGGAAGCTGAAAAGTCCTTGACTAGCAGACTACTTAGCAACAACTAAAAACATCAGTGTGTTATCAACATTCTTCTCATACTAAATCCAAAACACAGCACTAGGAAGAAAATTAACCCTATCCCAGCCAAAACCAGGACACTTCTGTTTGCACATAACTCTTAAATTGTCACTGCATTTAGCAAAATGTATCTAGGGAAAATGATAAAAGGGAAAATGCTTTGAATTGAAGACTTTGGGAGATAATGCAGGTTCTGCATTAGCTGGAAAATTACTGACATTTCATTGCATGAGGGATGCTGTTTTCTAAGTGGATACTTCACCTTTTAAAGGGCTTATTACAAGGTTGGCTATATGCTGTACCATTACACACAGATTTTGTCTTTCATCAACAACAAGGGCAAGCAACAACACTGTTCTAAAGCTCTAGAGACATTTCAGCTGCTGATGGCTTCTAAGTAGTGAAAATAAACCAGCAGTTTCTCATTCCTCAGTTATTTTATGCTCTTCATATTGGCTCTCTTGGTTCTCTGTATGCAGTCTAAATAAGTTGTCAAATGCTCTGCCCAGGACTAAAATGAAAATGCACTCAAAAAAATGTGGGAAAAGAGGATCGCCATTAAAACACTCACATCTTTAATGAAAAATAAACCAAGCCCTACTTATTGTAGTTTTCTGTCTCTTTTTTAATATGCATATATTGTCAATTGAATGTTAGCACACCATAGTCTGCCACTCTATTTTGCAATGATAACTAACAATGACAGTTAGGCAAGATTTTATGGCTCTCCTGAAGGAAAAAATCTTGACACAGCAGTAATGAAAAGAAAAAAAAACCCCTTAGGTCTGCTTTTCACAGAGCGTCATATAAAATATTCTTCTCTGCAAGGGTTTATTTCACGAGTGATCTCTGCAGGAAGAACAGAGCTACAGATAAAGTTAGGCACTGCCGTCAGATTCTGAATTGCCTATGTACGGACAAGCCAATTAGTGACTAGCAATAAGTCATCAGGTGCAATTGAAAGGAATATGCAATCTGGCTTTCCCTTTCTCAAGAGGCACTTATCTTCTCATCTATTGCAGCTATAACTTGAAACTCCTCTGCAGTTGCCATCTGGCATGTAAGTGTGGATCTGGGCCTAAATGAGAAACAATAAAGATGGATGAAAGCCTTGATGCTTTGCACTGCACAATACTGCTTTGTAAAAGATCCTGTATATTAAATTATACTGAAATCAAGATTTTGAGCATTATATTTATGCCTCATCATATCATTTTAAAGTTTATATAAAACAGATTAAATAATCTTCTAGCCAAGTCATTAAAAACTAGACTGGTGAGGGCTGAGAGAGACCCCCTAGCTGACAAAGATAACAGAAACCAAGAAAGAGAATTATGTTAAAAAATGGGTAAAATATTATATATACATCACATTTAATTTTATGCTTTAAAGTACAATACTGCATGTTTTAAAAAAGCGTACAAATATGAACAAATTTTTTTTTTTTTTTTTTTTTAATTTAAAACCATGTTGTGCATCGATAGTCCTTGAGGAGGATGGCAATATTAGCTACGCAGGAAAGGCAGGCATCTGACTGACATTAAGGGGCTGCAGCTGACCATCGCTTTCCACTGCCTGGTGAAACTGTATGGCTTTCTAAAAGCATGAGCACCATCACCGCATGTGCACAGAGGGAATTCTCTTGTGGGAAGAGCGACACTGCAATGCCTCCTCAAAACACAAAACCCACGCTACTGATAACTTTGTCCACAAAAATCCTGGTGTACTAACTGTAAGTTCAGTTATGAGCAGGCAAAAAGTCCCTCAATTTCCTCCTGACATCAGTAGGAAAGGAGAAGAAAAGGAGATCACACGGGGAAAAAAACCCTGTAACTATAGTTTGCTCTCAGAAAATAGCAACACACTTGAGCATTCCAGCAAACCTGTGTGGCTATGGCAGCAGGAATCGAAGCCTGGATTACCTCCATTACTTAGAGTGGGGAAATGATGAGCCTTCACAGCAATTCCTCTCAGATGAGCAATAATGAAATCCACATATTATACCCATTTTTCTATGTTACACAACTCCGTCTTATGGAGAAGGTATTCTAAAAACTACAGAGGTCCCCAAAAGATGACAGCTCTGTTTCACAACAAACCTTCAAGGTTTTGAAATTAGTCTTTGTTCTGCATTGAAAGAACACAAAATCCTCTCGGTATCTTTGTAGAACGGAATTGTGTCAGATACCCAATTTTATGAAAACCCACTGGTATTCCAGTATTAGACTTGTTTTCTCTCTGCCCTATCTGTGCAAGAGATCAGTGAGTACTATACAGTCAAAACTTTATCAGAATAAATATGCCACCATGATACATTTCAATTTTGACTAGTGCTATATTTTAACTAAAAGTAATTTAATCAAAATTATTCCAATCATTACAGGACTGTTCCCTGCACTTTAAACAGAATCTTAATGCCCAAAGCTTTGTTGTTCCTCTCACGTATACCAGTATAAAGTTAAAAAGGTTCTGTTCGCGCTAAGAAGGCAAAGAAGTAAATTACTGTCATCTGTCAGTATAGAAGCGAATGTTTCTTTTCGATCCAATTTCATTCTTGGTAAACAGATGTAAAGTTTATACTGTATTCTCCCTACAACCTATTTTACTACTGGAGTTTCTGCTCTAAAGACTCTGCTGACTTGGCCCTCCCCACGTACTGCTACGCTCACAGCAGTGCTCCTGCTGCCTCTTTCTCTCGGGAGGCCACTGCCCCACTCAGCCCAGGGACGTCTGTCCGGCCACATCAACACGCAGAGATCCAGCAAGTGCCAATATTGGATCGCATCACTGAGAGGAGTTTTTCCTCTGCCGGTTTACCCATGTACCACAGTGGGGACATCACAGCACCTTTGCTGTACAGTAACTTTGCTGTACAGGAACATATTAAAGTACAAGTATTTTTTGTCTCGGTCCTTTCTGAATTAGAACAGAGCCATACCAGGAAAACAGGAATGGTTTCCTTTTGGTAACAGTATTACTCCCACTTTCAGCTCAGCAGAACTATTAGATCTCAAACTTCCAATTATGTAGAGGCTTTAGCTATAAAGAAGCTGACATTTGACAAAAATGACGTTGTGGTTTCCACTACAATTATTAAAAATACCTGCAGTAAAATTCTGTAGATTACAGAGGAAGAATACAGTAGCACGCTAACATCAATCAACAGATATCCCAAAGAGTTTAAGAATAAAAAGGTGCCAAATACTTTTATAAAATCCACTTGAAAGAAACACTACCAAGTTTCTTATATTAAAAAATTGATTTTTAAATGATCTGACAAAAATTCTCTTGTAATGCATATATGTTGTTGTTGTTACTTCCAGATACAACCCTGCACATTTTTTTTAAAGAGTCATTAAATTACCAAACATAAACCTAATGCTAAGATTTTATCAACCAATAATACCACTATGCTGGAAAGATAATATTGAACGTTATCTGAAACATTATGCAAAGAAAATGAGCTATTTTAACTTCACTAAAATTCAAAATACAAGCAAGTAAAATCAATGACCAAAAGGAAAAGACAAAACGAACGGAAGACAATGCCTGCCAAGATACAATCGATATATACTGACAGAATTTTACAGACAGTGGAGGATTAAGGAGAGAGAGAGGAAAAAAAGACAAAACAATTAAATATGCATGCGTGACAGACTCTCTAATAAGAGAGAGAAAGAAATGAACCAAACATTCCATTCTGTTCACCTGTGACAAAAAACCGCTTTGATCGTCACGGAGCCTAAAACAAGCGAGAAATTTTTATTTATCTGCCTTTCAGTGTTTGTATTTTATCTTCTAGATAAGTCTCCCTTGCAGCCAAGTTAAAAAGTTTTATGATTGTTGTTTGAGCCCTTTTGGTTTGGTTTTTTTTTCTTAGCTTTCAAATAAAGCTTTGTATTCTGCCCTGTCTCTACCTCTGCTCATTTATCTTCTGCAGCTTCAGAGGAATATAGCACGCTGGAGCCTGTTTTGCTTTGTTTCTGTACTGCATTTTAGCCTTTTGATTTCTACTGCTTGCCTCAGTAATAATGGATTTGCTAATGTTTGCCTTTAATTCTAATAGCAATCAAGCAACTGAATGATTTTCATTTACAGGAAGTTAAAATTTTCCTGTCCACCTGTATTTGTAATATTTGATTCAATGTTCAAACTAACCGTAACTGCAGCATTTAAGTAATTTAAAAATAAAAGCTTGTGTATTTACTTCATAGATTAAGCTGAGTGAATGATTGCCTTGTTGTCCAAGCCAAGACTTCAAGCTAATGCTTTCCAATTCTGTTATGGAGGGTAAAGGTTAATGAACACTTCTCTCATGTTTCTCTTCTCCATCTCCTCCCAATAGATTTTTTTTCAGCTCTGAACTACGCATCAGTAAAGGCCAGATGCCAAGAACTAAAAGATTGTGCTGACTTGCCATGCTGCTGTTTTGGCAGATTTTACAATTACAAGGCCTAATTCTACACCCTTGATGTGCATAACTGATGTAAGACCCTGGGAGCTTTGTGTCTCAAGAACTGCAGCGAATGCCAAAGTTTCGTACAGCTACCGACTCACAGCATCTGGAACAACTTTGGTTTGGAATTTCATACTCATCATTTTACACCTTGACATGGGTATTCTAACTTATGTTTTACTTAATAGTAATAGAAGAGTAACAGAATAGTATTGTTGCTCCAAACTCCCACTGGAACTAGTCCAGAATTGAAACCCATGAAAGTAAGACTACTGTGATAAAAAGCAGAAGCTGGTCCAGTGATTACCACTAGCTTTAGGTAATTGTCAGAATGTTACATGATTTTGTAGTGGTAACTTTGTCTTAATTTAATTGCTGGAAGACAGGTTTTAATTAGTTCATCTTTCATAATCATCTTGGAACTTTTCTGTGGTCGTTTGTTCTTCCCTTGCAGCGTGGCATCTCAGTGCTTCGCTCTTGCACACTTTCTTGTCTGATACTCCTCTCTTCCCATATCATCTCTTTTACTGCACTTCAGGCATGATTTGCAATTTCATCCACTTCAAGAGGGCTCAATGGAGAACACAGTTTAGGATCAGACCTACTGCTCCATTTGTTTACCGTTAGCAAATTATTCTAGATACAACTCACTTCAAAAAGCATTTTATTTATTAAACTGTTTCTTAAAAACTCTAATTTGAAACTGAAAGCTTATGTTTAAAGGCAACAAGCAAGAAATGCTTATTACTACAACTATGAGCCAGTTTACAACAAAAATGGTGAAGGACAGATCCTCAGCTAGCATAGAACAGTTCCTATTGAGATCAGTGGAGCCACGTTGATTTGTGCCAACTCAGATGCTCACCCTTAGTTTTCAAGCTTGACGCACAAGATTTAATCTTTGGATTGGTTTTCTTTTTTGTAAATGAAGCACAATGTTTCCTTTTATAGGGAACCTTATTTATTCCCAAAACACATAACAGTAATTCAAAATCTACAAAGAGGAGGTTTTAATTCTAGCTACTCATTTTCAGAATAAGCTTTATATGTTTAGTCAGCCTGGTCAGCAAAAATAATCGATCCATTATGCACTAGGATGTCAGCTTCATCAAGTTTTTAAAAATGGACTCTTCTCCCTCAAAGGGAGTTGGGGGAATTATTGTTTCTGTAACGTTGTAGACCCCTTGACAATAAAGACTATTTATACATACACATTAGTTAATTTCAAAACTGCCTATCTGGCTTTTCATCATTATATAATCCCATAGGATTTTAAAGCCTGAGCACCTATAGTCTAGGCTGCTTACATGCAAGAAATTGTGTAGTCTTTTTGTCCAACATTTTTCCTGTATTAAAAGATGAAAAAAATCACTCCACCACTAACAATAGTATTTCCCTACCATCTTAAATTATAAGTTGTATTCTAAAATAAAACTTCATGGGAACAGGGTAGGACCAGAGAAAAGCAAGGAAATGTCATGGAGAAATACCTAGCCACACACAGGTAAACAACAATTTCAGCACTGCCCACACTGCCACTTTTATCATCCTAAAGTACCAGCTCCAGGGATCATCTGCTTGCCTGAGAAATTTAGCATTAGGGAGAAAAACCCAAAACACATCTATATATGCTTAAAAGCAGAAGACACGATACTTTATATACTTACCTGGATCATTTCTTTTTTAAGCTTGTGCCTTGTCTTGGGAGTCTAATTTATGATTTCAGACTTTCTAAAGCTATGCCTAAAAAGCACATACCCTGCTCCCAGTCACAAGCCAAAGACCCAAATGCTGAAACCATCCCTCGGCCAGCCTTCGGCAGGGCCAGCCAAAGAACTGAAGTACAGCTCAGGGCCTCCATGCAGCACTGCAGTTTTACTGTTTGCATGTGCTTTTTACACAGTAAAGCTTAAAAATACAATCCACAATCCTATTAATTTTTTACCACAGTGTCAGACAAGAGGAATAGTTGTGCTTCCCTTTAACATATAAAAATTAGGAGGTTTTGGGTAGATTCTAAAACTAGCTGGTGACATTCTGACATCTCAAGAAACTGGATTTTACATGCCTAAGAATTAAAGAGAATAAGCAAATGACTTAAAACTCTCCAGACTTTACTTTTTGCTAGACTCTATTTAACACACACTTTATGACATCTGTGTATTTTGCAAAATATTCAATAGCTGATGGAGAAGAAGGTGACTCTATGAGGCTATTCATCAAACAGAGAAAGCTGAGCTTCCTTATTCCAAGCCTCTGAGAAAGCCACAAGAACTCACAAACCATTTTCAGTTGCAAATCGACCTCGCCACCCCGAAAGTACAACCCTGGGGCCGCAGAGCCCATCCTTAAAAACAGAAATAACAGCAGGAAGCCAGAAGTTTGGAACGTCACCTTCAGGTGAAGAAAGGAGTTAAAACATCAACTTCCCTGCTCTCTAACAAGAGGAGGACGCCTAACTGCTTGCTGAAGGACAAATCGCCACCTCCCAGGCGCAGCGCTGGCAGGAGCAGGTGGCAGTGCGGAGCCAGCCCCGAGGGCGAGCGGCGCTGGGGGGGGGGAGGGGGAGGCAGCCGCCGACCCCGCAGCGCTCCCGCGCTTGTCCTGCACGGCCGCAGCGGGCCCGGCGGAGGCCGACCCGGCCCGGCTCAGCCCCGGTAAGGAAGGAAGGCGGGGAGGAGGCGGCGGCGGGACGGAGCCGGAGGGGTGGCGGCTTCCCCGAGCAGCGTCCCCCCCGCCGCCCGCGCCGCGGCCCTTCCCTCGGTGTCCAGGCGCGGAGCTGGGGCGGCGCCGTCCCCGCCGGGCCGCCCGTCCCTGCAGCGAGGCCGGGTGAAGCCCCCCGGCAGCCGCCGTGCCGCTTGCGCTCGGGCGTCGTCCCTCCGCAGGCCGCTGGGGCTGGCGAGGAGCGCGGCGACCTGGCGCCGACGCTGGCCCGGCGGCTCCGCGCCGCCTCCCCGCGAGGGCCCGAGCCTCGTGGCGCCCTGCGGGGCGAGGGCCGGCCCCGGGGCTTCGCGGGGGGCCCGCCCCGTGTACCCGGAGGAGAGGGAATCAGCCCTAACGTGGTGTGATCCGAGTGGGGAGCGGGGCGTTTGGTGTTTACGGGGTGTGCGCCTGTCATCTCGCTGGCTTGGACTGACGGAAAGAGCTGAGCTGCGGGGCTGGAAGAGTTTCTGTCGGTTGTGACAGTAGTGCCAGTTTATCCCTAGAGCACTATGAAAAAACGTGTAGGCCTTTAAATTCAGGGACTGAAGTCTCTCGTACTCTCCACGTCAAACACATGATAAACATATATCCAGGACCATATATATATATTTAAAAGAGCAAATTAAAGCTTTTTTTTCCCTTTTTTCCCCCAGAACATCTACTGAAGTGCCAGTGAGAGTTAAAGAAGACAAGAAGATATATGGCTACTTTTTTTTTTTAATCTGTCTGGCTTTCACTGTGTAACTTACTCATCTTTCTCCTCTTCTTCAGTTTAAGAGGTTGTTTTCCCCCCTTGTGCAACAGCTGTTGCTTGGTTTTATGTGATCCCTGATGTTTGTTTTCTTTAAGCTTTGTAGCAATGCAATATGTGCAGTAGTTCATTTTTCAGGCATTATTATCTGCTACTTAAGTCTAGTTACATTGCATGATTAGATTAGCTTCATGCAAATTAGCTCCATGCCTTTAACTTCAGAAATGCAAATTTTAGAATTTAGCGTAGCTATGATAAGCTAATTAGTGTTCAGATGGTCTAAAAGACCTTAGAGAAGCCCAGAGATGTCTGAGGGTGGCACTGAGGATGCGACAGGTGACAGTCTTGTCAAAGGGGAATTTGAGCTATTTGAGGTTCTGCCTTTTAAAATAATTTACAAATTAACAAATCAGATTTCATTGCAGTGATGATTTCTGAGGTCTTAATTCATGAAATGTCTAAGTAGCTACTGCTGCGTCTGGTGTAGCAGATTAAATTGGCTGGGTGACGCTGTTAACCCCCAGCTGTCTGCCCTGTCCTTAGCAGGACGCTGTTGCCCCAGAGGAGGGCTGCCTGAGTCGCAAGAGCCAACTTCACAACTACATTTTTTTCCCACATATTGGTTTAGTGCAATGCACCATTCAAAAATGCTGTAGAAGCCCCTTTGCTCACCAAGCATTGTGTATTTTTCTTAACAGTAAGAAGAAACTAAGAAATTAGCCATTAGGCTTACAAAGTATAATGGAGATCTTCAAAAACATAAGAAATGCCGTAGTGTGTCAGACTAATGGCCTGCCCAGCCCAGCGATCTGTCTCAGGCAATGGAGAGAGGAGATGCAATTTAGGGCAACTAACCCGGCCACTTGCTTCCCCTCGTGTTCTCTGCCACCAGCCACAGCTGCTTCATTAGGGACACCATACATGCATGTATCCTCTGCAGTGTACACCTTCGCCTGTTGTAAAATGTTAGTTGCTTTCTCTGACTGCCCCCTAGATCTAATATTGCAGGGGGAGGTTTTGCATTGAATTTATCTAGTCCCTTCATCATGTTGTAAATCTCAATTGTAGCCTCCCCCACGCTCCTCCTCTCCAAACCAAACAGTCCCAGACATTTTTTTGCCTCTCTTGAATAGTGGTAGCTCCATTCACTTCACCATTTGAACTGCCCTTCTTGAGCTGAGACCGGAACTGCTCATAGTAGTCAAGAGGTGGGCCCATCCAGGTTTTATGTAGTGCTAAAACAATACCCTGTGTGATGGGCTCAGTACTTTTCCTCACGATGCCCAGCATTTTGTTAGTTTTTTGGCTGCCACCAAAAAACAGAGGAGGTGCAGTCAAAGTTTTGAAGATGGTATAACTGTATGGTTATTGATGTGTATTTCAATTATAAGAACTTATAAACATTGAGGGTCATAGTTGCAGTGTGATTGCAGTGGTAATTAGGTACCTAATTTCATTGTAGTTGTTTCAGAATCTCATTTCTTTTTCTTTTGATAGGTAGAAATCCCCGTACAGGTGAGATATTCTTAAAGAGCAAGCAAAACATTTTGGGCAATAGGCAGGGCACATACACGTGTGTATAATTTCCTTGAATTCTTTGCTTGTACAAGATGAAGCAAGTAGAAATTCTAAATTGATCATTTAATTAAAATATAGGGACAACAAGCAATGTGATCTCTTGAGCCTAGGAGCCATTTACTTAAACTGCCTCATTGCTATGCAAAATCCTCAGTGTTAGTAGGCAAATTCATATATTAGTGTAAGAAATGCACGTAATGCTTTTCATTTTGATGGCTTAAAAATTTAATTGCAAATAGCCTTCTCACTGTCAAGTATGCTGCACTTAGGGACACTGGGATGCTACTGAATTGGTGCAGGAGGCCAGGTTGTTTACGTATTCATTATTAACCTCAACTGGTTATTGCCTCTGGCAATAACTAATAGATGAAGTTTCAGAAGAAAATGGGAAAACCTATCATGCACTTAACAAACTGAGCGCTTCTATATATTGCAGAAGAATTCCTTGCTTCCTGGAGGTGATCAGGTAAACCTTGAGCATAGAAAGATAGCCTTCTTAGTCAAGTTTTTCATTTTATTTCAATTCTTTACTTTGCTAGAAGACCTCTTCCATATAACTGTAGAGCCAGTGAGATGTTCTTTCCTAACTACACAAACAGTGTCAGGAGTTAGTTGCTCCTAACACAGTGGATAGATAGCAAATAGTTATCCCTTTTTTTAAACAGAAAAGTAAGCAGTGGGATTATGGATGTTGATGTTTTAACTTTGGTCTTGCTGGATGTTCTGGAAATCCTGCATTACCCTGTGGTTCCTATATATGATTTTGCATCTGAGTGTTCTGCGGTAGTACTTTTAGGGATTTCATTAGTTTGCTACTTTTTAAAGCCAGCTTTATAAGAAAAGATTTTAGTGATTGAAGATGCTTTCTTTACCACTTAAATATCTACCATTTGTGTGCAAGTTGTATTTCTGTTACTAAATTTGCCTTAGGTTCTGCTAAATGTATTTTGCTAATTGTAAGAAAATTGCAGAAGACATTGATAGAAGAAAAATCACTCTGAATGGCTTCTCAGAAGGAACTCTTAAAGTTTTAGTAAGAGTTTGTTTTGACAGACAAGTTGGTGCTTTCACTAAATCAGCAGTTTGTTTGCTTAAAAATAGCCACCCTAGGTTGCAGTTCTGCATGTATCCTTTTTTTCTAGAAATCAATATATTGTTCTTTCTGGATGGCTGACTCATACATGCAAATAGAAGGATGACTATTGGTAACTTAGAATAGTTTATACAACTGTAGAAGAAAAAGCTTGTTCATTAGTGTGACAAGGGCACAAGGAGTAGGAAAGGAGTTGAGCGTTAGATGTTGAGCGATCACTAGGGATTTTTGGATAAGTAATTATAAAGATCATACTGCAGTGAATACAAGAAGATGCCAGGAGCTGATTGGATTCTCTTGACCTTGTCGAAATGCTACAAAAAGGTGCAGGGACTGCTGTTGTGTAATGCATGCTGAGATCCTGCATTAGCCAGCAAACACTGAACGTGTGTAGTATGTCAAGCTGGTCTTTTTTAACTTATTTTCTTTGTAGTTCTGGGTTAGTGTAGTGTCATTGGCTTTGTCAAGTGATTATGTAAACAGATGAAACTGCTACAGAGCTCCGTGTCTAAGCATTGCTGAATGTTTTATGGGCAGTTAGAATGAAATGCCTTTTTTACAAAATGGGGAGTATTCCATGATTTTCCCAGACAATACAGGGAAAGAATGTAAGAGCGTTATGCTGTGGTTTGTCTTTACATTTTTACTGTTTAAAGACAACAGATAAATCTGACAACCTCAAAATATTTAGGAAATGCACATATATATGCATGTTAACAATATGCGAGTTTACTTTTGGTGCACATGAATCGTGTTTTTTGAATTCCATGTTGCTGAGTTGTTGAATTCCATATTGCTGTTGAGGCAATAGGCAGCCTGTAAGCATGATTATTTTGCAGGATGAGGGTCCAGATTAAGAATATTAAGAAAAATATATCCTACAGAAAACTATCATGGGAGTATCTCTGTGGACATCTTACTGGCTAGACTCTGGGGACCGGACACTTTTGTGTCCCACTGTGTAATTCTGGTTATAAACCTGCAACAACTCAGGCTTAAAAAATTATTTTGTAGTTGACTTGAATTCACTGACACTGTTTTGTGTCTGTTGAGAATACCATTTTTTTAGGGTTGTGCTAAGGAATTACTCTGCTCAAAATTTTTGTGCTTGAAAATCATTTAAGGTGATACCACGTTCATTATTAACTGGAGATTCAATTTTAGCCTGTACTTCAGACTGTATGAGTCCTGTGGTTATTTTATTATTTATATTTTTCATGTTTTGTCCATGTGCACTTTTTATGGTGAATTTTCTTGTTTAGTGCCTTTCAACCGTAGTTTCTTTTTAGCAATGGAGCAGAAATGGTTGTGAATGGAAATTAAAAACAGAGAACTAGTTTTTATTTGGAAGAAAAAAATCATTAAAAGGACAGAATAAGTGTAAATCATGTTTAAATTTATTTCAGAGATGTAACTGATGAAGAGGTCTTGTTGGCTCTTCTGTGAAAGGGCATTTCCCCACTGATATAGCCTGAAATAAAGAAATTGCAAGAATGAAGTATCCTACTGTGATTTGAAGGATTCTAATCTCAGGAGAGGAAGAGACAGTTCTGCTGAGGCTGCTTTCTCTGTTAGCCGCCCAGGCACTTGGAATTTGGGCCACAGACATTGCAGTTTTCTGTGAGGTAACTTGTCTGTGAATAGCTTTTTGGTCACTACCGTTTGTTGGGAAAACTGCTGCCTGGACAAAGCTGAAGAAAAAATGGCGAGTACCCCAAAATTAAGCTGATCTTCTATCTTAAGCAAAAGAACCCTATGCATTACTAAAGACAATATTTGTTGTGCTTTGGGCCATTTTCACAGATGCATGTAAAAAAGCCCGGATGATTTTTGTAAGGTTTTATAAGCTGCTGCTCTAGTGAAGACTGCAACGAGCTTGGAGTTGATTAGGTTTGGGGGTTTCTTTGAAGCTGATTTAGAAACTGCGATAGGACTTGCATTTTCTGACTAAAAGTCTTGTGTGGGGATTGGAAGGGGCAACTTCATACTTCTGATATGCTGAATCTGATAGAAAACCATGTATCCTATCACATACTTTGTTAATGGCTTTCCAATGAAAGTCAAAGAAATGAAATGCACCTGGATCACTGGAATTTAACAATAATATGATCCATCATGTGGCCCTGAGAAAGCTGTTTTAGAGGATTAGGGTGTCATATTAGGCTATGTGTAATATTTATGTGCACCTTGTAAAATTCTTCTTGGCTGGGGTGAGTAACTTTCTGATGAGCAAATAAAATATCACCCTAGATTATACATTTTTCATTTTTTCTGTCACCCAGATACTTATGTTATGTTCATTATTAAAGTGAAAGGTGGGGATATACAGGTAAATATTTGTCACTGTTGTGGAGGATTGATTTCAGTGACAGCACATGCTGGGAACTTACTGACTGGAATAACTTTTGTTACGGCAGTGACTCCCATTAGTAACGGCATGAGAAAATCTGATATCCGGTCATATTTTTAAGGGATATTTGTGTACTGTGGTTTACTATGATTTGGGTCAGCTACTAAAATGTACTTTTTATTTTCTGACTTTGAAAATGTGTCTTGCAACCATAACATCCTTAATGTCACCTGGTGTAACTCAGCTGGGCTCAGTTACAGCTAAAGTGCAGCTACATGAATTTATAGGAGGTAATGATGTGGCCCAGTAAAAGAATGGATGTGTGAACTTGTTCAAATCGAAATTTCATCTAAATTAGTCTAGAGTCATCCTCACCGGATGAGATAACACTTTTATTCTGTGCTAGGATTCAGTTTATTTCTGCTCTTTGCAGAAATTTTACCTCAAGTGTCAGTCTGCCGCGTAGCGTGCGCGTATCAGTGTCTTGTCCTCCAGTTTACTAATTTAACAGCTCAAGAATCAGACTGCACTGCTCAGCACTCCATTGTGCTTCTGATAATTAATCAGATATGGCTCTAATTACTGACTTTCAGCAGAACTTAACTGTGGTCGTCTGTAACGTCATCTACTATTGACATATTGTAGGTATATAGGCAACAGAAAAAGAACTTGCAGGAGTTTTCTAATGAAAATTATAATGATTTTTCCATCATAAAACCTTTTTTATATAGCTTAAGCGTGCCCTCCTCATTTGAAGGTATCTGCCCTTGTATGTATAGCCACATGATGTACCATATTGTTGAAAGCTTTCTAACCTGCAGACACTCACGTGTAAGGTAACTGGCATTTATAAGAAGACACCTGCTTGGCCAAGGCTGTTGGTACATGTGCTCAGGGCAGAGCACACAGACTCAGAAGCGCTCACCAGAAGGAGCCATACACAGTTATTGCATGAAATGGGAACATGCTGTAACTTGTCTTCTTCAAACCTTATTCTTTAAGTCATCTCTTTCATCATTAAAGACAATGCTTATAATGTTCCAAAGCAGAAAACCTTCACAGTCTCTACTCAGAGCTGTGCTTTCTCTTCCTTCCATTATCTATGAATTTTGAAGACAGACAGCAAAGATGTCAAAAGATGTGTTATCTTTTACTTATTGGAAGTACAACAAAAGGCAGTGTCTGTCATGTCAGGAGGAAAGCTGAACTAACAGGAGATGTATTTACAGAGTTGACTGACTTTTCTTGATGCAAAAATCTAATGTGGTTGTTTCTCTTTAAAACCAGAATTACATTTTAAAAATTAAGTCAATTATTATATTCTTAAAATAAACATAAAAATCTTACTAATACTGCTTGATAATAGTGATGTTAACTGACATTCCTAAGGTTTCTGTCAAACGCTTTTAAACTAGTTGAAAGTAGAAGGTGCGGTCTCGCTGTAGAAATATCATAGGCAATTATTAAAAATATTAATCACATCAATCAAAAAATGCTTTCATAGCTCAAATGGCATCTGTGTCTCTTGCTTTAACAAACTTTATTCGCTAACACACTATAAGTATTTTGTTTAGAATTCTGAAATACGGTTGGGTTTTTTTTCTAGTGGGATTTCAGGTGCTTTGAATTTGATTTGATCCTTTGAGGTGCACACATAGACATTGTACTGATGCAGCAAACACTTGAATAGCAGAGCAGACTCTGCTAAAATCTTGCCATTTTTAAGCAAGGCAGCAGCAAATCATTTCAATCATATGAAGATACTTCAGAGGTACAGTAGTTTTGGGGGGGTGGGAGAGCCTCAGTACAAATGTAGCTTTTCAATGATTTTCTGCCCCTTCTCTCAAGAAACTGAGGATTTGAAACTGGTTTGCCAGGTAGTGAATACCTAATCAATGTAAAATGTTACCATACAATTTACTGTTTCTGCTTCTTGAATAAGAGTTTGGCAGTTGCAGAAATGAAGAATTGTGGGGGGTTGTCTCTTAGCACCGACGTCTAAAAATTACTCATTAGTACTAAAAAGAGAGAGAGGCTGTGAAAGAAAAAGGTTGCTTTTTTTCCTATAACAAATTTGATTTGTTAACAATACCGCTTTATAAACTCAATAAGGGAATGCTGAGAAAATGATGTGAAACAAAGTGCCTGTTCTTGGAAGTTTTGGTTGCATTCCTTCTCTGGAGCCTGTGCTTAATGAATGTCTAAATATACTGGGAAGGTACACACTGCTGTTGGGTAGGACAGAAAAGGTGCTAAATTTGCATGTGCATAACAATGCATTGTTCCTTGTAATGCATATAGTATGTTTATTAAAATAGGGGTGATACCAGTATTGGAATTTCTTCAAAATAAATAGCGCCTGTTTAAATCTAGATTTTTCTCTTCCTTTCATTTCCTGGGTAAGTAGAACATTTTGATGCAAGAGTGATTGTAAGTACAAAAGTGATTCTTTTACAGAATTAATCACCCTCAAAGGATTCTTGAGATGATCATTTAATGATTATAGAGCACTTGCATGTATGTAGCTTACAAATAAAAGCAGTAGTTTGTCACAGATGCAATAGGGAGAATTAGGAAGAAGATGATGTGAAGAAGGTATCTACAGGTCCGGTCACTTCAGTTAAGGTATGCATGAAGCCAAGTCCAGCCTCTGAAATAGTTGAACATTAGTTCTGATTTCACAGTTACGGAAGTGGAAGCACAGAGATAAGGACCTGAATTCTAGAAGGGCTGAATAATTGCCATTTCTGCTGATTGATACCGTTACATTGCAGCACTCCTAAAAGTTGGGTACCAAGGAAATTCCAGAGAGAAAGTTTGCTTTCATGGTTGCAGCCCTCTTTTAGATGTCACGCTCTGTCCTTTCTTCCCCTCCCAATCTATGTGCATTGTGCATTTTTAATTCTCCTTTCCTGTTGGAGATCAAGATAACATGTTTGACTTAATTGGAATTTCTTTTTACAGCCTTGCAACAGGACGGGATTAACAGTTGAATTATCCATGCACAACTTCTTCAGAAGTAGTTCATATTTTAGCTAGACTTGGGAGCAGCAATAGGAGGAAACACTTCTATGTTTTCTGGGGCACCATTAATGGAGTATGCATTGTGTAGGGACAATTGCTAGGGAACAAATTAATCACAGATTATTTATTTAACAAAGTACATTATTGATGTTACACTTGGGTGACTTTTTGCAAACATACAGCAACTAATAGGTGCAAATTGGTATTAGCATATTTAAACTGATGCAGAAACTATGGCTTTCTTGGTCTGTAGGCCATTTGGCAAGAGAGACAACTTACTGAAGTGTTCAGGACTGGCTTAATGGCTTATTTTTATGGAACACATGAAATAATGTATTCCCCTGGCACAGTGGGCACACTCAGTAAATGCCTGATAACGGCACGGTCACCTACTTGTTTGTAGTTTGTATTCAGTTGGTGAAATTAGTTAAGGACAGTCTGCTTCATCTATGTAGGTAAAATACATATGACTTTGAACTGAATGTTTGTAGAAGCTTGTGATTGTAGGAACACTGGGATGCTGTAGCACTTAACGGAAGCGTGACTGCCGCTGCGTCACATAGGGTCAGGAGGCTTTCTCCTCTGTTTAAAATTCTGTGTTTAAAGTTTTCTCCTCTGTTTGATTTCTCAAGAGAGCTTAGCTGAAAAATGAGTTAACTCTCTTTTTTTCTGTTATTTTGGGTAGTGTTCTAATGACTTAGTTAATTAATAACAGCCGAGAGAGCGGCTAAATCAGAAAGTTTTGTTTGAAATCTTAAAAGGTGTACTATACCTGTTGAATAAGTTTAGGATACACTATATAGGGGACAGTAGGAATAAAAATGCTGCTGTTCTGATTTTTATTTACATATATAGATATTTTATATATATGGTGTGTGGTGGGGTGTATATGTGTATAAAAACATCTTTTGAAATGCCTCTTTGCTACATGTTTACTATTAGTACATTCTTGGTTTGAATTTTTTCTTTTTGTCTTTTTTGTTGTTGTTTTGGTTTGGGTTTTGAGTTTCCATTAGCAACGCCGTCTGGTTATCATTAGGAATTACAGGTTGAAGTCTTTTCCTAGAGTCTCCGATATAAATGAGTAAGGGCTGCAATCAAACTATCCAACACATCTGTTTCAGGTGAGAAATAGAGAAGTCTATAGAATTAAAAGCTTCTTTTAAAAAACAAAAGAAATCATTCAGTTTATAACTTTTAAGATGGCAAAGAAAAGAACAGCAAAGGAAATGTAAACTACGCTTCATCAGAACAGAAGAGAGGATATCAAAACCATCAACTAGCAGATGTAAGAGCTAGAGCTGCTATTGATACGTGTAATAGGGAAGAATAGGTATGTGGTTTTCCCCCTGAACACGTATTTGTTTGAGTGAGGTGCTGACTGATACTGCTTGGCAATTGGGTAAAGTTATATGACCATGTCATTGATTTTAGGTTGTCATATAAGATTGTATAAGCCTGTTTGCAGGGCTGGATGCTGAGCAACATCATTGTAGTTATTACTGTAAAAAGTTTCTGCTTCTAGGAAATTCTTAATCTGGAATTAATTGATCTATCATTGAGAGTTCAGCATTGACTAATCTGTGGCAACAGAACCTATCTAGCAAAAAGTTGGGACTATAGGAGAACACCGACATGTTCTAGAAATGATTTCTTTATCAGTTAATCACAGATACTAATGTTTTGCTACCTGTTTCAAGGCAAAAAGACCTTTCTCCATACAATGAAGATACATTTACAGAATTGCTGATATTGAACAAAAGAACACCTCGAGTTTGATTTTTCTGAATAAAGAACCTGCAAAGTTTGCATACAATTTTCACGTATGAGTTTGTTAGTGTCTATACAGGGATAGTAAATCAGAGTAAAGAGAGTGTGTGCTGTGAAATGTGCTTCCTGCAGCAGCCACAATTGTAGACCATAAAATTGTTGCTAACTTTCAATGGCTCTACAGCCAGCGAGTCTTTTCTCCCTCAGTATATCTCTCTCAGTATAATGGGAGATATAAGAAATGAGTGAAGTAAAATGGAAACAGTGTAAAAGAATCTTAATATGTATATTCAGTACTAGATGGTCAAGGTACAGATAGCACGTATGCATCAAAGAGTTTTCTCTATAAAAAGTTTGCAAACTGCCAACATGGCACAAGTGAAAATATTAAAACTTGTTGCTAGGTACACTGAATGCTGTTAAATGGTACAGTCCTAGTCTTCGCAGTTATAAATCCTCTGTAAATGAAATGATCGAGTTGGCAGCTATAAAACATCAACTAGATACAGATTTAACCATTGTTGTTAAATTTTTCTAAGTAAGAAAAGGGAAAAAAAATATAAGGGAATATAAGAACTTGGAACAGTGAGAGAGAGGCTCTGAGCTCCAGCGCTTTGGTACACTGCAGATGGAGAATAGGATTTGGCTAAACAGAGCACAGAATCCATACCGGATTTGGTCTGTTAACCCAAGACTGGCTTCTGAAGTTTGGGATGCAAGTGTCTTCTGCAGGAAGACTGTTACACTTGATGGAGAGGGCTGGAGGCCAGGGGAAGGGAAGAGAATGGTGTATGTATGATATATGGGTATGAGCATTGTAGAGATTTCAAATCCTAGGAAAAGAAGAGCGCCCCATCTAAATATCAGATTCACAGATATCTATGTGGAACACAACTGTTTTTATCATGCCGGATATATTCTTGATCAGTTGTAAAAAGAGCTATGCAAATAAGTAGCTCTAAGCACAGTGACTAACTTAAACTGATTTCCGCTGCATTTTTATTGAGATGACTGACATTTTAACTAAATTATATAAGGATTGTTTGTAAATGCACCTGCAAGGCTCCTAACAGCATTGCTCCCCACCCATTCACCCTATTCATAGCTTTTTAATGGCCCCGGTGTTTTCCTGTAACAGCTATAATTTGTCCTCCCTGCTGTTCCCTGTCGTTCCCTGCACTTGCTTTGCCATCCAACACAGAAACTATCCAGGCAATTGCTGATAATCTGGCTAGAAGCATGTGCCGGCTGGCTGGCTGGCCACCAGCTGCTGCCTGCCCACCTCTAAGGAAGTCAGACCTGTAGGTTTGGTGTTGCATGTGGGGTTTTGTCGTATGTTGCAAAGGTCCATTGTAAGAACTTATTTTAAAAAAAATAAAAATCTGCTTTTGTAGCAGGCCTACAGGTTCCAAAGTTATTAATAGGGGGTTGACAGAAAGAC
The DNA here is from genome assembly GCA_035582835.1 of Phoebastria nigripes. Classification (NCBI taxonomy): domain Eukaryota; kingdom Metazoa; phylum Chordata; class Aves; order Procellariiformes; family Diomedeidae; genus Phoebastria; species Phoebastria nigripes. Next base: position 976,692 of record JAYKAV010002497.1, on the reverse strand, counting down.
AGAACAAAACCTTGTTTTCTGACAAAAGCAGGTTGAAAATAAAAAACATGTAAAAAATCTGACACTTTTTAGTAATAGTGACAATACGAATTTCTGTAAATACTTTCTAGCCATCTCTGTATGTGGGGAAACAGAATTTGTCGATGCTCTCCTAATTAATATCAAAGAACGCGTGTGTTTCTGAGCTAGTACTTCCTGTATGCTGTGATGGTACAGAGGACTGATCTTCTGATACTTTACTAGTGTTCCAGGAACACACAGTTCTGAAAACAGTGCTCCTTTTAGTTTGAGGAACAATGGGCAGAGTGCTCTTTGTCAAGTTTGTCTTTTATTTTAATAATTTTTTTTTTCTTTAGGGTGGAGTTTTAATGTTTTGATGTCAGAATGAAGAGCAGGATACCTCTCATTCTTCTAGCTTGTGGCTCCTTTAACCCCATCACAAACATGCATATGCGTTTATTTGAGCTGGCTAGAGATCACCTGCACCAAACAGGTCAGTAAGGTGGTGTTAGGATCACACACACGGTGGTTTACTGTGAAAAGGAAGAAAGATTTTTAACACTCGCTATTGATAAGCTGTCACTTTACAGCTGGCTTAATTTTAATATTCTTTATTGATCATTCAATATGAGGCTTTCATGGCATATTCAATATAGAAAGTCTAGCATTACCTCTTCCTTTGGCTCAGTACATAAACAAGTATCATAATGAGCGTTCATGCAAATAAAGTGAAAGTTTTATCAGCAGTTTTAGGATCATATGCATGGAACAGGCTGAGCCTTGTGAAAGAGTATGCTTAACAATTTTGAATCTGAGAAGAAACATTTATGTTCAAATTTCATGCTTTTATAATACATTGTGTTTTAATATGAAGAAGTGTGACAGTTAGCAGTTTTGACAGCCGGGTGAAACTGGAGAAAAGATGAAACGTTAATTATTCATTATCCATCTTCACTAAGAGGTACAAGTTATCTCCCCTAGCAAAATAATTTCCTCATAAAGGAGATCAGAAAAGCTAGATGTCAGCAGGCTAGAAAGTTTTGGCAACAAAGGAGAAAGGTGGGTAATATCAGGAACTTAAGTAAGAATCAGAAAAGCTGCTGAGAAGCATTGAACTCTAAGCTTGATCAACTACTTAGTTGCTGAGGTTTTTATTTTTTTTCCATTTGGCAGCTAAAATACACACATATGTTTCTGGAAGAGGTTGGAATGGAATCATAGTTTATTGGAACCTGACAGAGAAGTTCTAGGGAGGTGGTTCAGTAGGAACCTGAAGAGAAAATAAAAGGAATTTGGCTGTCAAATTGTGGGGAGGGGTGGAGAGAGTCTGGTAGCCCACTGATACTGTTGTGCAGTACAAGCAGCAACCAGATGCTCACCATATACTGTGAGAATACTTTGACTTTCACGAGGAAGAATTACACAACCGGCTCTGAGGGCTGCCTCTACGAGTCTCTATTGTCCTGTAACTATAAAATGATTTTGTTGCTCCCGCAGGACTAGAAATAAAGGGTTAAAAAGGGATTTGAATTGGCTTTTCTCACTGTAATTTTATAACTGCTTCTGCTGCCCAGGTGTGCAAGGAGTAGAAAGGTAATGGGAGATCAATCAGTACTTCTGTTTAAGTCATATGTTACAGTCCGGTAACTTATTTCTTTACCTTGAAAGAAGGATTGAACTGGGAAATGAATTATGATTCTGTCTGAATCACAATTTGTTGTCTGGTCTGCTCCAGGGTCTGTGTAACAAGACTCCACCCCTTACTCAGAGCAGTTTACTTAAAGAAGTCTAGTGAAAATCATATTAAAAATGAAATTTTGAAAGGCTGAAATGAAAGTTGTGCATTACATTGCACCTCTCGAACATTGGTGCTTGGTTCTGGATAGGTTGTGACTTGCCTTTTGACTTCTTAGTTTAATGTGTGGAGTCTTACTAGTGTAAGTACTTCATGCATTAAAGAAGGGGACTTCATTTGTGTTTGGGTTGCCTACAGTGTTGTCATTGCAATTTCTGAATGCTTAACCCAGGATGTCTGCAAAGCGAGAATCCTCAATTAGCTTGTGGAAGCTTTTATTTGAAGTAACTGTAAATGTAGATATATGTGTTTATATGTATGGATACACAAATCTGGTATATGGTCTTTCTTACTAAGACAGTTTCTCAAACAGAAGGGGTTGGCAACATGCTATAAAAATGATCGATTCTGGATGCCTGTTTTACAGCAGAACCATTCCCACCCAGGAAATTAATTGGTCATTCTCTCATGTTTTTAGTCCTGTTTCCACTTCTGCAGTTCCCAGGGAAGGAGAGGAGAAATTGGAGCTTATTTGCTAAGAAGCACTAGTTGCAGACTGGGAGCTGATAGTGGGGCTAGAGGACAATGGTTATACATGACTAAAGCTTGTTTGAAGTGAGGTAGTGGTCTGCTATATTCACATTGATTCCCTTCTCAGTGAGAACAATGCAATTCCAAGCTAACATACCCACTGAATGCCTGAAAAGGTAACTAGCATGAGTGAAGAATTAACTAGCATGAGGGGTGATGTTTCCTAGGCTGTGAGAATGACTTCTGGTGCTACTTCAGTATTTCAGCTCAATCACAAATTGGGCAGAAACAGTGAGTTGAGCAATAGCTTGGCTGGAGTTGACTTCACAGTCAGGTTTTACTGTTATGAATGACATGACTATCCCTGATGTGTATCCTGACTGACATCTCCAGTAATTCTGTCTGCCAGCTTTTTGCACATCACTTCAGTTTCAAATGCTGTCTAATCTTATTTTTCATACATCCCTATTTTAAGTAGGGAATTTTATTGAGTTTCTGATACTTTAAGCAGTATCTGCAGTTTCATTGCCACATGTCAAGTAATTCATCCTTTTTCTGTTAATATGTCGACAAATCTTGTCATGCTGCCTTTTAAATACAACAGACGTAACTACGTGTGACTGAATAACTCTAATGATTCTCTTTATCTGGATTTTGTCTCTACTCGTGAATTTGACTCTTTACACCTCCTCACACATAGCTAGAATTTTCTCAGATTCAATCACTTGTTTTAAAATTGTTTCTTGAAACTTGCACTGACTGTGGCAAATGCCTTTCCAGTCTGTTAATACCTAATGCCAGATGCTTTTATTTCTCTTTGTATTTCTCATTTGACCATAAAGTCTAAAGAAATAGTACTAGAATCAATCTGTGTAAGATATTTAAAACCTTGTTTCCCAAGTATTGCCAGTGGAGGATACTTAATATCACCAAGTTTCCAGATAAGACCAAAAGGGACAGAGGGCAAAGGAGGGGGGTATGAAAGACAAGATGTTTTTATCTGTGACAAGACAGATGCAAGGGGGAGGTGAAGGACAATGAGTTACTACCTTATGAAAACTTGGGAAAAATGTGAAACAATCAATGGGTTGTGTCAGATGCAGCGCTGGGCAGCGGAGCTGAGAAGTCCAAGGAGTAATTAGCCTCTAACCAGCCTTGGGAATTTGGAAGTTTATGTTGTTCAGGGGCTGCATGTGATTAAAATGGACTAATATTTTCAAGAAAGGGATAGGAACAGATTGTAACAGCAGCAAGTCAGCATAAATGCAGGCTTCAGTTTGTTTTTCTGCAACAATTCTGATAACTGGAATTTGAAAACAACACAAAAAACCCCCGTTTGATCCTACTGTTTTGATAGTGTGTATAGCAGTACAGATACATGGTTGGAATAGGATCAGATCAGCAGTAGTTACTCACTACATATACAATAAATATTGACAGACATTAGTTAAAATTAACTCAACTTAAAAAATGAAAAGGAAACAAATCTTTGGTATATTTTTTTTTTTCATTACAACATTTACAGCAGTCCTTGCTTAAACAGAGCAGTACTTGGTTAATTGTATTAGGCTTTACCCTTGAAAAAGATGCATGAAGAGGGATGCGTGTGTGGCTTAGCATTCAGAAAGAATTAAAGCTGTAGAGTGCACTTTGCAGAGGTGCAAATCAAAGCAGCAAAAGCATAAATCTTAAGACATCTCAAGACATACCACATCCCTAAAGACACTTCTGTTACATAAAACTCAGTTTTCTGAATACTGTTGTCAGTGCATACAGTTTAGGTCCTAACCTTTTTCTGAATTTAAGGAATGCTTTTCTAAGTGGAAGAAGTATAGGCATCTTTCTGTTCCACAAGTTTTGTTGTCTTACCCTAAAGCCCAGCGGAACAAGGGGTGTGCRTCCCCTGCTTGCAGTGGTATTTGGGTTATGCCCTGTATTTGACTTCGGAATCCCAGTCATCTGTTTTATAGCATCTCTGAAGAGAACCATTGCTTCCCAGTCATGTTATGTGGCAAAAGTCAGCTTGGATGAGAGCATTTCAGAATAAGGTGTCCTGTGAATAGAGCTACAATACTTTATTATTCACATTGTTACTATCAAGATGGTGGGTTTATCCTTCCTTTCTGGAGGAAATACTCGTTTTCATAGCTGTCAAGATACTGCCTTTCCTTCTTTTTGTCCAAATCCAGTGAACTCTATAGAAGTGAGGTTGTATTTTGAGGTCTTGATACGAAATGTTTATTACAGATGTGATGTGCGGAGATCATTCAGCATTTATTTGAGGACTGATCATTGTGCATGCTCAGTTACTCAGCTGTTGGAGGAGGACCTGAAGTCACAATGTATTTGAGTGGCTGTCTGACTACAGAGGTAAATCTGCATCTTCAGGTGCTGTAGTTCACTCAGCCAAGTAGATATGATTTATGTTTGTCTAGGTACTCATATGGCATCTGTCACTACAATTTTTGCTCACCTCATCTAATTCAGTGAATGCATCTTTCAAGCACTCTGAAGTGGTGAAGGTAAAGTCATCCATCCTATGGAAAGCTGTCCTAAAAGATTTTCCATTACTGCTCTGATGTATTTGTTGTTTATGTTGACTTTCAATGCAATGATTGCTGAATTGTTTACCCCTTTGATTTTCCTTCTGTTGAATTCCTTTCACAGAAGGTGACTGAACATGAAGTAAAAAAAGTCTTGCCTATTTTCTTTTCCTTTTTCATTGGCAATCTCTACATACATGTCATGGGAAGGTAAGCATAGGATGGTATACTTTTGATATTTAATCTGAACAAAGATGTTAGATATCCCTCCCTCCACCCTGGTTAATTATAACGTATAAATAAAATTAACATTTTGGTTTAAATGGAACAATGAAAAATCCTTGTATTTGTTTTCCTAGCATTAGCAGGCTGAGAGTTCTGGGAGGATAACTGTTGATTTCTTGTGGGTTTGAGGGAAACCATTACTATTACTTCAATACAGAATTGTATCATGTGATTTTAATGTAAATGTAGTCACACATAGAATGCTGATAAAAGGAATTAAATAATCCAGTTGACTAACCAGAATCGTAAAAGCAAGTATGCCAGTGGTTGTTTCAGTGAAGAAATGAAAACTTACATTAATGTAAGCTTTTGTTGCATCTTAGATGGTTAGAACATGAGATTGTAACTACTTTTCAACATTGTTCACTTCCAATAGCAAGTTTTACATCGTTTTACATTTTGAAATAGCTGCCACTTTCCTCACAAAGGAGGACTGACTCCTCAGCAATCAAAGTGATTTTTGCTATTTATGTATTTGATGTTGTGTATGTACTATGCAGTAAAATTTAAACTGTCATCAGACTCATTTTGTTAAATCTTAGATGTGTAGGTAACTTTATGCCCTTAGAACAGGCTTAATGAAGCAGAGAAAATGCTTATTCCTGGACAAACCTTCCAAAACCCAAACCAAAAATTTGCAGTCCTGTGTCCTGAAATTGTTCACATTAAAGCACTAATATATAGAAGTTAGTCTCTTGTCCAGTGCTGAAAAGGAAATTGGGGCAGTCTCCAGAAAAAAATACAAAGCCCAGGGAATTTCCGTGGCTTATGCTTACAGACTTTGGATACATAGGACAGAAACCTTAGATAGGCGATGAGTTAAAAAGTGTCATCTTGATTAAGGTGTGTGGGGTTTGCGGGGAGGTTTTTTGGTGTTTGGTTTTCAGTGGGGGTTTTTTTTTTGGTGTTTGGGTTGATGGGTTTTTTTTGGTGTTTGGTTTTTTAGGTTTGGTTTGGGTTTTTTTGGTGTTTGAGCTTTGGGGTGGTTTGGGGGGTTTTTTGGTGTTTGGGTTTTTTTTGGTTTGGTGGTTTTGGTTTTGGGTTTTTTGGTGTTTGCGTTTGGTGTGTTTTTGGGAGGGGGTGTTGGTTTTTTGATTTTTTTTTTTTTTTTCTCTGTGGATGAGAGCTATATAGTCTTTAAACTAATGTCCATATCTGCAGGAAGGGAAAATTTGCATATTTGAGTTGGTGTCACATTTAGTTGATGTCACAGAAGCTACCAGCAAGTCTAACTCTGTTTTTTTTTCTATTATAAAGTATAAGTTGGGAGAGCTGAATACTGAATGATAAGGAGTTTCATTGTAACCTAGAGATGAGATGATTGGCATTTGTCTGTAATATTTTTATGTAAGCCGACATCAGTGAAACTTTTAAAGCTTTGGAGTTTTAACAGGAAGGTACCAAACTACATTAAAATAAGTGTGTTGGTTCATCTGCTGTTTTCGGTCATACAAAACCATAAAATCTTCCACACAGTAAACTTAGTATGAAACATGCATCTTTTGATACTGTCATTACTTATGACTAATGTACATTGGTACTGCCTGTTTATAGTGACATGCTGTAAATCTAAACTCTTATCTAGAAGATACTACCTGGGGTAGTTACTTTGGTGTAAAGAATCAGGCTGGATAAACGGATGTGCCTAATTCTCAATTGTCATAGAAATGCAAAAGAGGCTTACGTTTTGTAGGCACTGTTCAGCAGGGAGTAAAGTTTCTAGAAACTTTGTTTATGCTAAAACAGTACTACTTCATAATACTTATTTAACAGCATCTTGGAAAAGGAGTGAAATAAAGAAGCACTTGGGCACAAAGTCCTATTGCAACCTGGTCTGGAGATGACAGAAGGAAGAACAGCAGTGGGTCATTCCTACTCGCTGGGTAGGGTAACACCATAAAGCTGCAAAGCTTCCCAGTCTGTTGTGGATTTTCTTATGACACTGAGAAGAAGATGAGTAGTGGGCAAGAGTTAAATGTATGGAAGTATTTCTTTTATTTGGTTTTCTATAGTGGTTATTTACTTTTATTATTTACTTTTTGTATAGTTTCTAATAGTAAATCCCAGACTTACTACTAGAAGAAATTAATCTTTAAAAGCCCTGCCAAAGTACACGTACAATTTTATATGAAATTGGAATTTGATAAATTTGCTTTAGTATTAATAAACTAATTCAGCATTACAATTTGTGTTAGTGTTTGTGACGATTTACAGTGACCTTTATAACAGAATACTAAATACCTGTTTTCCTTAATAATACTACTTTAACATGTTTGAGGGACATTTTTTGTTTCATTACTTTTGTTATATTTAGTTTTCTAACCAGTTACCCTAAGCAGTTCTTAGAGAATATAAGTTCATAGCAAGAGGAAATTTTTTGCTGCTTTTGATAGGTATGTTTTGAAAAACAAAGCCACTTAAGGGCCTGGAGGATTTTTACACATACTTAGGACAAGCAATAATAACATACTTCATGATGAAAACAAATAGCATTCCAAAGAAATAGAATTTGAAGATAATTCTGGTCCAAGGAAGGTTTGAAACTACCTGTAATAATTTATGGGACAGAGAAGAGAATTGCAGTGGAAATTAAAAAAAAAAACAAGTTGGCAGAATTTAATGACTTCCTCTTTGCATGCCTGCCAAAGTTGAGGGGCTTATTTGAATAGGTGAACTTTTAAATTACTGAAGAGGACACAAGTTATTTAGAGCCAGTAATAAAATATTCTCCTGTATTTTGAGTGCTAAAGCTTGTATTTTTAGGTGGAAGGCTCTCATGTGCATCGTGTTTGCATAGTGCTGGGTTATTCAGTTGTTGTGAATCATCTCAAACAGTTATTTCATTTGACTTTTGGTACCTTAACTGTTAACAACCTTGATTTTTCTCTTCCCGTTTGTTTCATTTTTGCTTTGGAACAAGCTGATATGGCATCAGAAGCTCTTATCTCATCCAATCTATGCAGTTCTAGGCCAGACTAGAGACTGAAATCTTTACAAATCACAAGGATATGGCAGAGTTGCAATCATTCTTGGCTAGCATGATCTCACACAATTTTAATTTTTACATTTAATATATTCATTTAAAATATAAGGGAACAATTTATATCTGTAGAAACTGAAAAGAAAGGAACTGAAATGTGGAAAATAAAATTATTGTGTAAGAAAAACCTTTTAATAAGGGTAACATATTAATGAATTCAAAGTGTAATTTCTTTCCCTTTGATGAGAATTTGTTACAGCATTGTATATTATCAAAGTACCAGAGAATAATTGTTGTTCATAAGTCAAGTGAAATTATTTCCTATTTCAGATCAAGAGATGGACTTAATTGTATACACATCTTTGCACGTTTCTGGAAAATTTTTTCTTGCTCTATTGACCATTTTGCCTATAATGAGAATGTTTTAAAACAGAGGTTAGTTTAGACTGATGTTTTAACAGGACACAGGCCTGTAAATCTCATTGAATCTTAGTGCTATTTTTTTAAGTCCAACTCGCTTAAGTTTTTTTGAAAATTTTACCCTATTACATCAAAATAAATGTGACGTTACTAAATTGTCATTTTAGAATATTAAATTGTCATGTGCCAGTATCAGAAATTATGAGTCCAGGGCTATCATTTTCATTTCAAAGCAATAGAGTGAACTTGCTGCATTTAAGTTTCTTTGTTGAAACAAATGAATTAGAAAAAAGGAAGAGAATTTTTTTCCCCCTTCAGTATCATATTTATCATAGTTATTTAAAATGCATGTGTTACATTAGAAATCATTTTGTTTCATTTCTGTTTATTTGAAACCCCCTTTCTCTCCTCTCCGTTTCTTGAGGGATGCAGCTCATATCAGTGCTTTATTTCCCTGTTGATTTATTAAAATGAGAGCTACATTTTTGTTTCCTGATTTGAGGCCAGAACTGCAAAGTCTAACAAAAAGAGCTTGATGTGTTAATGATTACATTATGTTACAGAAGTAGAAAACTATAGGCATATTTTCAAATTTAATTAACATGATCAGCCAGATAGAAAGGGTCTTTAATGGCTGCTAAGCTGATGTTTGGACCATAGTGCTCTAAGTCTGATTTTAGACTCCATTAGCCCCATCTTTATTCTTGAATCTTCTGATTTGTCTGAATCACATTAATCACAGCTGCAGTAATATGCTATAAGTCTTGCTTTAACACAATGAAAAGGCACAATGATTTTGATAAATAACAAGAATCAGATGCTTAAGAACAAAGCAGTGGTCAGTTAAGTCATCCATTGCTCTGACTATATAAAAGCTGTACTTATTGGAATATAAAACTTAATTATATCTAGCAATTTTGATAGTTTGCTTCATAAATTATAAACATCTCTACTTGCTTGAAAATTGTATGTTCATCCAGCTTTCCTTTTTGAATCACCTAATAGGATAAACATATTGATAGTAATTGTGAGCAGTTCACAGAGGAACAAGAAGGCTGCTTCTTAATTTTTTGAATTGCTGTTTCTGTATTAAAAATAATACCTAGATCAAGTTGTTCATAGCCTCTTATAACTTTGAAGTTAACTGTTAACCTTTGAAGAGGTTGGACTAGATGAGCTCCCAAGGTCCTGTCCACCCTAAATTTTCAAGATTCTGTGAAGATGGCTTATTTTTCTTTTTTTCTTTTTTTCTTTTCTTTTTTTCAAAAGGAAGGTATCAGGTGGTTGAAGGCATAATGTCTCCTGTTAATGATGACTATGGAAAGAAAGGCTTGGTTTCAGCAAGGCACCGGATAGCAATGGCTAAACTAGCACTGGAGACATCTGACTGGATTCGAGTTGATCCATGGGAGAGTGAGCAGGAGACATGGACAGAGACAATAGAAGTATTAAGGTAATCACATTTTTTTTCCTTTCTTTATGAAGTTACTGATTGCCAAAAATCTGTCAGGCTACCAGGTCAATGCACAGAACTCGGTCCTGTAAAACACCCAAGCAAAGCAGAACGTGTCTGTTTATGGCATCACCTGCTATGAGATAAAGTGTTATATCTGTGAGCAATGAAAATTCACATCACTTTCCTTCAGAAAGGCTGCATGGTCAGTATTCCCCATCTGGAGTCTTTCCTTTCCTGGTGCAAAGCAGACAGGCTTTCCCCAGACCTATGCAATACTCCACAGTACTGCACTTGTGCCATTTAAGTAGTTAGATGCATGTGGAAAGCCTCTGCCAAGATAGGGTCTTGCAAAATTATAGTCACTGAAAGAGCTCTGCAGAAAAGTTCTTGGCTGTCATGTTATTTCTCTTGTTTTTAAGTCTCTTAAGTAGGTAATATAGAGATCTTAATCAGAAAGTAAGAGAGTTTACAAACAAACCTATTCTTCAGGAGCATCCCTATTCCAGATTAGCTATGTTGGCCTTATTATGCCTGCAGGTTTTTCTATTCACACATCCTTGAAAAGTTTTCATATTAACTCTAATGGCAAGTTAAACCCAAGCCCATACCTGCTGATGTTTTCTTCAAAATCATTGAGTTTGCTGTGGTTTTGTGCTGGAAGGAAAAATTAAACAATTTGTCCAAAACCTGTTAACTTGATGTAAGGACCTTGAAACGTGCCTTTTTCCTATATGGTTGGTCTTGGTAATAAATGCAAATGGGGCAAGGTATGAAAACGCAAACTTCCTGTGCTAGCCACTTTTTGGAAACAGATGCTACAGAAGGCAACAGATACTGTTAAAGTGAGACTTCATGGATGTCTTTCAAGAAAGCAAGTGTGCTGTAAGAACTATCAATGATTCTTCATTTCTATCCACATTTTCTAGGTTACTTTCTAACTGGAAACAGTTGTATAGCTTAAGGGTCTAAAATGTGCCTTCCAACAACTGCCCAGAAAGCTCCTATGGCTCTATGTGAAAGCAATTAAAAAACAGACCTGTTACTTTACAAAAGCATACATAAGAATACCCTGCATACTTACAAAACAACTAGTGGAGCCTTTTAGTTCTGCTTTTATTTGCTTTGCTGAGTGAGCATAGACATCCAGTTGCTTCTTTTGTCCCTTCCCTCCAGCCAGCAGAATAGGATCGGGGCAGGAGGAAGACTAGGCAATGCTACCCTGTCTTTGCTTCTCTGTTCTCTTCTCTAATCACAGTTTTATATTCCAGTGTGAGAAATCACCAAAAGGTCTGTCCTGCAGTATTGGTTGGGTATGGATTTTTCTCCTACACTTCAGTTTTGTAAAACTATTTTCCTCCAGAGAAGCAGCCACAAATCTTACAGATCAGGTGATCCTACTTACAGAGGCTTTGATCTTGCACAGCTCCAAGTGAAGTGAGTACTACTTGCAAGATTGGGTTTGTAAATTGTAAATCCACTTCAGAGTCCTTTAGGATAAGAGGTACAGTAAATAAAACCTGTATGTATAAGTTTCTGCTCAGGGAAAGTAGTATCAATGTGGTATGAAGAGCCAAACTTCCTGTCTGCCTAGAAAGTGAACCTCTAGTTTTATAAATAAATTCACAAAATGTTAAAATGGACAGCTGTTAAGGAGAGCTTAAACATTTTTTTTCCCAAATGATGACCTATATTAATGAGCTGAACTGGTGCCATAATCTAATACTGAACACTGTCCCTTGAATGGGGAAGCAGCATCCTGATGAAATAGCACATGTAGGTATTTTGGCGTTATATTGTATTTTAACTGTCACACGTGAATATTAAAAAAAGAGGTGGCTTTAGGCCTAGAACCTTACCAAATATAAACAGGCAATGGTTTATTGTGGAGTTGTGCTTCTTCACGAGTGTTGAAGGTTAATCTACAGATTCTTCCCTGGTCAAAGAACCGAGAACCAATTCCGGCCTTCACTTCCTCAGGTAGGAAACTTCAGTACCAATAGAAAGAAATTTTGCTATTGCAAGGCAAAGGCAAAAAACATTATTGTACCTAAATGTCTCTTCTTATCAGTACTTTGAATTGTATGCTTAACTGCAGTAGAACATTGTGTCCTGAGACACATGAATGGCCTTTTCCTACAGTACTTGTTTTACCTGAGTGCGATGAAAATGTCATATTTCATCAAAATCTGTAGATTTTGCAGAGGCTCTCAAATAGTTATGACATAAAAGAATTTTAAGCAGCAAAGCTCATATCCCACTTGTGGCGGTGCTATTAGTTGCCTGTTACGTTAAGTGAGCATGGAAATTTTGGAGACTATCCCAAGGCTTGTTTTAGAGAGGAGGAGGAAACATGATAGAGCTACTTCCCACTTAGCTGCTGTTTCTGAATATTTTTCCTAGACAAGAAAACAGTATTGTCAGTAACCAAAGAACTACATTCATTTCTCTTGTAATGGAGATTTGATTGTGGTGCAGATATACTATGCATTAATTTAGAATTCGCAAAGATCTATCTTGCCCAACTTTCATTGAATTGTGCTTGTGATTTAATTATATAGTTATTCAAAGCTTCATACACAGTTCAGAAAATGCTTGATAAACTGACAGATTGGTTTGTCCTTTTTGGTGTATCTTTAAAATAACGTAACCCTTCCTGCCCCAGCACTTGAAATGCCTGCTGAACAGACTTTTTGGCAGTTAAGATTTTGCAGTACTTGTAACGTTAGTCCTGCAGTGAGCTCTTTGCCAAGAGTTCTTATTTTTGAATCATGGCCCAAGAATGTCAGTCTGTGATAGAAAGTTAGTGTACTTGACTATACATAGCATCAGCCTGTTTACAACAAGGCAGGATTAAAAATAGAAATGTAGGAAGGCATGGGCCAAGCTACTGCTACCTACTCTCTACTACCATATGTCCCTCACCTCTTGTCTATGCAGTTTCTTTAGCCAATGGCTGAGCATCAAAAATTGCTGGAGATGATAGTTATGCAGCCTGTCTAGGTGTAGGTTCTTGACACTTGGGCAACTTATTCCTGTGACTAAAAGTATTTGCATGATTTGAAGAGTGTACATTTAAATCACTAAACTATAAATTCATTCCTTAGGCCAGACATTCAAAGGGTTATCTATGGCTTTGTACACATACTGAATTTGGACTGTACCTTGTAACTCATAATCTTTGCTTTGATACAGTTATATAAGACCCGATGGTCACTTTGGCGATATACGTACTAGACAGAGGTGGGACGCTGGCTTGAGTCTGTGCCTACCTGTCCTATTTAACCGTGAGCTTGTTTCCTGAAATGATTTTGGCTCGTGCCAATATAGGCAACGCTTAAGCACGGCTCAAGATGGTGTAAGTCCGGGACTATTCTAAACACGCAAGGCCATGCTGATTTGGAAGGAAGGGAGTTTAGGTGTTTGGATCTAAGATCAACACTTGCCCTCATGATCAAAGAAGGGGCCACTACCATGAAGTAATAGTACCAGTATTGCAGTGGGGCACCAGTGATCAGGAGCAGCAAAAGAATAAAGTAATAGAAACCTGGAAAAACTGACAAAAGGATCCTTGCCTGCTTTCATGAATCTGAACTCAGTACATTTAGAAGCATAGCAGATGTCAAAAATCTTATGAAAATTTTGTATTTTGACTTTCTCAGGATTGTGATTCTCTTAATTAAAATGAAAGGGAAAACCACAAGGTGAAAACTCAGGGAACATGTTTTTGTGGAGAAGAGGATGAGAGAGAACAATAATGTCTCCTCCTGAAAACTGAGCACACATTATAGAAACATCATCATGAGGGGTTGTATTTAATCAAGAAATTAAATCTAGTGATTGAAGTGTGATTTAATCCTGTTTCAAGCAAAAACCTCCACAATATTTTAAATGTTACATTGCTACCAAAATTGCCATAATGGTAGAATTTCAAAAAGGAATTGAAAACCAGAATGCCATTACGGAGATTGCTTGTGAATTCTGCAAAATGTAGTTAACCTACATTGATACTAATCTCATGGTAGAATGAATATGCTAAATTCTTAACAAATTGTATTCAAATCCGAAGTGCATAAAAGCAGACTGTGTTCTTGAATCTGAAAGTGTCGGGTAATCGCTTTGTGCATCTCTGAGAGGATTACCTCACACAGAAACCTTTATTTTAAATGCAGGCACCATTACAATGAATCACTCAGATTGCTCCAGTCCAAGAAGGAATTCCTGAAAAACAAATGGCCCATAGAAAGATCTACAGAGGATTCCCTTTCTTACCAGCACTCAGGTTAGTTCATAACTGTAAACGCAACTCTTTGTTTAGCATTAAAAACAATACAGCTTTACTAGACTAGACTAATTGATGCAAAAGTTGAACATAGTAGCTGGTAAGTTTTGAGGGTTGGAGCTGCCTGCCAAAAACAAGCCATGCCAAATGCCGGCATGACTGCTGGTGAAGTTATTTTGTAGTAACTCCCGCTTTGACAGGAGACTTATTTTGGAGTTATATTAATTGTTGGTTTTATAAGCATCTCTTCAGCTGTGTCAGAGATGTATGTTGTGGCCCTGCTGGTTTTGCAAAGCATAGAATATATGAATAAAAAATATCAAAAAGTATAGGGATTACTTAGAATTATAATTCTAGTGTTAGACAATGGACAAAGTATATGGATACCACACCAGTGATGCTGATGCATTGGTGTTTACTGCATTTCTGGACAGAAAAGCTTCTGTTGACATTAGAAGTGTGGCAGGTTCTAGAAACACTGTCAGTTTTGGGTTTCCTATTTTATCATATTCCCTAGCCCTACGACTTGCTAGGATGCTGCTAGACTTTCGATACATTACATTTTTCCTGTAGTATTGCAGCACTTCTTGGTCATGAATAATACATTTACATTGTTCATGGTTATACAAAAGTTTCCAAAAGATGAGTTGTTGTATCTTTATTGATGGTAGAGGGAAAAAAAAAGTCTCAAGGCATTTGGACTGCAGTGGAATCTTGTGTCTGATGGGGTTAATGATTGTTGGCAAGTGAAGGTCAGATTATTCCGCATTGCCACACTGAGGAAAATTAGTGTGAAAGTAGTAAAGACTATTTTAATTTTGCATTACAAAAAATTCTTTTGGCATTATTTTCTGTAGTTATTTCAAGCTCTATAGCATTTTATGTAAAAATGATCAAGAAAACAAATGTTAAAACTAGTCTTTCTTTCCCAATAAAGATTCTCATTTTAAAATTCATCAGTCATCATCACAGGATTCTTCTACAGTCAAAAACAAAAGGCATAGCAAAAACTGGGTGAGAAGGAGGATGGGCAAGAAATAGGTTTCTCTGTCTAGTACATAGTGGCTGGATTTTTTTGGTGGTTGTTTTTTTTTTTTTTATTCTATCTGGCAGCTATCTGCAAAGAACAATCTGTTAGCTTGAACAGAGAAAGGCTAGCATCCTGTTGTTACTTACTTTTTCTGCCTTCAGTGCTTTGACTGACTGGGCAGTGATATGGATTTGGCTATATTAAACATGTGGCCCACCAAGAAGGAACGGGATGGTTTCTTCCCACTTCCTTTGGTCACTAGCATGGTATGGCATGGGGCATGGGGAATGATCAAGAGCTACTGAGAACTCCAGAGCAGAATAGAGTTCCTCCCCTTTCTCATAAGTAAATGTTGGTTAGGACAAACTTTCCAATGGCAGGCAACGGTTACCCAATTCCTCCTCCCTTCCCCTCCCCCAGCCCCCCCAAAAAACCCTCCCAACAATGAAATCTGTTGAACTAGGGTTTTCTGTGAAATTTGTAGAAAGGCTGTCACCTAATAGAAGCTTTCACAAAGATCAGCTTGATGGCTGAATTTAGCAGTGGCAAAATTCCATAATATGCTATTTTTGTACTAAATGTATGCCTACTAAACCGTAAGACTTCTTTGCATAGTGCTGAACCTCATGATTTTGTTCCACATGAAATAATCAGGTCACTTTAATATATATTGCAAATAAAAAGGTTCACTGAGGACAGGTATAGACAAATGATCGCAGTTTTAATAAACTTGTAATAGCTTATTGGTGCTAGTCATTCAGGATGAAGATGAAAACAAGACTATGGAGTTCTTTTTCTGTGTTTTTCAGTGTCCAGGGATTTGCCATCCCTCCTTGATTCACCAAATATAGCTTCACGTGCAATATTTCTTCTCCTACTTACAAGAGATGGTTGATTGTCTTAATTTCATTTTTAATTGAATCCTCTGCACTTCAGGTCTCTCAGTTGCCTTACATGAACAACTTTGTTGTCACCTCTTGAATGCTTTTCCCTGGCATATTCCAACAGCAGTCTCCCTTAATTAGAACTTAAATCCAGCTACTTACTTTGTGTAAATAGTTATTTCTCCTTTAGCTTACCCTCTCCTTTTTCCCTGAACAACACTTCAAAGAATTGCAATTCATTTCTGTCCACCATCATTGACTGAGCTACGCCAATCAAAAACAAGCAAAAATTTCCCTGATCCAGACATACCATGGCCTGAAATAAAGGCTATTGTACTTATCAAATACTGGAGCATTGCAGCAGCCATTTGGGGTTTATACCATTATCTATAGTGGAAGCTGGAGATCATCATTTAGCAAAGTGCCATTGAACGGCCAAAGACACATTTTTCTCATTGGCGTAGAAGATGTGGGGATATGCGGAGGTGTGTTTGTGACATTGACAGCCTTTTTGTAAAGCCCACAATCTGTTAATTTAGCTTCTAGTAACCTAGAACTGCAGTGCATGTACATTCAGAGAAAACCCATCAACACTATAAAAGCTCTGGTGTAATATTGGCTCTAATACAGCTTGGGACAGAGTACTGTTTTATTGTGGAGGTTGCTGTTAAGTAAAAAGCAAGCTGTGACATAAAACCCAGGTAAGGCTCTGGAAAGCAGGGGACTGGAAACAGTCTAAACGTGGAACTGAGGACAGGGAACTGGAAAGGAAGAGTAGAATCTGTGAATGGAAAGACAAGGAGATTGGAACTGGCATGAGGAAATAGATGGGCAGAGGACAGCTTGGAAGGGATGAAGCAGAAAAGATCAGCTTTATCATGATAGAGCTTCCAGGGTTGTGTGAATCCTAAGGTTCTTGGTGTCTCATCGTTCATCAGCTGTCAGAAGCATTTGGGACATTCTTTCAGAGTTTCATACTCTTGTAGCCCTGGTCCACACAGGGATCACAGACAACTTCTGCAGGTACTTCTGCAGTAGCTCAAGTGTCAGAGATGAGAGCATTGAATCTAAAGGTTCCAACCTTGCAGATGTGGGTATCAAAATAAAATTTACTGGGTGGTTTGTGGGGGAGGGGGCTGTTACAAAAATTTCACATTCCTACCAAATACATGGATTATAAACTCTAAAGAAAAACAGAATTATATTTTTAAGTATGTGGACAGTCTATAGTGATTCTGTCAGACGTGAATGTTTCAAGATAGCCTTGTCCCATACAGTCCTCCTTCTGTAGTAGTGCTGCATTCAGAGCACAGGAAGGTGCAGTGCAGTACCCCTGCCTTATTTGTTGTAGGGGTCGGAAGGTATGTAGTGAGGGGCGTAAGAAGAGAAGAAATGCTTGCTGTAGTTAACTCAGTGGTATATACTAAACCTCTGCAAAACCGAGTGTATCTTTAGGCACTTAAGGTATGCTTTTCATGCATCATCACTGGTATGTTTCTTATTTTTCGAATAGCTGATTTGAGGTGTTTGTATAAGACTTGCAGACGTGCTAACAGTCTACAGCCACAAATAAATGTAAAATGGAGGCAATACCTCCATCCTTCCCCTTCATTTCACATGAATGCAGGGCTGTGAAAATACCTAGTCAATGTTTATAAAATACTCAGATGGTATAATGATGAGTGCTGTAGAATAGACTTTGAGGAAAGAGATAGTTCTGTACTGGGGCTTAGGCAGTGGGCAGCAAATAAGAAATGGAGAGAAAACAAAAAAAATTGTACTAGTGAAGTATCATTCTTGGTCATTATTCAAGGTACAGCAAATTTGGCTTTCGGTCTCTTTGTACTAGGACGAAAATGCCACGGCCACATGACACAATATTATCTGTATAATATTCTGCAGGTTCAAATTTCTCTAAAAATAAAATAAAACTTAGTAGGTCAACTAACTAGCTTGTACCAGTAAGGGTAGTTAGATTAGATACAGACCGTCATGTTTTAGATGATACAGGTGCACAAACCCAGGCGAAATTCTAGGTTGTTCTCTGGCTGATGTGACAGCATGCAAACATTGCGTCTGCGTGCCAGAGTGCAGTAGGGCAGCCGCTCCCCAAGGGCTGGGGAGCCCCATGGGCTAACGCAGTGGCAGGCAGGGGCCTCGCTGGCTGGGGTTGGCCCCACAGTACCTGAGCAAAGCGAGCAGGGCAGGCTGGGGTGTAGTAGCCAGGTTCAACCAAGTCTAGTCTTTGTGCTAAAATAATTCTCTTCTTTATTTGCTTCTTCCCCTTTTTGGCTCGGTTGAGTGGAGGAATAGTTCTCCTTTAACATTGTACGGATAATATTTGATATGGTCTGAGTGATGATGAAGTGGGTGATAAAGTAATTGTGACCAGACACATAAAATCCAAGCTGAATTTTTCTTGCAACTTCCAGAAAAAACCCTCCAGAAAACTGGAGTAAAGGTAAATGATTTTAAAAAAAAAAAAAAGTAAAAAAAAAAAACGATGAGTTAAAACCAATTTTAAGTATAAACTTCCTAGAAAACCAAGCAAGTATAGAAATCTCTCATTTCCTTTTGTCTTTCCAGTTCTACCAGAATTAAAGCTGCTCTGTGGGGCTGATTTTCTACAGACATTTAAGACACCCAATCTCTGGAAGGAAGAACACATCAAAGAAATAGTGGAAAAGTTTGGTTTGGTCTGTATTAGCCGTGCTGGCTCTGATCCCACTCAGTGTATAAATGAATCAGACCTTTTAACTAAATTTCAGCACAATATCTTTCTGGTGAAAGAATGGATTCAGAATGAAATCAGTGCAACACAGATACGCTATGCCTTGTGCAGAGGATTAAGTGTAAAATATCTCATACCAGATTCTGTTATATCCTACATTGCACACCATAATATCTACACAGAAGAGAGTGAGCGGAAGAATGAAGGTGACTTGCTTCAGCCTCTTAAGTTGCATAACACAACAGTAAACCCACTAAATGACTGATGTCTGTAGTGTGTGAAGTGGACAGACCTGGCGTTTTTTCATGTAAAGTTCTTGAGGAAGTTGTTTCTTGTTAATGAGGGGAAAGTACATCAGTCCAAAATTTCTTGAATTCATGCGGTGTTTTAAATTCATGTTTTTGTGTGTGGTAGTGCTTAAGCAAATCGGGATGCTCAGCTGCATAGCTTAAAATCTATAAAGAACAGCTTCCCTGTGAAAATAAAAGAAATAAGATCTTAACAATAAATATTAATCTCCAGTAATACTTAAGGGTCAAACATAGTACTTTCCTGAATTGTAATTCTGTAATCCTACAGACAGTTTTAGCATGAAGATGCATTACTGTTCTGAAGCAGCAAAATAAAATGAACCATAACTTTTCTTTATATATGTATATTTAAATATATATTACTGCTAAACTTTGACTTTCTAGGACCCTGAATAATTTTTTGTGTTTTGGCAGTTTGGACAAGAGATGGAAATAAATCTTTCTTTCATGCACGCACTTAAGAATGCATGCACCATTCATGTCACTTTTAAGCCTCCAGATTCACAAATGACAGACAGTCCTCATCCCCAGATGTAAAGTGGGTTTCTTTGCTTCTCTGATCCAGAGTCTTCTATAAGAGTAAGTAATTGCCAAAGCCCTGGAGTAGATAACATATCCAAGAGGAACTTCAGCTGTACCATTTGAAAATACACAGTGGAAAATAAATGAAAATAGCTAAGAGGCTGTGTCAGTATTTGAGCCCTAATGTTAGCCAGAAAAATCCATTCTCTTATATGTTGGTTGCCTATTCTGTTGATTCAGTATATCTCATTTTTGACGGAAGACACCTTCAAAGAACATAGAATCTCTATAAAGTGCTACTTCTGTGTTTCAACGTTGCTTAAATTAACTGAAAGCATACATTCAGTAGTGATGCAGCGTTTATCAATATACAGTTAACCACTGCTGCTTAGTACAAGTTTCCACCTAACTGGCCCTTTTTGAGCCCTCAGTTGGGCAAACAGCTTCCACTGGTAGTTCTCTAGAATTAAGGAGCTTGTGGAACAAGTTAAAGTAATGCCAGACACAAATTGCTTTCACTGAAAGAGTCTGTATGATCGTTTTCTGAAAAGAAGGCAGCATAAAGTAGCTGGAAAATATTCGAGGAAGAAGGATTCGCCTCAAAAAACACACAAGATAAGCGCTTGTATAGCTTTGGCTAATATCCTAAACTAAAGCTGTTTAAAAGGTTTTTTTCTGAGTGGCATGAAAAATGAAGAGTAATATGGTTAAAATGGATCTCCAGATAATCAGTATCCTTACAGAAGTTATATGGAAGGTGAATGTTTCATTCTGTTTAAATCAAGTCATCCTGCTGTCATTAGAAATCTCAGAGGTTCAGCCTTGTGGAAGGATTTAAAGGCAACACTTCAACAATAATCGGATTAGAAGGACTTGCATAGCTACATGGTCTAAAAAAGAGATAAAAGAAACCAGAGTTCAAACTCACCACAAAGAAAGGCAGTGAGCTCTGTGGTGCAGAATCAACACACTGTTCTGAGACTTTGATTTTGACAATTACCTAAAGTAGGGATGCCTGCAGATTTCAATGGTTACTGGAAAATGGTCAGCAATGACAATTTTGAGGAGTATCTGAAAGCACTGGGTAAGGTTCCCTTTGTGTTTCTTTAACAAATAATCAATAAATGCAACCTGTCTTCATCTTTATATGAATCTATTTTTTCTTGTACAGTCGTAAATCATTTTTGTAAGAAACATTTTTTTCAGGAATGCACTTTAAGAATTGCCTTACGCAAAATTGTTTTGTCTTAAGCAGCCTCTACTTTTTACCATCTTGAAGCTTACATTAACAGAGGTTAAACTACATAGCTTGAAGAGGTAAGTGGCAGATTTCAAACTTAAAAAACCAACCATAGTTTGAAAAAGAGTAAAATTTTTATGTGTAATAGAGACAATAATGTACTTAATGCAATTTTGTGTGCTTGCATTTGATGTAAAGTGCAAGTATTTCTATAGAAATATTGAAGGCCTTATTAACTGTCAAATACAAATGGTATTTTTTAGGATTCCATATAATCAGAAAATCAAAACATTAACTTATTTAAGTTAAAAGAATTAGGTTATGGACTTTTTTCTGATGAGAAAGCTGGCCTGAAAGATCTGGACATTTATTTGTCTTTGTTCATTTTAGTTCTCCCAAGAGCTACAAGCTTCTTTTTGTGGTACACTTTTCTGGATTAAAATAATTCTTTTTCTTTTTCAGATGTAAATGTTGCTGTAAGAAAAATAGCAAACTTGCTAAAACCTGACAAAGAAATCCTTCAGAATGGGGATCATATGATCATTAAAACGCTAAGCACTTTTAGAAACTACATCATGGAATTTGATGTAGGAAAGGAGTTTGAGGAGGATTTAGCTGGAGTGGATGATCGCAAATGCATGGTAAGCATTAGACTGTAACAACAGACAAAAAAAAAAGAATATTAATAATCTGAGGCCTTTCACAGACCACATCTGTTAACCATTTTGTGTGGCTATTCTCGGTTTGCCGAGATGTGCACACAGTTTTTAGCGTGCCTTTACATTAAAGGAATGCTAATTTTAATCAGGAGCACAAAACAATTTTATCAATGAATGAATAGTAACTTCAGTGAAACATTACTCAATTATACTGGGATATTTGTTAGTCAAAAAGACATTTAGGTTCAGACTTTCAGAATCTCTTCACTGAGTAGTATTTTACAGCAAAGGAAATCCACTGATTGCAGGGTCAGGCACTATTGCCCGTGTGTAAGAATGGCCAAGTGCTTAGAAATTGCAGCTTTTCTTTCTTGTTCTTCTTCCTGTGCTCCTTCCTTCCTGGGTGTATTTATTAGAGCAGATGTGTTAATTAGCCTACTGGAACAGATCTTATTGCAATCCATAAGCAAACACTGAGGACTCTGCCCTATGAGGACTCTTTTTGCTTGCCAGAGAGACAATATTTTCTAACTTACGACTGATAAATACCAATTAACAGGGGAAAAACTTGAGAATACCAAGTTCTTTCCTGTTAGTTTGAAAGCATGACATCTGCAATATCCTACAGTGAAGATGTTGATAAGCAAAAGAAAATTATCTCAGGAGGGACTGTAGAGGAGAAATCACATAAAAAAGAATTAATAGGTTTCCATTCTTAGAAAGATAGTGCCATTTAAAACCGAAACTATTCTCTAACACTAGGATATGCAAATTTGCTTTTGCTCTGGTGATGGCAGGAAAGGGAAAGATTGTGAAGATCAGAAAAAAAGAATGGTTAGCTAGCAAGTGCCTCAACTAATCCTTCTGTACTCCTCGTTACAGAGGGTAGAAGCATGACAGAGTGCAGAATACAGTTCATGGAAGGGAGAAGCAATGTGTATTTGTGTATAGGAAAGTGCCCCAAGGTCATAATGCATTTTTGACTGTTGGAAGGCTCTTAATCAGGATAATGAGGTCCGGATCCACTGAACAGTTAGGAGCCCAAAGAAAGACTTAGACTTAGGTGGCTAAATTACTATCAAAGATAGCAATGTTCAAAACATCTGCTCAAGCACTAAAAATGTCTGAAGTCCTCAGTGTTTGAGTCAGTGAAGTACTGGTTTGTGTGCATACAGAACTGTTTCCATCTAAGCATTATCTGTACTTAAATACCATTAAACTCCATCTAAAGGAGGACTAAAACATCCTTTACATGGCGGAAAGAAGCACCTGTGCTCTGAGGATGTCTAGCATGTACCTGCAATGAGTTCTTACAAAATGTGTCGGACAACCACTGTGCTGAAAAATCAGATTCAGAAAACACGGAAATGTGGCCCTTGCCTAGTCCTGCTTTTGAAATGCTGAATAGATTTAACACACAACTCTTAATTTCCTGACAAATACCCTAAATATTTCATTATTTGTAACAGGCCAAAATTCTCTACCCTATTTTGCTCAATTGAGTGATGGGGAAGAATTCAAAATGTTGATCAGAAAGAAGAAATTAGAGAAAAATTATTCTAGTCACTACAACAGGTAATTGATTTGGGGTGGAACCTAGTTCACCCTACTTCCAAGGGTTGCTTAAACATTTTATCTGTTGGCTGTTTAGTGCAAAATGCTTACTCAGCCTTGGAGCAGAAAGTACCAGCGTCTTCTTGCCTTTTCTAAAAAAACCCAAGGGGTAGTCACTAACCCTGACTGTTTTGTTAAGAATGACCTTAGGCATGTAACTCCACAAAAACTTTCAGAAATCCTCCATGTCCCTTTATGGCCTCCAACAACAGATACCARCTGCAGCTGTACAGTTAAGATCACTGATCACTGGTTCTCTATTTGCCTTGTAGCAATGTATCATACTTTATAGTTCAGTTTTCTTATTAAAATTTTCTTATTATTTTATTATTATTTTCTTCTATTTTCTTATTATTTTCTCTGCATGAGACCTCAGTTTTCTTAAAGGCAAAACAGTAGAAGAAGCTGTCTTTCTGAAGCCACTTCAGCCCAAATCTGATAACCGTAATGTCAGGCAAAACTTGCAGTTGTTAAGCAACAAAATAACTCCAGAAAGAGTCTTGTGAGAAAAGGGTCATGGAGGTGATAGAAGAGATACTGGACCACTCCCTGAGTGGTGTTATGAAGAAAACCTCCATAAAAGCAAAGGTTGAATATCATTCTTGGTATTTCCTTTTCTGATCTATAGCTTGTGAAACTGCATGCCACAAATGGCTTAATCATTAATAGACAACCTGTGTAATGGGAGAGATTGTGAATCAGTTATTGTTATTTGTACTGTGGACTGAGCAGACCACGGGGCAAGTTTTATCCAAGTCGCTCAATGTATGAGAAGTACAAAGTAACATGGATAAGGCAAATTATACATTAAACATTAATCTATATAGCAGAGCAATCATCAGGAGACTAGCAAAAATAACCTTAGAAGTAATTCATCCAATAGGTATAGATCATTTTTTCTTTTAATGAAGAATGTATCATCTAACTAGAGTTAACAGATCAGTAAAAATAATATTAGCACAGTGAACAGGTTAGATCTTGTGTATAATTCACTGAAATTGTGTTCACYTTTCCTCTGTAAAACACATCTTTGAGTCAGTCAGGGTAGAGAGTAACTACAATAATTCCAAATCGATACAGTCTGTGATGAGTAAAGGCTAAAAAGTTTTGGTGATACTTACTTTAGAAGTAAGTCAAAGGCTTGACAGTAGGAATTGATACTCCTGTGACAGTACAGGCCCCCTCCTTCATTTCAGTTAGGATTTTTTCATTTTTATAGTTGGTCACTCCTGGAAGCCTGGCTGAACTTTCTGGAACAGAGAGTTAATTGAGCTGGATAAACGTTTGCAGTTTCAGTTTGTCCTTTTTTTGACCTTTAACTGTCGCTTTCTTGTATGCAACATGTTTTTAGGTGATTCTGTATTCTTAAGGGATATAGGCAATAGCAGTTGGTGCCATCAGTTCCTTTAAGATTTTGTTTCTGTTGGGAAGTGAAAATTTGCTACTGGAATCTCAAGAAACTCAGAAGCCCTGCTAGTTTAGTTAAAGATGCAATTTCTCTGTTCTGCAAAACCAAAGATTAGGATAGTTGACCACACAGATGTGTGGACACAGGAGAGATCACTAATCACAGTGCCAGGTACTTCAAAGAAGACAGTTGATGCTCAATGCGTTCTAAGCATTAATGAAACCGTGTATGGAGCAAGCTGCATCAGAAACTGGTCTCTTAAGAAATGCAGACAAGACATCTGCATTCACTTAGCTCCATAATGCTATCATGCTTCTCCTGGAGCTTTTCCCCACAAATTTTATCTCCTAGATAAAAGTTAAATAAGAGTTTCTCTATTTGTTTGGCAATTTCGTGAAAGATGTGTTTCTGCAAGTTTAATCATACTTAATATTTAGGGTTGTTAAAAACTTGGCAGTTTGAACTACAAAGGTAAGACGAAAGTTTACATATTCAGGAACATCTTTTATTCTTTGCAAATGTTACAAGGTGCACATTAGATGGTGTAGAAAGAAGTTTAGAACATTAATATTGTATTACATTATTTCTCATATGATGTGAAGTTTGAATCGGGCCATGTGATAAAGTTTCTACTACTTTGAAGAGTTTGTTAATGGTTTTAATTGATAACATATATCAGATGTATAGTGTACAAAGACAGAAATTTAGAGTTAAATGGATAACTATGGCTTTGGTATTTCCTGAACTGAGTATATGATCCTGCTATCTTCATTCTTAGTGAGGCTCCAGTCTCATAATGAAATTTCCTCAATTTTAAAGATAAATTATGTAATCTCTAGTTGTGATTAATTTAGTGAGCATCTCAGGTATTGCCCTAAGTATAAAACCTTGTTTCATACACATAAACTTTACTGTGGAAAAAATTTACCGTACACAAAAGAGGCAAGACGTTATTGAAAGAACAATTAATTGAAAACCATCTCCAGAAGTTTGTCTCATTCATCACCAGATAATTCTGCCTCCCTTTTTCACCATCAGTAATAAACAGTGAAGCTGAGGAAACATCTACAATGTGAAATATGTACCAGTAAACATAAGAACAGGGCAGGATCTGACACTAAGCAGAAAAGTTAGCCTACATTGTATTTGCTTAGTATATCAGTCAAACAGTTATAAAAAAGTTAACTGAAAAAACTTAAAGGCTGAAACAAAGGCTGAAGTTTCATGTTCCAAGTCTTTGCACCCAATGAATCAAAGCAGACTGAGAATGGGACAGCTCAGATGCAAAAATTGCTTCCCTAAAATTTTTACTTTTCTAATCATTTTGCTGCTAAAGTCAGAGAAAGTTTTTGCATTATAATTTTTCTCTGCTGTTCAAGCATTTGAATGAGACTGAATTGCTTTAGCTCACACTATCCAGAATGAATCTGTCTTTTGACAGAAACTAAGGGCAAGTGATCTGTTTAAAAAATCAAGGACGATTCTATGTTCTAACTATAGAACAGCAGAATTTCTTGGATAACTGAAAACAGCGTTAGTTGCATTAGAATTCAATATTTGGCTAAGCAAGTGAAGGATGCTTCAGTAATTCAGAGCCTTGTGCTCTTTGGCATAGTAATTTACTGCTTACGCTGAAGCAGGAAAGGAAATGACAATGACTGGGGACTGGTAAACAGATAAAACAGCAAGAATTTGAAACTGAAGGTGGGAAATCTTACATATTAACCATTTAGTTAACCAAAACAGAATACAAGCAGAATATAACCATGGATAAGTTATCAAATGGGTGTTTAGGGTTCCATTATTGGAACTAATAGAACTTTTAGTCATAGTTAAGACTTGCTGAGATGGGGTAGGGTGAGGGGGATTTGGGAGTTGTAGAATTCACTCATCAGATCTATCATACATCTTCCCACATGAAGTATCTTCCTGACAATATATAGTCATTTAATGTTTAAGACAGCCATATAAGGATTGTTCATAGGCACCTGACCAATCCTTCTGTCACACAAACCCATCCTAGTTACATGTGCTGTATCCTAGTGAAAGGAGGTGAGTTGTTTGAAACTGATCGTGGCTCTGTTTTAAATAACAAACATGCCTAATGTGGAACTGATTCCTCTCTAGTTTGTTTTCAGGAAAAATGCAATGAAGTTTAGTTGTTCTGGACATAATTTGATTTATACTGCTGCAAGGTCAGAATAAAGCCCTGTTATAAAATGACATGGCTCATGAAGCTTATTTAACTATTTAGGCAGGGTTCCTCTGTTCCACAAATGGAATTCACAGCTGTTAATCTAGTTTAGAGTAGGTATTGGAATGAAGACTTTACTGCCAGAAAAACAACAACCAACAAACAACATTCCAATACTTGGAATTTCAGTAGGGATCCCCCACAGGGTGAGAAGACTCAAAATAAATTGTGCCTGTCTAGTAAGATGCAACATCAGCAACATGTCTTTACTTGATCCCTCTGATTCAACTATTTACCTCTTCAAATGCTGTCCTTTTTGGCTTGTAAGTATTTTCTCATATACTTTGTTGGAACAAGCATTGTTCTAGAATGACTGTTGCTGCAAGGTGTTTTTATGTCATTGCCTGTGTGTATATACTGGTCTTCTCTCAAATCTAGTGCCCTCTCTCTCTGCAGTACTGTAAATTACCCAGCTCCTCATTGGAATAATCTCTGACTTTTGGGGGGTTTTAATTTAAAGGAGGTAGTCTTCTTGTAGTTTTCTGTTGATACTTCTGACCTTTTACAAACTGCTGTCCACAAGTGAGGAAGAACAGTCCTCCCGTCAACCCCTCTGAGGCTCCAGAGAACAGAGGTCCACTCTTGGATCTGTCTCCAGCTCTCTAAAGCTCTGGTTCATTCAGTCTCTGTGCCTCAGTAAAGAGGAGCTGTTTCCTTTTTTCTGCCTTGTTTCTCACTGCATGCACTTTTGGCATTACTGTTTATTACCTGTAAGTGATATGTTCAGCACATTTGCGCGGTGATATCAAAAGAGATCTTTAGAATCCTTTGCCATATAATTTAAG
This sequence comes from Phoebastria nigripes, assembly GCA_035582835.1. Lineage (NCBI taxonomy): Eukaryota > Metazoa > Chordata > Aves > Procellariiformes > Diomedeidae > Phoebastria > Phoebastria nigripes. The sequence continues at coordinate 948,965 of JAYKAV010002497.1, read as the reverse complement.
ATGTCATTAACTTCAACTTTTGCAGTGCTGGATTCATGTCTAAAACCCGAGACTGATCAGAAGCTTTGAGCTAGTTATTCACAAAACCACTGCGAACATACTGAAGCTTTGTAGGGGAGGTGGTTTTGGATGGGCTTAGCCTTTCAGCTTTTTGTGAATCCTAAAAAGCTCAGAGAGTTATGAATGCAGAAAGTGCAATCATAAAGAATCAGCTGAAAACCTGAGAACCAGACTTACCAAATCCAATTTTGAATGACAAACCATTAGTGTTATGTACAATTGCATCTTGCTAAAATTACACAGAGGGTAAATCAATTATACACATTAATTTAAACAGTAAGTGTCTTAGAATCGATTCTGATCCTTGCACAAAGTGAATTGGATGTGCTGTTTTGTACTTTTTTTTCTGGCATAGGATATACACAAGTCTTCCTATTTTTGTATTATTTGTATACAATTTTATTTCACTAAGAAAAAAAAAAATCCCCCATTCCTAAGAAATAAAACATTATGCACTGTCCAAAACACTGGTTCTACTCCTCCTCCCACATATTGTCACCTGCATAGCCTGGAGCTTTGGCACATTTACTTTCCTACTCCCTGCAACATGTGTCCAGTCATTGCTTTCCTTCATTGCTCTTGTGAGCAAGGATTCAAAATAAGGAATTTGAACATTTCAGATCTGATCCTATCTGACAGCAGCTTACCCTTTGATCTAAAATTTGTCAATCCAATCCTAAGCCCCTTTGCTAGCAATGGAGACGCTGACAATCATAGAAGCAAAATACTGCTTCTAGAAGTGTCTCATCTTTTGACTACAGTGAACTTCAGTAAGCTTATCAGTCAGGTACAGAATGCCCACATTATAACCAGCTTGTCTTTCAATAACAATATCTGAGCAAGTTTGTAATGGCATGAACACATTTCAGAGTCCTGTAGCTACAGATACCTATTATGAGACACCACATCTGCCAGCCCCACAAGCAGCTGAGAAATGAGTTGTATTGTACTACCAACCATTTCCTATGAGTTAACTTTGGGAGTTCTGTTGCTGCATGGCTAAAAACAGGAATGATGAAATGGGAGGTTAGATTTTTAAGTGCTTCTACAGGGTTGAACTGAAGTTAGTAAGGGAAGGAAAGGTTGGTATAGACTTTATCATTCAACCTAGCTACAGGATGGCTAAATATGTATAGCCTTTGTCCAGCAACAGTATCTTGAGATAAAGTCCAGGAATCCTACCACTAATTTTTCTGTTGGGTTTGTGGTTGTTTTCTCAGTAGTTTATCTGTCTTGTCACCAACCTGCCAGATGCAGATTTGATGAGATAAAAGGAGTTACAGGATGGAGATATGACAGACCCTGAGCATGGTTGTAGCCCTCCTGTTAGCAGTGTGCAGCATGTCTCCTACACAGAAGGTCATAGGTAGTGACTACAACATTACAGAATGCCCCTTCACAGTTACATTAGATTTTGTCTGTGATATCAACATTAGTTTATTCCATCAGTGCTTCATTTGATGAAAATTTCCCCTGCAGACTGCTTATCAGAGGTTTTTATATCACTTTGATACTTAGTACAGATGAAAATGCTTTATCTTGAGAAGCTATTAAATATCTTGTTGGATATATTGCCATGTTTGACCAAAAATTCTAGGATATTTTCTTTGGTTTTATTTGTAAACACAATACAGGACACAGCTCTCATAAGCAGAGAATTACTGGTTTGAGATGGAGCATGGAGTGTGTCGTGCAGTTTTAGAGCATTGCAGTCATTTGCTGCACCATAATATAGAGACAACACTCTGAAAGGAAGTAGAAGAAAAATAGAATTGCTGTGTTTCTCCTACAGATGGGAAATCAATAATATATTTTTGATGAAAGGTGGTAACGGCAATTCATATTTGTAAATGCAATGTGTCAAAAATCTATGTAGCATTAACAAAAAATGTTCATGGACTACTTCTTTAAAAAAAATGTTATTTTCTTTCATTCGCCTGGAAAATACATTATGTATCTTCAACTGCAGAGCACATGACACAAGCAAGCACACTAGGAATAGCCAACATGGGAATGAGAAACATTGTGCAGAGCCAGCATCATATGTTTTTGCACTTAGACCTCACTGGGAAATGCAAAATCCTCTGATAAAATAGTTTGATGACTATTTCAGTAAATTACAAAAGTCAGTATCTCTGGCTGTGGGCCAATATGACTTGCCACTAGAAGCTGGAAGTAATATCTATTGTAATTCTGCAAGACTTCACTACTGTTACTGCTACTAGAGAAAATACAAATACATAGCCAATAGATTTGTTTTTATTTTACTAAATATTTCATTTAATAAATCTACCTTGTCTTATAACTGAAAACAGTAACGAGAATACTTTAATTATCATTTCTTCTAGCTTTAATTTTCAGGAAGATGGTGTTGCTATGCACATGTATTTAAACCTTCATAACACAAAGAGATTAAATCACTAACTAAAGTATGTGAATGGCCAACTAATAATCTAAGTACACAAAAAAGTGTAAGACTACAGAAATCATATCATAAAACTAAAGAAAATTTGAACATTTTTTGTGTTCTCAGGCTTCAAAGGCTTCTTCACCTCCCAGAGGAGCTCCATTCTCTATTATTACACCTCAAGAACAAAGAGTATATAATCCAAAAGATGTGCAATATTGGTGGTTAGAATTTTTGGGAAAAGTTAAATTGAGGCAAGGCTCACTCTTATTTATCTCACTCCATTAACTTTCCTTGTGCTCCTTCAGTATTTTTAATCACACTATCGACTAATCACATTAATCACTATTTTCTGTTGAAGTTTCCTACAGAATTATATACATTTGACCTAAGAAGTATTCATCTTAGGTTTAAGTATGATCAGGTAGTAAGTAAGCAAAATTTAAGCTTGCTTATGTACTACCTAGTTGAAAGGAATAAATGAAGTCTTCCATTTATCCTACAAGTAGTACAAGATTCTCAAAAAGGCAGGAACCTTCAGTTTTAGAGAAATAACTACATTTTCATCTAGTTGGTTCTATTACCATCAGGAAACTGCAGCTTTCCAGTGTCCTCAAAGTTTGTCTGCTTCTCCTCCTCTTGTGTGTGGAAAAAGATGAAGAATAGGAACTGTCTGCCCAGGGATGCTGTGCTCACCAAACCGTGGCAAAGATTTTTCAGTCATTCCAGATAGGAGGCAGTAGCTCAGTCTCTCTAATCAGGCAAACCTTAGGTAATGCTATTATCAAAATGGTGGCAAAAAAGGTTAATTATAAAAGCCTATTTTTCTAAGAAAAGTTGCTTTACATAAAAGGTAAAGCATTTCTTTATCTTGATAGTAAGTGTGTGCTGGGAGAGGAAAACAGCAGCAACTAAAGGTTCATACAGAACTGCCTTACTAGTCTATTCAAGTGCTTGACTCCTAATTATACAATGGCGATATCCTGATCCAATCTTCAAAAAGAAATCTTTGCTCTTATATACAACAAAAGAGATTATATTTACCAACATTTGCCCTACAGTGGTATTTCTGGAATATTATTATTATGTTCTGACTCAAATATTTGGAAATGTTCTAAGGCAAGCATTGCTGTATCTTAGCTGTTGGTAAAGGGTGGACTATTAGCAGCAGCCAGTGCATATATAACAGCTATAGCAACTCCAGCCTCAACTAATACTCAGTGTGTGTCTTAATAGAGATATTTGGAATGGAAGAACTTACTTCAATCTGAATTAAAAGAGAAGTTTCTATCTTCTGTATTAGTTGTGTCTTTTATTATATGAGACATTACAGTTTGACCTAAAGAAAGAAAAGATAAAAATGCTACTGATTAATCTTACTGTCATAAAGAGGTTGTTCCTGCTAACAAAGAAGAGGACATTATGTTCTCCTGCAGTATATTCTGTCCTTTATAACCTTCATAGCAAATTAGCCACATCATACAAAATCAGAAACTGTATGGTTTACTCATATCCCTTCAGTATTTATACTTCTCAAAGGGAAGGCAGAGGATGATAACCAAGAATATTGGCTGATAAAACAGCTTGGTTAACAGTCTGTGGTATTATACTCTTTGTGGTTATCACCAAATTGCCAAAAGCAATATCTAATCTTGACTGGAAAAACAAGAAAGCCAGAGAAAAAAGTGTGTTGTTTTCTGAGATGAAACAACTTCAATCACCTTTGGAGGCTGAAAAAGTTAACATTTCCTTGTGCTGCTACAAACATTTCTCAATTGCCCCCAAGTGTACTAAGCTAGTGAGTGTTATCAAGACTAATACCTTCCACAACTGACTTGGAACATTAGTAGTACTAATGAAGTTGGATCTTACTTTATCATGGTATATTGCCTTTGAGTTCACATATAAACCCACAGAATTTAACTATTAAGCTAGTCTAATGATTAAACTATGCTGAGATAATACACAATGGATAAAAATAAGCGCGGTTACTAAGCAAAGTTGCATATACAAATTCCACAGTATCCCTCGCATCTACAAGTCATCAGTAGAAATAATGTTCATTTTCTGATACATCCATTTTTTAGAATCATCAGAAATTCTTAGATATGTTAACTTATAAATTAAACATTTTTCACTTTGACTAGTATTATTTGTTATCTTCTATCATCTCCAACTGGATGTCTACAGATTCAAAACAGATACAGAAGAGGATTTAAACCACATTAACTACAGCTTTACCCAAATGTGTTGTTCTTTCCTGCATTAGCATTTTACACATTAAAAGGATATGGCTTTTTAAAAATGTTATCTACTACTTGGTTTAAATACGTCATTTTACAAGAGTGAACAGAAGAATTTGTGAATGCATTTTCCAAATCGGAGAGATTTTTAGCAAGGAYGCATGAGTTTGTCTTTCAGAGACCCCATATGGTGCAAACAGACTATATGGGATCAATAACAATGCCTTGCCTATGATTATGTATGCTGGCACTCTTTCTAGTGATTCGTTTTCCATGCTTGTTTAGTCTAAAGCTTCCCAGGGGTGGAGACTGCTAGCCGTACTCATCTAAAGACAGTGGCTATCCTGGTTATCATTTAAGAATTAATTGTTTGTGACATACGCAAATTAAATACATAGGGCTGCGTAGTTCTTAAATGTTGAACTGGTTTTAGTTCTGAGAGTGACAAATGTAGGCTGACTTCTTTTCTTAGAAACTACACAGGATGGATGCAATAAGTTTTCCTTTAATGATAGATCAGAATTCATCTTCTCTCCATATTTGACTACTCATACAGGCAGTGGCTGAAGACTTTTACAAGGTTGACAGTAGTTCCATATTTAGTCCTCAGATTCACCTCAAACAAGCTGGTTTAAAAGCCATGTGCTAACATTGATGTTAAACTATACTCATTGAGCACAAATTGTCACTGCTCTTCCCCTTCCCTCTTTAAATATTTTACGGAGTATTGCTTCTCTTTATCTTAAGGAGACATGAAAGGCAAATTGTCAGTAAAGACTAACCAGAGTAACAAGCTGTAGGATGCACCCTCATACATTTAAGTAGTTTTATGAATCAAGTTCTACTGAACTACTCAGGACAGCACCAATATTCACAAAAGTGCTATGTTGAATCCTGCAACACCTTACTCGCTCTCTTATTCTGTCAGTCCAGTCCTGGTGCAAGTAGTTCTCCAGCTACAGTTACACAAAGCAGGATGCTAGCAAAGTTACCAATTTGCTAATACTTCCAAACCACTCTGCTCAATGATGGAAGGCAGATATAAAGACATCAGGGAAAAACAGCTCAGGATTTAAAAGCCTTCTTCATCCATAGCTGCCAGTAGGTGGGTACTTTTTTCAGGTAGAGCAGCTGAGGAATCATGGTGGAAAAAACAAACTGAATCTCAAGTTTTCAGCTCCTTTTGCAAATACAGTGTTAGGTTGCAATCCCTTCTGCTGATGTATTTGTCAGCAGGGAGAGAGGAGTGCGCTCTTACACAATGATTTTTTTGATTTTTTTTTCTTGCATTTGAACAGCTTTATCTCATCCTTCCAGGTTCTGATAGGCAGTTGGGTAGCAACTTTCTATTTAAGCTCATTTCTTTTGTAATTCTCCTAAGTATTACAACACTCTACAATTATTCTTCTTATGAGATACATTAATCATTTATTATATTAGAAGTTTTGCTTTAAGGAAACTAATCATAATATCAGAGAATACTACACTGAACATGTCTATTTTGTTAGACCACCGTATCTTGGGATGGAGATAAGCTGCTTTGTGTACAGAATGGAGAAAAGGAAGGTCGTGGTTGGACCCAGTGGATCGAAGGAGATGAAATGCACCTGGTAAGATCATGTAACAGGTTTTACATGCCACTCTATTAAAATGGTTAGATGTAATGCAGCAGGCTGTGTGCTACGTTATCTTGGCTTACTTTGACATAATTATGTATTGGTGCGGCATTTGACTTGTTTCTAAAGCAAAAATTTCATTTGGAGCCATTATGCTTTTATGTCCCTTACAAAGACTGCCTGATTTCAAAGCAGTACTCTTTCTGTGTTAACTGTCTGTCCAGACATACCAGTTTGAAATGTTTATACCGAGGAAGACATTTAACAGAATGTCCTTCATGCAGTCTGTGAAATACACAGTATGGGAGCTGGTGAAATTATGCATCCAACAATAAGCCGTAAGGGGAAAATACACCATTGCTCTTTTAAAATAATTACAGACCAGACTGCATTATAGCCTAGAGAACTAAAACAGCAATTAAGTTTTTGGAATGTCATGTTCTTTCAGATCATCATTTTTATCTTTCTAAGTTAACAGGACCTGAAAGAAGATGCCTATTCTTTTCTCACATAGCTCTTTATATCATCCTCACTCTCTCATCAACATGGGTAGAAGGCAGTCTTCTTGCTGAGATAATAAAATCCAACCTCCATTTCTGTTCACTGTTCAGTACTATTAGCATTCAGCAGTCTAAATGGATGTGTTCTAAATATTCAAATCAGTAGCAGAGTTATGAAATCTTTGCAAAAGTACCCCAAACCCCTTATTACTAAACACAATTTTCAGGAAGTACTGGAAGTCCCAGAAACCAGTTTGGGAAAGGAATGTATATGACAGATCTTACCATCTGGACTACATACTTGATATAATGCAGGTAGGGAGAAAATTACTGTGTAATTGATCACTTTATAGCTGAGGTTATGGGCTCACTGAAAGTCAGGGGGAAGCAATAAAAAGGAGACTCCAGAATTTCCTGTGTATACGTATTCCCTCTATCTATACACAAACACACTACAGTATTTCCACACTACTTCCCAGCTTCACAACAGTTGCTGCCATGACACCAAGCATCAGCCCTTTCAGATTCTCTGCTGGCAAACAGGTTGCAATTAGCCATACAATGTCTGGCCTAGAAGTTCAACTTACACCTTGCTGCACTCAATCATACACATATGTGCACTCATCTGCACATATATGAAGCAATAGCACTAGTTGCTCTTGGATTTCTCTGTATTGGCATCCTGGTTTCTGTCCCTTGCCAGCTCCGCAGTCATTATCTCTTCCAGTTTCCTGTCCCCAACACCAATTTCTTTAGCCCCAATTTCTGCTATCCTTACTCTGATTCATGCTCTAGCCATACAACCTAGCCATGGACCTTCAGGCCAGACCACTTTCTATACTTGACCCTGTCAAGAGTTTGATTTTAGAAGTCATAAATTCAGATTCAGTTGCTCAAACATGTGTCTAGTGCCATTTTAGGTATCCCAAGGTAACCTGACTGATCTGAGGCTGCTTTTTCAGAAGGCTGTGAAGAGTTCTGTATCATACCTGCCAGCTCATGCAGGCATCCATGCACTCATTGGCACTTGAACCATTTATCACAATCTGTCTCCATGTACACAACAGTCAGTACAAAATTACTTCATGCAAAGGAAGTAACCAAGTATTTTAGAGGCCAGTCCCCAATATTTCAATTTTATCACTTTTTATATTTCATGAACTTCAAAAGATGTCCTCTTTATTTCTGTGAATCCTTGTTAATGTAACTCTCTCCATTAAACATACAGTGAGAGAGTCCCATTTAGTATCTTATTTTTGACCAGCTAAGATTACTAGGTCCTGTACTCTTGAGAGTCCTTTGGTACAATGGGCAGTTACGTCTAAAAAATTGATACTTGGATAGCTTTATGATCCTACTGAACTTTACACAATGAGCCAAGTGTTAATTTAATTCTTTCCACAGTTCTGTAGAGAATAGTACCACATCCTTTAGTAGTTTATCGCCTCCTATTTTCTCCATTTCATTCTGTGGTCTGTACTTTGTAGTTCTTTTTCCTCCTTAGATTCTATTTTATGTGAGTGACTTATTTGAGCATTCTCCATTTCCTTTTGAGTTTTATTGCCCTTTTCTATAGTATTGATTGCTTCTGCTCTGTAGGTTTTTGTCACTGTCAGCAGCTCTCTTAGCCCTTATTGCACACTCCTTCTTCTGGGTTACCTATATAGAAGTGAACAAAACAGGTCCTAACTAAAATCACTGTATCAGTCAGCTTGTTTCATCAATTCATCATGAAGCACTTTCTCTTACTAGGGACTAGCAACACATGCCAATAAGGTTATTGACTCAGTGTAAGGATTTTTTAATATGTCATTTTATCAAAGTCCCCCATAAGAAAATGTGCATAACTTCCCAGGAAACTCTGCCTCCTGTTTCCTCAAAATATTCTGACAGCTTTGTTAAAAGTCTTATCTTGAAATAGAAAGTACATCTTTTCTGCTAGGTCATACATAACCTTTGTCTTTATGTCCTTTAAGAAGTTCCACCCCTTTTTCTTCTTCCACCAAAACCAAACACTTCCATACATCCCCACACATACTGTGTGCACTTCTCAGGTCTAACTTAAATATTTTCAGTAATAGAGAAGATTAAACTGCATCTTCAGTGAGATTAGGTAAACAATACCAGGCCTCACAAATCAATGCCCAAGATGTAAACATCATTGCACCTGCTTATGCACAGTTCACAATGACCCAATGACTAGCAAGTAGGGATTTTTGAAAAGCTCTTATGGAACACAAAGGAAGAGTAGACAGCATTAGGCATCCAGTAAGGTCAATTTCGGTCAAAACTCACTGCTGTGCTGTGATTTATAGACCTAGATCAAATCTTCTGTACACAACTACCTGACCTTTTCTAGCCATGATCATTGTGTTGCTAGGGTGGGCTTTCAGCTGATTTCTGGTTTTGTAGGTTTGAACTACCAGTCATCAACATACAGATTCAGAACTGGTTATTCAAATCCATCCCTGAATAACTTCTTTATGTGTCCAAAATAGAGAATGCCCATTTCAAAGACCTAAGCAGTTGCACACACTGCAAATAGAGAATAATGCCCCAGGAACATATTTGGCCCTTTAAGATCTGAGATCCCAGAAGAACTTCTTTTAGTCCACCTTTCACCAGAAAACAAATACAAACCAGCTGGTTTCTTTTAGGATTAAAAATAGGCTAAAATATGTACAAGCTACCCAATCTAATTTGATAGAAAACTGTGGATACCAATTAAGCTGGACATACACATGAATGTATAATGCATGTGTCCTATGTAAAAGTTGTATTTTTTAATTATTTTCTCTTCCTAGGAAATAAGAGTGTGTGGAGTCAAGTGTAAGCAGGTCTTTAAGAAGGTACAGTGAGCCTACTGCTGATACAGAAGTGAAGAACAGTAGAACTTACAGACTTACCACCAAATCTCCAAATGCTAGTAATGAACATCACCACTGACGAGAGCAACACAGAAATGATCACATTAGAACTGTATAGATAGAATAAAATATTTTTAACAAATCATTTTAAAGAAATTACTGCAAATAAAAGTATTTTTAGAAATGCCAATTAAAGATACTAAACACTGTAAATGTGTGTGTACCATAATTCCTGACTACACCAAAATAGGACTGTTTGGTATAAAACAAGGTACTGGAGTTTAAGACCTTGTAAGCTAATTTTTTACTTAAAATGGAAATCACCTTTCCATAGCCTTAGCAAGGGGCCTTCAAGTAGTCTTGTTTTCAAATGTTGAATTGTAGTTTGTAGGGAAGCGAATGAGAGCTGTAATATGTGGCTTACACTTAAATCCTGATTTCACTGAAGCCAGTGAGAATTTTACCATCGGCTCCAATGGAGCAGTACTTCACTGAAAGTATTCCGCCAAAAATAAAAATCTGATTTCTCAAAACAAGTAATGGTATGGATCAATAGTCTGGAAAAACAGTACTTACAGAAGCATGGCCAAGGGGCAATCTTTTCTAAATGCTTTAGCCAATATCTGCCCATTCTTTTTTTTTTTTCTTATTCTGGAGAAACTAATAGTAAGATAACTGCTAAAAACTGTATATAATTGTACACACACGCACAAAAGATATGACTAGCATTGCTTTGTACAATATCATTTGCAGATTTTTTTACAACCCATCGTAGCCCTCATGTTCTCATGCAGACTGAGTGCATACCAAAGCATTGGCCTAGCGGTTTCCAACGCTGATTTAATCGCTAGTTATAGTAATAGTAATTTGCAAACCAAATTGTCATATTTTCAGTCTATCAACACACCAGATAATACAATTAGCACCGCCACTTCACATCAAGTTCAAAAAGACACAAGCATACAGGGTTCCTGGTTGGATCAGACCTTTAGCACATGGCACGGTATTACAAGTGTCTCCTGTAACAACTGTTACTAGCCATTTTCAGGGACTTAATCAGTGGGGAAGTTGCTATGGCAGAGTCTGAGGTGTTCTAAAGTGGGAACACACCTTTCCCTACTCTGCTGCAACTCCTGTGCATAGCATTGCTTTTGCCTTCTTTAGGAACCCAGCGCTGAGACTGAGAGAAATTTTAGACGTATAAATGGGAACAAATGCTGCCATTCTCTACTAACCAGAGACAGTTTTAAAATATGCACTATTATTAAGCCTGTTTAGAAAAGCTAGCAGCCTGATCTAACATGAAGAAATGGAGGTTCAGAAACAGTCATTGTAAACTATAAAGTTAGTACAGCAGGGATGATAAACTTTCTGAACTATGGTATTTCAACTGTACTATATATATTGAGAGTGTAGCACCAGATGTGCTGTAATGGACATCTAATTCAATTTTGTAAAGTTTTGGTTTTTACTTTACATCAGGAAGTACACAGAAAATATGATCCATGAAGACTTAAGCATCCCCATGTGATAAACAGGTGAAAAATATTCCCTCTCCATGTAAATTCTTGTGTTACTATTGCAACAGCTGCGGCTCATACTACTTAGAATTACAGACATATGTAATGCAATGGTTTACTTCAAGTTCCCTTGTAATTTTTTTCTTGGCAATACATAATACTCATGCCTAAGGAAGACTCTGGGAATTATACTTGAGCCTAGTCAACCAGATACATGCAGAAGCTGTTTTTCTCTCATGGAAGAGTGTGTTAGCCATCTATGTTTCCATAGCTATATGGATATCCCTCCTGACCGATATACAGACCAGCAGTTAATGGTGATTAAGTTTTCTTGTACTTGGAGTGGGACAGGTCAAAACTGGTTACAGTTAAATAAGATAGAAAGGATGTGGGGGAGGGAAAAGGATCAGAAAGCTGTGTATCTCAGGTTAAAAATACTGCTCTGCTTAAGTGAAATTGCAAATAGCTGTCTACTTAAAATGTTATTTATCACCTTACACAAGGTTGGGGATATCCCAGTTGTCAAATTTCAGTGCATCAGTCATTTGTTTTGCTTGAAAGATTATTGGACACAGAAATTTCTTTCCTTCAAGTTTCTAAATTATTGATTTCATAACATGCACACCCTCCAGATACCTCTCCACTCTTCAGCCCCAAGGAAAGCAAGAGAACAATGGAAAATAAGGAATGAACTCCAACTTCTCATTTGTAACAGATCTTAATTTTTTCAGACCACATATATTTTCCTTCTCATGTGAAAATTGAAACTACACAATAAAGAGATGGTTCACACCACTATCCACAATTAAACTTTGAATAATTCTTTTTAATGTTCAGCACTGACTGAGACCTTTTTTGAAATGTAGTTTTCCTTCAATAGAACTTGGCAGTTCATAACCCTTAATTCACCAGATGTCTTCTAATTTTTGCTTGCAGCTCCCTGCAGTCTTGTGTAACATTCACAAACTCTTTTTGCAGAATGTTGTAAGTGGATCAATTAACATCTAGCTAAGTAAATCCAATTGTTAGAAGCTATTATTATTGTAATCAAACAGACAGCTTTTCCCTTTTGGGTCATTTGGTACAAGGGCAAGTTTAGGACCGTACTAATAACTAATGGCTTATCAACCAGAAGCAATGTAACCTGCTTCTAATTATGGAGAAAAGGCAAGCTCAGGAAGTACTTCCACAGTTCACATACATAAAATATAGAAACTTCAGAAATATTTAACTTTGAATACATTCTCTTCAAATCATCTCAATTGCTTGTCATTATAATTGTAACATCTTATCTCTACTGCGGCAACCATTTCCCTTGGAAAAGGAAATTATGTTCGTTCATTGCTTCCATGATGATGCTCTCCAAATAATGCGTATAAAATTAGCCATGCTGGTTCCATAAACCTTTAACAACTTGTTATCATATAATGTAATTTAAAACTTCCTCCATAAAAAAGCTGCTTACTGAATGCATAACATTCAACAATTACTTGACAAACATCAGCCTCCCTGACTACTTTCAAAGCTGCTTAGTAGCCAAGACCTTCACAGTGAATTCATATCCAGATTTGCTTACTACTCAGGAATCAAACTTCATATTAATTTTATTGATTTTCCACAGAATTTCAGCTACAGTTTGCCAATACCAACCCTGTATTTCTGCACAACTGCATTACTTCCAGATAATGGACATTTTTAATTTTGTAAGGAAAGACCAGTGCTTACAGCAGCAGTGTGAATGCAAAGGCAAAAAGGTGCATTTCACCATTTCTAAAAGTTAAATCCAATCTTGATATTATGCTCAATCCGGAAAACTCTAGGTGACAAAACCTGAAGAGTAAATTAAGGCCAATGTGTTCCATAAGCATCATTGTTCTGCTTCTTCAGTTCCCACAGTTTGGGCTTTTGTGTTCATTTTCTAGGTGGGTATGATCTTCTGAAGATGATTGGGGAACTCACTGCCACGTTTTATAGTTCTGTGGCTTTTCAGTGAAGGGCACACACAGAAAGAATAGATACTTGCTGTCTTTATAGCATATGAAGGCATGTTGTGCATATGAAGTTTCAGCTTCATGGAAGAAGTAGAAAGATAACCGTGTTTTTAGCAAGCATGGTGCAAGAGAGCAAAATTCAGAGCCTGAAAGTTTAGGATGGCCAAATTTACTGTGAAAACAGAAGCTGCAATGTGTAATACAGCTATGAGCAACCTGCTTAGCTTTGCTGAAGATACAGAGAATTAAAGAAACATTAGGGATAAACCAAATTTAATCTACCTGAGGTATGTAACAGTACTATAGGTATAAGCTCATCCAAAATTTCTCAGATATTCACCTGATTTTTCTAGGGAAAAAAAATAATTTTGGTTTGATAATGTCAACTTCAACCTTTTGCAACATTATTGAAATATTTTGTGCAGATCTTTTCATTATAAGCCCCCTATACTTAAGATATGTCTACTTCTGAAATGCATCCATAAGTTTGGATTTGCATCTCTCTCTTATCCTGCTACTTTATTCCTTCCCCATAAATTCAGACCTTTCTTTGCAGATCAGAGTGACTACAGCTTAGATGTTGAAATTTGTTCCAGTCCTGGGTATTCAACCTACTGTTAACTTACTGCTCCCCTAACTTTTTCCTGTTCCTCTTCCCTCTTTCCTTCAACTCACTCACTATCCAACAATGTTGCATAGCCTGAGTAAGAAGGTCTGGAATATAGCTAGTTTTCTACCATCTTTCTTATATTTCCTTCCTTCCCCCCTTCCCCCCCCACAAATTTCATTATTGTTCCATACATTTCTATAATTTTTTTCTCTGGAAACTGCCTTACTGTACACAAGGCTTACTTTTCCCCAGGGAATGCTCCCAGTAATTAGATCATATCCTTTCCTGCTCTGCCCTGTCCAGCAGAGGACATTGTGCTCATTTGGACAATACACAAATTTGGGGCTTATCCCCACCATGAATTCCCACACAACTTCCAAGAGGAGCAGAGTGTGCCGCATTAGTGGCACTCTCCATAGCACCAAGTTCTAGTGCCAGAACTGGGCCAAGTACCCTAACAGCTCCACCAAAAGCCTACGACTCCAGGCTGGAGACCACTTGGACCTCGGAAAGCCCCCTGACAGGGAGCTCCATGGAGGTACTTGCTTAGAAGCACTAACCTCATTGTTTTTACAAAAGTCTTTCCTATAAAGTCGAAGCAAGGCTCATGGAGGTGTTCAAAAATAAAACCAAGTTTTTGGTATAAATTTGCAAAAAGGGACTTCCTGGCTTATGGCCAGTGCAGTAGCTATTAAGCACAAGTTTTGTACATTCAGTTTAGTTAAAGACAACATCAATGCAAAAGACCGCTTGCTCGATCTCAGATCCTTGGTTATACAAATTTAAAATTGGCCTCTGAGCAGAACAGAGGAACACAAACCAGTCATTAAGTTTTTTTATAGCAGTTGGAAATTAAAATGAAATATCTCAAGCACTGATCTCTCAAGAATTATATTTGCTAAAGTTTCACTTTTGTGAGTGTAGCTGCAGCATTACATTACTTATTTCCACCTCTTGCTGCAAGACCTTGTTTGTTTAGCTAAAACTCCATTTTCAGTGTTCAGACCACAGAGGACAGATAAGTTGGTTGACAATTTTCTACTGTCCAATTCTTAGGATGGCTACACTGATACAAATAGTAGGAGTCCTTAAGCTGCATGCCTCTTAGCAAGTATTCACAGTATACTGTGAATTCAGAGGTACAGACGTACACCCAGGATAGGATAGTTTTCATCAAAGCAGAGACCAAGTTTGGAAAAAAAAGCTTGGCGGTACTATCATAAATGTACTGAATTTGTGGCTTAGTTTAATCTGCTGTTCATTAGAAACTTTCTTAAGGCATGAGGCATAGGAAACAGCTAGTTTCCACTCTGGATGTAACACTTCATGTAAAATATATTAAGCACCAAGCCTGATTACTGATTTACTGTTAATTATTATTTTACAGTTCTCCAAGTTACTTAAAGTTACAGTTCTAAGATCTGTATTTGTGATTGTTCACCATCTGAACTACCCATGTCATTACATCATAACAAAAACAGGAAAAGGATTAATTCAGGTTGTGCGCTTAGAACATGCAATGATTAAGAAATAAGGCTTTCACAGAGTAGAACATGAAAGAAGTTTCAGTAGGATTTGAAAAGCATAAAGTATCTGCAAATGCAAAGGATCAGGTACAGAACTGAAACCTTTGTAATGGCATGATCTGTAAAGAAAACAGGATGGTCTTTTAAGAGTGGGAGGAGAGGGAAGAGTGAGAAAGAAGAAAAATTAGCAGCACAAATATTTTTTAACAAGTTGATTATGTTTCATCTAATAGCATAATCTGTACAGATTATATTTTCATTTGGAAAATGATTTGTTTTCTGTTTTATATGCATAATTCAAAGCATACATATCAATTTTAGTGGGGCAAATAAGGGTATAAAACATTTATCTCAGTACTTGAAGACTGGATATTTGATATGGGTGCAAATCTAATCTAATCTCTATAAAATACATGTATGTCTAAGGACTGTTAATTTTTTGTTTCTGTATTCTAGAAATCCAGGATTTTTTCATAGATACCAAAATATTTTGCTGGCACAAAAGAACACAAATTAAACCAGATTCCATTACTTAAAGAGGTATTTTAATATTAATTAATATTATGAAATGAATGGTATTAACTAATCTTGTGAAATGCCTTTAATGTTGCTAGAGCATTTCATCTTCAGATATATTCCGTAGTGCCATGTATGCAGAACACCACCCTTTGTGATTGCCACATAATATGACTAACATTATACCACAATGTTCTCCCAGCCTTTACTGATCTGTAGCTCAAGCCAGAAGATGTTATCTCTGTATTTAATAGCTTTCACTATATTTTTCTTTCATAAAACTCTCCAGTCACTTTTGAGATCGATGTAAACTTTTTAACAAACACAACAGCCTCTGTCAGTTGTTGAGAAAACACCTCTTTTTGTTTGCTTGAACCTGCTGCCTGCTATTATAATGTAATTCCTCCTAATTCTTGTACTGCAAGAGATACCAAACAGCCATTCCCTATTTTGTCTGTGCCACTTGGATTTTCTTTACCCCTAGTATCTCAGTAAGATAAGTGTTCTAACAGAATCAGAGTCACTAGGCTGATTCCAGTGTATAAACTCGACTGTTTTCATTCCTAGAGGCTTTTGTTTAAAACACCAGAAGATCACAGCGTTCCCATTTCAGTCCACACCACTGAAATGCTCCATGGAAACACATGGACTAAGAGCAACTCTTACGATCTAATCCAAGGAAACCAGAATTGAAATAAGAGTTAGGGTTGCAGCCTACATTTATGCAACAGTCTAACTATGAAAGATGGGCAAGAATTGCTTAGTGTGATCTAAGTAACGGTTTTGTTGTAAAATAAGCATGAGCGGGCTGAATGGCAAATACCTTATAACAAGAAGGTGCATTAGATTCCTAAAGAGTCTCTTATGGGACTGAGCAGTAGAGGGTAACAGTCTACTGGCGTGGCATGAATTATGTGCTCCACTAGATACATCCACTTTCATCAATGTCTATCATTTGGCTGACTCTACTATATTAAATTTAAGTGGACAGTAAAAAGCAAGAGTTCTCCAGTACAACATTAATAAAACTTCCTAGTATGTATCATATTGTATTATATTCTTTTTTGGACAATCATTTCATCTGTAATCACATAACAGATTCATGGCTATTCATCCTTTCATCCTCTATTAGTAACACATTTGTCTTGGAATACTGCCTATGTGGTACTGCTATTTCTATTTTAAGGAGTTTTTTTAACCTCAAAGCAAATGTTTATTTAAGTAATTTACTCCTGTCTAGCAAAAGTGCACACAAAAGTAGAGTCTCTTCAGTACCGTGTGTTTTATTACCATTACTTTCTCTATATTAATAGCTAATAATAAGTATCCACACTGAACACTTAAGCAGAATGGCATTTCACTTCTTCACCAGTCCCTTCAGTAGGGCTGCCTGAAGATTAAGTTTCTACACCATCAAGGCAGAATAAAATTTCCTCTTTCAAGGGCCACATTCTTATTAAAGGAGGGGAGGAAAGAAGGATGGGAAACAGTCTGTTGTTATTGACTCTACAGTTATTTACATAACAAGAGACAATGTATCTCATGGTACCACACTATTCTAATGCTGAGCAAATTAAAAGGTCAATATTGTGACAAGAGCATTTCAAATTTAAAATATTTTATTTAAATGTTCAGCTATTTGACAGTTCCAGATTGGAGCAGAAGCATGAGCAGTTGGTTATGGGTGCATAAGCATTATAGAGTAGCTAACATTTAGAACTTGTTTGTGCATGTGCAGAAATGTACAGAACATGATTATCAGCAGTAAACTGCAAAGATGTGCAGTTCTTAAAAATGCTTTTATCATCAACATTGTGGAATTACTTTAAGAGCTTTCCTGTAACTGTTTGGCTGGCCTTTCTTTCCCCTCCCCTTTCAGCTATACAAAGCAACAGTACAGAAGTGCAGAGCTGAAATACAAGAAAAGGCAAAGAAAGAGCTAATGCAAAATGGTACTGGAATTTGAAGTTACACTTAAACTGAAAGGTCCCTCTCTGTCCTGATGTTCCCACCGAATTTTTCTCAAGTGCTAATTAGTGCACTTACTACAAAAAGGAGGTATTTATAATCAATGCAGTCACGATTATAATGTTAAGGCTTAGAACCATAGCATATGGGGCGAGCTCACTGAAATTTAACATTCAATCAAGTGCAACAAGACTCACAGCAGTTCATTGCTCCCCTTCTCTAATTCTAAATCAGCATGATTCAATTTATCTTTTCTTACCAAGACACTGATGCTTATTATCCATAACCATTACAATTTCCAACACTTCTCTCCAGCTGGGCATGTTAAGGGCATGCAAGAAGAAGTTAACACATTTCAGTAGTACTTCTGTGAAATGACTGTGTGATCTTTCACTCATCCTGTCAAGAAACATGCTGCCATTCTTGATGCTGACATTTCCAAGTTTATTTTTGGAGAGGAAAAGGGGAGAAAAGCGCTGTTTTATATGTGTTACAGCAACATAGCAAAGAACTTACTCAAACACACTACCAAGCAGCTCCTACAAACACTCATTTTTAGGTACAACAATGTAGTTCACTGTAATGCAGTCAGTCCTCTCCACTGTATCGCTGATACCAGTGTTCATCAGAGACACTTAATTACTCAGGACAATCCTTAAGGGCAACATACGGTCTAAAATACCACTAGCTAGAAAGCTAGTCATCACTACTCCTTTATTCCAACACATATGTTCTATTATTTCAGATATAAACACAGATACTTTCTCAGTTCCTAAGAGCTGCTCACAGATTACTCTGAAAGAATTCTGAAAAAATTACTTGTGAGTTTTAGATCTATTATACCTGAGAAACAGCAGAAAGCACAGAACAGACTTTCAAAACACTCTGCAGCAGTAACACATCATACCAACTTCGTCTGAGATCGGCTTCAACCAATATCTCAGACACGGGGGCTGACTTAGGAGCTAGACAAACAAGAACTGCAAACTAGATTTCACACTGTCGTAAATGATGCAGAAACAGATGACTCATTCCCTATCAAGCAAAACAGAACATAAGTAGAACATCAGAGTTCCATAGCAAAATAGTCTCCAAACAGTCTGGTTCCAACTCCTTAAGGATCAAAAAACCCCAAATTTTCATTAGAAACTTTCCTTGTTATCTTTTGTGCAATGGAACACAAGGCAAATATCTCCCAAAAACATACGCAGGATTATTTCAGAGAAAGTTTTTTGCAAAATATTGTACAATCCTTTATAATGTATTTTTCTCACGCAGCAAGTCTGCCTTATAGACATTTGAAGTATCACATTACACAAAATTCCATTTCTGTTTCCAACTCCCAGCATGATGGCATATATTTTTGACTATATTTCCAAATGTATTTTGGTGACCAAAGAAACAGATAGGCACTTAAACTGCTGAAGGTCACTCAAAAACCTTACCGGGTGCTTAACTGTTAGTTAAAATTAACAGGTAATAAGTACCTAATTTGCTTGAACATCATGTGGATTTTTTTAGGAGAGCCTTTTTCCCTCTTCAGCCACATAAATGCTTTGAAAAGCTGGCCCAGTGTCATGCAGCACTTTCCACTCCAGCTTGTGTAACTTCAGGAACATCTAGTTGACTTCTCAGTCACATATTCCCCTGAAGTAAGTGAATGGTTTTCAGTTCAGATTAATCAGATTCTCTCATCAGACACTAAAGATTTGAATCAGGAGTGCCTAAATCTTAGTGAAGTGGAGGCAAATGTAGAGTACATCCACAATTAAAATAACATTGTTCTTCTTTTAAGTCCCCCCTGCACAATGAAAATTAAAAAAGCCCCACCACAACAAAATTATCAATAGCAAAATAAATACAGCTTTCAATAACAGAGCTGACCAAAGGGTTCACTACAGTTCATCTCTGAAGCATAAAACCTCAAGACACTGGATCATGTGCCTAAATACAGGATGGCAGACTCCTCCTCTTGCCTGGTAATTCCTCCTCCTAAAAATGTCTGTGTAAGTCAAGAGAAAAAATAAAGGTAACAGGTATCCACAGAAAAGGGCACTTATCATAACAGGTATTTCTTTGTAAAGTAAAGCTCTTCCTGGATTCACTACAACTTTTTTGGAGCACATTATGTGCTGTTGTGCACCATGTGCATTCCATAGGACAAAAAAAAGTGTTCATGAAACAGCTTGGGCAAAGCAAGAAGATTTCACTTTCTTCATATTCCTTTCCTTTCTGGTGCAAGTGCTCCTTATTTTTACAAGATTCAGCCTTGTAAATCTGTACCATGGGTCATTTCGGTGCTTATTTGCTGATAATTTGATCTCTTCGCAATGAAAGTATTTGCTGAAATAACACTTTTTTCATTCTTTTTTTTCCTTGAAAGGATAGCAAACCTACCTGTAATTGCACTGAGGATTTCAAAAGTAGGTATTTCCATGTTTAAGATTAATGCAAATATTTTTACTTGTTGTAATTAGATGTCTAAATTCAATCTACTGTCTGCATTGCAAATGTGCTTGAATGGGATTCTGCAAGGTACTGAGATCTCTACCTTGATACAAAAACTATTAAAACGCAATGCTATCCACTGACAGAAAGCAAAAAGTTATGTAGATGTGCTGGCTAGATAAAAGGCAGATTACTCAGCAGCCTGCATGGTCAGACACTAATGAAAAATGTATTAATGGGGAGAAGAGGAACAGTTTTGGGCTGCTTTTGGTAAGTCTGAACTTTCAAAGCATCCCATTAGAGACTCAGTCTAATGAGTGTTCATTTAATAGACACTATATAAAAGGTTATAATAATGATATGATGTCTTCTTTGAAACTTCAGATCTCTCTGATTGCCACGCAGTAATATAACCTTTACTCACAAGTGAAGGATATGTTGTTGAACACGGATAGCAAATCAGCCTTCAAAGGCAATGAGCATATTCCAATGAATGGCAGGCATAAAGCAATTTCACAACTGTCCATTAGTAGGGCTCATATACCTTCCAACCATGTTGTACTTTGCCACTGTCACTGTTACAACATGGTGCTATTTGAATCCTTAGGACTGCTGGCTGAAGATGTAGCTATATTAGTCACAAGGAGGAAAAGGGATTATTTTTTCCCCTCATGCTGAATATTGTTCTAACAGACTTCTTTTTTCTACCTTTAAATGCTTAGTTGCAATCTCTTGATAATGGAACTAATTCAGGCAGCAGTCCTCTCCCCAAAAAGTTCATCTTTCAACTGGGAAGCAATGGAGCACAATACCCTGATAACCAATACACTTTCTTTCCCCTGGCAGGGTTGTCTTTTACTAGCAACAAAGGCAATGATAAACATCATTCTAACAGATATATAGCTTACTACAAAGTCTTCTGTTTATGTTTGGCAAGTTAGAACAAACTACCCAGATATCTACATTTTTACAAGTAACACATTTCATTTCAGCACAGGACTTTGTCATGAAGGGAGACTCCTCATAAGGAGTCTAATGGTACTGAAGAACTACTTCACAGCTCAAGCTCTTTTTCCATTGTTGCTATCACAGAGGCCAAAGCTGACGCTTCACTTGCACTGCTTTCACACACCTGACAGCCTGTGTCTACGTTCATAAAAAGGAGATGCTTGTTTCCATATTGGTTTTTATTCTGCTCAAACCTCAGACCATCTGGAAATTCCCATACAATCAAGGTGAAGCCAAACAACTAATAACTGTAACTTCAAATACGGTCTGAAAGGGGCAAGTGGGAAAAATCTCTAGGGACCAGAGGGGATACTTTTTTGCACTAAGTACGAAATGGTTTTAGCAAGACAGAGGTAAACATGGTTGTTCTGCCTTATTCATTCAGCTTTCTTAAGTTCTTTTTGGCAACATTCTAGGCAAGCTGTTATACTAATTATATAGTGGATTACAGATAAAAATATACTTTTATATCCATCAATAAGGATTCTTTCTTTCTTTCTTTTCTTTCTTTTCTTTCTCTCTTTTCTTTCTCCCTTCCTTTCTCCCTTCCTTTCTCCCTTCCTTTCTCCCTTCCTTTCCCTTCCTTTCCCTTCCTTCCTTCCCTCCTTCCTTCCTTCCTTCCTTCCAGATTAAACCCAGTTAGTATATGAAAAAACTCACTGGTATACTTCTCACCATTTCTAGGAAGCTTTTAATGGAAATTTGGAAAAGTAACTTTCAAATGCTTTCTTAAAAGTAACTCTCCAAATCAATTGGTTAACTTGATTTTCACATATAAACTAGAGAAATGTATCGTCATGATCATGACTCTGAATTTCTGGGGAATCCTTTCCTAATCTGAGATTATATTTAGGCCTCAGTTTTTCAATTTGGATATCACCTAGTTCAATTCTTTTTCTCTTTTCTTTTACCCTTCTAGTGAAAGACAATCTGCCATTCTGTTATATCTATATCTATATCTATATCTATCTACATCTATAAATTTTCTTCTAAAATACACATTTTAAGAAACTTTATTTTCATTTGTATCATCTTTTTCTATATTAAAGGTACTTGGTTGTTTTTATCAAAAACTGAAATTACCATACTTATCAATTCCCTATTTCAATTCAGACATCCACTGGCAACATCAATAAATCAGATATAAATGATCCTTCCCCCTGCTTTGCATGCATGTGTATCCAGTTCCTGAAACCACATGGTATCACTGCTATTAAGAACCTATCCTGTCAGATGTCTGGGAGAAATCTTAACTTCAGCAATATGTCCTGAGTTATATTGCTTGGCCCACCACCAATGATTCTTAAACTGACTGATTATATACATGCTTAAAGAGCCATCCTGCAATGTCAAGTATGTTGCATTTGCATTTTAGTAACACAGAGTATACCAATTCATTTAACTACATCAGACAATATTTGGATTTTTCAAATTACATTTTTTTAAAGATGACTATAAATTTCCATCTCAAATGCTATTTCTATCAAATAACTGCCAACTTAAAGCCAGAAGTTCACCACAAGGACAGACAGACATCTAAATGCCACTGTTACTACAACAAATTATTTTCTAATAAGTTCCAGGATGCATTGGAGAATTAAACACTGGCTTCATTTCTCGAATAGGATATGGTAGAATGAAGCTAGAGCCTTTCCTACAGCAGGAGTGCTGTTGTGGAGCTGGAGATGCAGGCAGAAAAGAATAACTGTACAGCACTGAGAGAGGAATAAATTTATGAGATTTACAACACAGAGCATCACTTAATCAACAGGAAATAGAGACTTATGCCTATGTTCTAAGAGATATGCAACAGCACAGGATGATAGCATTCAGTTACCTAGAAGATTTTGCTTCTGGGTTACTGAGCTAGTAATTTTTTCTAGCAGAAGCAGAACAACTGATTTATGGCAAAAAGAAAGCATTCAGGAAATAGATACACTCACCTATCTAGGAATTTTCCTAGGACTAGGATAACAGTTCTGTAACTGCTCTACACTGGTGGCAACATAGTGAAAGAAAACAAACAGGCAGAATATTAATGTAGGTTTTTATCAATATATCTGGACCTAATTTACAGTCCTTCTGGGACAGTGGCTTTAGGTCCTTAAGGTTATCACAAGAATGGTTTTAATCTTTTTCTAAATGGCTACAGTGAATTCAAAATTGTGCACTAATTGCAACAGCTGATATGACTTTTTCTGTTCATCTGGATTCTAGAACTTTAAGAAAAATCTTTCCATCATCAAATTATCAGGTATGTGAAAACTTGAGGTCTAAGATATTTGAAAGTATCCCTGTAAAGTGTTCTCCAGATGAGGTAAAAGGACTATTTCTGTTTGACAAAATTGATTCTTTAAAATGTTATTCTAATGGATGAGACCCTGCATTAAAATGACATTTCAGCTTTTATGGTCAAGCATGAACAAGCTAAAGGAGATACATTTTCTTAGCTAAATTGTGCTTGTCATAGAAGCATCGAAGAAAAAATACTCACACTGCTTTCTATAGATTCTTTTAATTTAAAAACCATCAATCAGTATTCCAGTTCAATGTCTGAGTAACGCAACCTTTATCTGATGAAGATAAGAAGTGGCAGCTGCAATTACAAAACTTTGCCACAGAATAAATACAATTAAGTTATAGATTACAGTTACAGATATTAATGCATAGCTCATGCAGGGAATTCAGATCCTGAAAAAATCTTTGAAGGGAAAACTTAGGCAGCCTTAATGGCAATGACAAAGCACTTAAACTGGGTTCAGGTTTTCAATCTACATTAAAGTTAGCCCAGGAGGAAGCATGCTTTAGCGGATAACATGAAGGGTTACAGTCGCTAACTTGCTCTGACTAGTGGCTTATTTCATGACCTTGGCCAAACCATGTTGGTCCCGAAGTTTTTCTGATTTTACAAAGGCTAATGATTTTTACCTGCTTCCTTGAAGCCTGTGGACAAAAAGCATTGAATAAGTGCTCAGGAGAATTAAGGAACAATTAAATTCAGTATTGCCCATTTATTTTGAAAATCAAGGTCAGCTTTATCCATTGGCTATTATTTCTCTACAGCATAATTTTTCATAATGCAAACCACTTTAATAAAAGTGAGCTCTCAAGCCAGTAGGATCCACTGGATGATTTTTTATTATTATCAAACTCAGTAACATGATCACTAGTGACATTATGAAGTCTCTAAGAGCTAAGCCAAAATCCTTAGTTAGAGAGGAGGAAGGCTTGTAACTAATAAAGTGTATAACAGCTGCATCCAACTCCATCAGCAAAAGCAGATCGAGTAAGAGAGATATGAATGACTGCAGACAGACAGTCATTGATCAAAAAAAAGAAAAAATACCCAATGGCAGAAAGCCAATTATTTTATTTCTAAAAGAGTGATTAAAAACATATTTTTGTGCATCTTTGTTTAAATTGAAGGTAAACACGAAATGTGCCAAACTGGCATAACTGCAAGCTATGTGTACATCCTCACCCTACGACAGCATTTGCAACCTGTCCCTACTGTTCTGTCAACAAGATGTCAGACATGTTCCTCTACTGAGATGTGAATGAAGGAATTCTCCCTTCTCTTAGGTGTCAACAAAAAGTTTGTTCCTGCAGATTTCTGTTTTGGCATGATCAGATAAGAACTGACATTAAATAATAAGTGTTTAGCCAACAACCATATGTACAACTGGTCAAACTTCCATTCCTTCTCTGTAGGGTCCAGAACAAGCAAGCAAGCTTAAGAGTCAGAAGCCAAAACTCTAATTAACTGCAAGACACTGAGGTAGGCTTGGTTATACTTAGTTGTATCTGACCTGGCAAGAAATTTTATAAGCTAGGGATATCCAAGGTAGTTTAGTGCCATTTGGTATTGGGGGAGGGCAACCATTACAACTGGGCAATCAAATACTATTTGCTGAGCCCATTTTGCAAATAACACCTTTTGATTCCGTCCTCTCCCACTGTATACGTCTCTCTGACTGCTCCTGCCACTTCTTAGTAAATTCTCTGCCCCATAGCTGATGACTATCTTCACCCAGCTGAATCCCCAAGGCCTGCAAGCCATCTTACATACTGACAAGAAGTGGATTGCCTCCCTCCAACTTACTTTTAGTTGTCATAATGTGACTACTCATGTTTGTGCTGAACAGAGCCCCGAGCCTGGTGAGACAGCACCTCTGAGAGTTTTTGTGGTAGCAGCCATCACTGAAGACATTTCAAGTGATTAATTTTCTTAAAAATAAAAATAAACCTAGTGA
Source organism: Phoebastria nigripes (assembly GCA_035582835.1). Taxonomy (NCBI): domain Eukaryota; kingdom Metazoa; phylum Chordata; class Aves; order Procellariiformes; family Diomedeidae; genus Phoebastria; species Phoebastria nigripes. The sequence goes on along the minus strand of JAYKAV010002497.1, from coordinate 923,432 downwards.
GTGCACATGTGCTAACAAGTTAAAAATAATAATAAGTGTCTGTGACCATGCTGCTTCTGTCTGAATCCTTCAGGGGAGCTCAGTTGCTAAGAACAACTTACGCAGCTTGCCATATTTCTCTGTGTTAAACAACAACCAAATAACTATAGGCAAAAGTCCCAGCTGTCAAGCATGAGGAGTGTAGGGGCTGATCGGGGGAGTACAAGGCATTTTTCTCCTGTGTTATACATGCATATTAGATAATTTAAAAGGAAAATGAAATGAGGCAAGGACAGAGTGGGAAGCATGCTACTGTCTCTTCAAAATACCATGCCCAAAAGTTTACAGAAAAAACTCTGTTTGACCAGTAGCTCTGTTCTTTATATAGGGCTCCTAACAGTGCTTTACAGCATAATCTTTCCCAAGGAGAGTGCACTACCAGCTCTTTCAGATAGCAAGAAGGCTGAACTTTGTTCAGCTATCCATACTGGATTTCTCTTCCGGGCAGGTCTCAGATACAGTGAGAGGAACTGGAGGCAAGTGTTAGAAGTAGCATCCATGACTGCTGACTCATTCCACAGAAACAACATTTGGGCCTCACTTTTCAATCTTGYCAGTCAAGGCTCTTTTTATGAGATGTTTTGCTTCAAACCGCCACTAATCAATATTGATTTGTAGGAGAGAGGCAAGAAAAGCCATCTTTGTTTCTTCACACACAAATAAAGACTGAAAAAGTTACTTAGGCCTTCAACAAAAGTCTTTTGATTTTCATGACTTTTTGCTTTATTTCCAAGGTCTTACTACTCAGCCATAAATCTTATCCCAGGGTTGAAACCTGACACACAAACTATGAGCTCAGAGCTTTGGTTTTTAACATACATATTGGAAAACCTGAAGACACCTCCCTCTGCCCATTCCCAGGGTTCAGTACATGCTGTGCATGGCATCCCTAGTGATTTTACTGGTGGTCTAGCAAGGAAAGGATGCTGAGAACAAAATAATCATGAGGGTTAGCAGAGGGCACCTTTTCTTCATTTCCCCAAACTTATACTCGTGGCATAGGAAGGAAATATTGTTTTGCCATTTTGAGAGTTTGTCTCTATGTATGTAGTATATAAACAATAAATACAGAGCAAATAGAATAATTTCTAAGATTTGAAGTGGATAATAAGTCAAAATTTTAAAGCTGAAATGTGACGAGAGGCAGGTCAGTATAACTAGCAAGGCACAGACCCAAGAGAATGCTGAGGATACAGTGGGTCAGTGATTGCAGACTTACAATTATCCACATAGGGCTTTAAAAAAAATTGTGTTAACAGCATCTGTATTGTCTCTTGGCTCCATATGATTTAGGCAGGCATTTGAATGTGGTAGAGGTTTTACTGCCTATCAAGATATTGACTCGTAAACTGAAAATTCTCTTCGTGGACCTTAACACAACGCTCTTTAAAAGCTCACGAAGTATCACAGTACTCTGTCAGGTCAATATTTCATGTTTTAATTCCCCACTCAGCCAGTTCTTTGATTGGTTAAATTTAGTGTCTGTAAACTTCCTAGTTGCATATTTACCTGAACAGACTCAAAAGAGCTATTTTGGGCTGATGGATAAACACGTGCTTAGAGAATTCCTAATATGGAGTTTATATAATGCACACACTGAAAAAAAAAGTTATTTAAACAAATAATAAGGGATGAGCATAAACAAAGCATCATTGTGAAAACCTGTACAATTATATGTGTATGCTGTTAACTAATTATGGACTTATATGTAAAGGATGTTCTCATCTCATAATTAAATTTCTCTTAATGTGCCTAGCTCTGCATATCTACAGCAATAGAACCGTCTATTTCTTTATTAGTTCTTGATGGACATTAATTGTTGATCATCACATGATACAGTTTCAGTCACTTCTGCATCTTACCAAAATGACTGTTATATAGGAAGCGAACTACTTCAGAASTAAAATCAATGAGCATATAAAATCTCTCACCATGATCTTCTAGCATATGCTCTGATTTTTGAAGGTGATTGTAGACATTCACTCTGATTCATTCCTCACAAATCTACCACTAGGCATTTGGAGATATAAGGTAAAACACTGAGTATTTGCTTATAAATTGGACATCATCCCTTCAGTACACTGAAGGAGAGAATAACTTCCAGCTGGAAAAACAGTGTGATAATGCACTTAAAGATTATTATGCATGTGCACAAGGGAACTGATGTTGCTTACACAGCTGATTTTGAGTGGTTGTAAGTGGTTGACTTGGGAACAATAACCTTTTCTTTTTCTTATTTTTATAGAATCTTTTAGTATATACATAAAATGTATAAATAATAATAATGCATTTATTAATGTTGATGCAGTGTGGAGGCTAAGAAAGAAGTACACAAAGATACGTAAAATCAAACCTATTGGATAAGTATTACATAATATCACTACAGAACAATGTTTTAAGCACAAAGATTTTCAATTTTTACTTTCAACATAACATCATTTATAGTGTTTCATCTAGAAAGTCTTATAGTGGAAGTAAAATCATAAGTAGATGTGTTCAGCCCAATAAACTGTGCTTGAAATGAGGCGTATGTTTTAGAAAGCCATCCTCTGCCTATTTAAAGATTTCAAAGAGTCATTACCAATTTCCCTGGGTAAACTGGTCTATAGACGAACTATACAGTTAAGAATGCAGATATCTTCCTACGTGCATTCACATAGGAATTCGCCTAACTCCAACTTTCAGTCACTGCAGTTCCTTGAGGCTTTGTCTGATGTCTGATTGAAAACCCTTTTAATATCTCCTGTAGGTATAGATCAAGATACTTCTTTTCCTTCTCTTAAATTAGCTCCTTAAGTGTCACGCAAAGGCATTTTAAGAACTCAGCTCCCAGAAACTCTCAACTTCTTTTAGTTTTTTTCTTTTTAATCCCTGTATAATTTTTCATCATTTGTGGAATTTTACATTAAATTTTAAGAAAATGAAAGCATACAGAAGACATTGTAAGATCACTAACTCTTCAATTTATTTATTTCTGTGTTGGAGTTATAGACCTTACTATTTTTCTAGTAAAATTTTTAATAATATTCCCATTAAAAAAAAAAAAAAAAAAAAAAAAAAAAAAAAAAAAAAAGAAGAGAGAAAGAAAACCAAAAAACCAAGGAGTTTTGGACTCCTGATTACTTGAATTATTCTATTTGTAGAGCCATCTGTGAGTTATCTTGACTAACTAAAGCCAAAGAATTTAAAATCTTAACTTATATTAATTTGCTTTTAGTGCTTACTTTAAATCCTGATAAAGTTCTACTGCACATTCAAATTCTCCATTCAGACACGTTCTGGATGTGCTTATTTGCACAACTGAAATCTGTGCTTTTCTCCACAGCAATGTAATGCTGCTGGATGAAAAATACCTTTCTAACACAAACTGCTATGTTTCAGAGTAATTAAATAATATTTTTTAGGGTAGGATTGATACTAATTATGATTGATTTCAATTTACTTTATATTTGCTAAACTTGCTGTTAAATTAAAACAAAAATATGGAAGTGCAGTTGGTATAAGTGCAGCCATTGGTATACAGATATTTTGAAAATCAAAGCAAAACAAAAATATTTTCAAGAGAAATATTCCCTTTTCTGCCCTGCCTTGCATTTGTTGCACATTCAAGACTTCCATCAATTTTAAATGGGAGTTCTGGGTGTGTCAGCTCTGTAAGACTGGTGCTTCACAGGGAAATGTGACACACAGAAAGGAACTGAAAAAGAGAATTCACCTTGGAAACTTTAACTGGGTTGTACAATTTGCCACTGTGTTCAATATATTTCAAAGGTATCCCATAATAGCTAGTAGTTCTTTACAAAGGTCACTTTAAAATCATATCCTGTATTACTACATATTTCAGAAAGTGTTCCTTGTCTGCCAGCTGTTCAACTGAACTTTGTTAATGAAGGCGAAGTTTTCTACTGTTATCACTCTGACCCTTAAACTGTATTATCTGGAAAACCATAAACCTTATAAAAAAAAGATATGAAAAGGTTTATAAAACATTCTCTTAGCAGATCCTGTTTCCAGCCTCACCTTTTGGTCTGAAGTTGGTTTTAAGCTCTTTCCACCATGCCTGCTGATTACAATGGGACGTGGGAAATGGAAGCCAATGAAAACTTTGATGGCTACATGGTTGCTTTAGGTAAATGAAAAAATACTAACTTATCGAGATAAAGAGAAAATGTTTCAATTRTAAGTAAAATCCTTCTAAAAATTAATGAGACTATTTCTGTAATGTGCCTTGTGGCATAAGGGTTTCTGCCAATCACATTAAAAATCAAATAATTCTAATGTACTTATAATTACAATGATCTAAGTATAGAAGCAAGAGAACACTTGTAGCCAAAGATGTTAGTCTTTATTTAGATAAAAGAAAAAACAGATACAGATGGGGGAAAAAAACCAAAACAGGCTTTCAGATACAGAAGCTCTTTTTTATTCCTGGTATATACTTACTGTAACAGTCAAGCCACAACTTGGTTGGCTCTGTTAAAGAGGAGTAGGATATTCTATATCACTAAAGCAACAATAGTGTTTAGTACTTGATTAGTGCTTTGAACTAGTAGAAATTATATGTACCAGTTGCATGGTAAAGGTGATAAAAGCCTTTAAAAGCATTTAAAGATAAATGGGCAGATATTTCTGACAATGTTTGTGGGAGTCATCCTTACACAGCAAGGAGACTTAGGTCACAGGAGTTCTTAAACATATGTTAACATGGTTAACTAGGCTTAATTTCACTTGGCTACAACCATCATTGATGACAACAATATATGTGTACATGCAGAAAGAGATGTTCTGCTCTTTAGGCAACTTTCATTTACTGCTTTGTTAGCCTCTTTATCATTAGAGGCCTGATAGCTACAGTTTGTGTATCCATTGTATAGGATATTAAGCATACTCTTTGTAGATGCTAGAATACGAAAACACTGTTAACTGAATGCAAGCAATATCCTTGTCAGTTCATATCAAGATCAAGTTTATGTTTAGTTTGTAGATTTATTTTTCCCCACACTGACAGACTCAATTTTTATAATGACTGGAGATAATTTTATGAGAGAAATGTCATCTTTTGCTACACCTATTATTTTCAATATAAATTGCCTTTCAAGCATTTTTGTTCTCGTAAAGGCATAAACCTTTTGCTCCRGGTCATTATGATTATGCAAGCAGTGTGCAGGAAATCCTTCCTCTACTTAGGTTAGCAGAGATGTAGATCTTTAATTTGCTGAAAAGAAGAAATAATAGAAGACATCAACATTTCCCAAGAATCTCTTCAGTACACTCTGGATTGGCATTGAAAGAACAGTTATCACCTTTCCACCACTGCAATAATATAGCTGCATTCCAAAAAGCGCAAAAAGTATGGGAGTTAGATTTATACATACATGAGAAGTGTAATCTTTAGAATCAGGAATCTTCTCCCAGCTCAACTACATCACACATGAAGGGCATAAAGGACCGTTGTTTCCTTACCACACATGATGTCTGTAAAACTTATACGAGAAAAGTAGTCATTAGAGTTGGAAAATTTCACCTAGCTCGGAGGAATCTGTCTGGCTCTGAATCATAAATTAGCATGGGGTAAAAATCAAAACTGTATTTTATTTTTATGCTTACAATTGATAGCCCTCAGGGGCCCAACTGGATCTATGCACTTCTCATTCCCAGATATCTCATTATTTTTTATCTAGTGATCATTGATTTCTATCTTCTGTTCAGCATTTGCTCTTCTTATTTCTCTGCCTTTCTGCAGTAGCTGACACCACTGTAAGACTGATGCTGATAAACAGGAGCTTTTTCAGGTCAAAGTACCTTGCATTTTTTGTCAGAAGTCGAGATCAGACTTGTGGCTTCTTATGCTTTGTTCAAAAGGTGTTGAGTCAAGTTAATGGAGATCTAAAGGACTTGTTTGCTAAGATTCCAAAGTATTTGCTTGTAAAGATGTAGATTATAAAAACAATTCAGTGGTTCAATGAGTACACTGTATAGCCATCTTCCACAAGCTAAGAAAATGTATTTGTTAGGAAAAAGAGTCTAACATGTGGAAGGCAATCAGGTAATTAAATCTAAAAATTTTCAAGTAATTCTCAATGTCTACACTAGTGACTGACTTAGGGATAACTACCGCAAAATCCTTAACTGAGATGAAAAATTTGATGTTTTAACTGATTTTCTACTAGTTTTATTCTCATCAAAGGATCTTAACCCATAATTTATTTATCTGTTCAGATTGAAAGAGAATAAATACACATAAACACATAAAAATAAACTTTCATCATTATTCAACAACAATTGAAAATAGTTATAATTTCCTCAAAGCTTCAGCTCTTTTAAGAGAGAAAGGCAAGTTTCACTATTCATAGTTTTCAGCCTTTGCATTTATGGAGGGAAGCTCAATAACTTTAAGGAAGTCTGTAAATACTATACACATACACCTGCGAGGTACAAAAAAATTCATTTTTAAAAAATAAGAATGGTTAAGCCAATATTATGAATTTCAGGAGAAAGATACACACTAACTGAAGTGATTTGAGTGCTGGGGTTTGACAGTTATGCATAAAGAATAATTACTACTTTATATGAAACTGAAATGTGATTTCAACATTAGATATGCCAACTGCAAGTGAGCCATGGGGCCTGTTGGTCTGGATGATACTTAAGTCAACTCCTAGTTGTCACAAATTGACTATTCCAGGCCGTCGTCTTCTACCTCAGGCTTCTCTCACTGCCTGCCTCAGCTTCTGGTCTTACCTACAGTTCTTGCCTCTAGCCCAATTCTCTCTGCTTTGGCTCTGCTTCAGTACTGTCTCAGCTCTTTGCTCCAAGACCTGACCTACTTTTGTGGGGTGTTACTCTAACCACCAGTCATGATGGTCATCCTGCTCTAGTTCTGCCTTGCTTTGTAGTGATAAATTTCATCATATTTGATAACTCTTTCGATAATCATCCTGATAAAGATCTCTTTACTTTTTAGGTTTATTCCTTCCTTATTTTTTAGGTTGCAAATTAAACACTTGTTGTGTGCATATTTCCTTTCCAAAAGGATTTGTAATTATGGTGATATCTTTTCATTTGGTTGTAGTGGCCATCTCATTATTGTTCCTTTCTTCTCTTCCAGCGTATCATTGGATGACATTCTTGTATTGTTTATTTCAGTTGAGCTATAACATTTCACTTGTGTTTGTCTTAAAATTTAGGAGAAATGTCAGGGAAAAGGATACCAGCTGTTAATAACATGCATTTCTTTGAATTTTAATTTACCCACTGAAGAATTTAAACTGTGCTTTTCACTCAAATTCAATAAGAATTTAGTGTCTAACTGTCATAATACAAATATTAATTATATCAGCTTTAAACTAAACTTTAATTATTATCATCCTTATATTCTGATCCTTTTATAATAAGTAAGTAATCTATTTTCCAATTTTATAATTCCTTTTGTACCATAAATGCTAGTATGAGCTGGTCTACAGCAGTTCCTCGTTGCATCTCGGTGGCATCCTTAGAACCGTTTCAGTCAGTGGATAAATTATTACTTTGTTATTATTAAATCAAGTGGATTTTTGATTCCTTTCTGATCTTATATATCCCAGTGGAAACTGGGAGAAAAATGGGTGGATTCAGCCTATAATGGGGTCTGGACTGCAGACATCCAATACTGGGAAGCCTGCTTAAAAAAAGATAGTAACAGTTCATGAGAATAAAGAACTTGACCCACTCAATAGCCTGAAACAAAGCAAGAGGAAGAGTGTGTTAGACTAAGGAATGCAATATAGGTGTATTTTTCCTGGGAAATACTTCGATTCATTGCCTACCGTGGGCAGACTGTACTGGACACCTACTCACTGAACTTTCTGATAAAATTTTCAAACTACTTTCCCAATAAGAATGCCAGGAACTGATTGGGATGAAGGAGCTATTTGCACCAGTTGTCTGGATCTGGCCCTTCATAAGTACATCATGATTTTTTGTGTATACAGGCATATATATACTATAAGTCATACTAATTAAAAACTGCCAATGAATTAGCAAAAAAAAACCAACCCCGAAAACAATGCAAAGATGCATATGGCTATAGGTGATTCTCAGAATGGAAAGAAATTACATGGAAAGGGTGAAAAGATATTCTTCTGCTCTGTTTCTCACAATTTTACATGTGGTTGATATTTCAAGTATTAAAGTGCTCAGGTTCAAAGCACAATGAGGTTTTGTTTTTTTAAAATTCATCCATCCTTTTAATTAATGCATACGCATTTCTATAATTAAAGAATAGTTTTGCCCTTTAAGCCAGAAACTTTGATTTTATCATAAACATGTTACAAAGTATTTTAATCTACTATAATAGAACAATATATCATTTTTATTGCTTGTATTGTTCAAAATGCAGTTATGAAAACCATGCTTTAATAAACACACACACACACACACACACCGATTTTTCTCCAGGAGCTACAAGACTAATATATTAGTCAAAAATAGCATTTCTTTAGAAGTCTAGACATTTTTTTTCCTCAGCGAGAATGAAATTTTATGTTACCTGGCTATAAATCAGACCCAGAGGTATCTTTAATCCACCACAGCAGATAAAATATACCCAAGAAGTCTTGAATATAAATACTGAACATGAACATTATTCCCCAAGTTAAAAAGTCACAATTTTTTTCAAGCCAATCCTCTTACTCAACTCGATTAGTACTTCACAAGTAGTATAATGAATCTACCAAAAGAAAAAGGGCTCCATTAGTATGTGGCATTGCTGAGCTGACAATGATTAACTCGCATGCGAAACCACTAAAGGATGGCTAACAAACCAAAATCATTTTTCAATCTCTTACAGAAGCATGTGAGATTATTTCATTTGCATATAGCACCATAATAAGATTCACTGCCAGCTGGTCAGAAATATTTATTGCAGATGGTAATGCAGCTGGCATTAGGTGGATTGTGTGGGGCAAACTGTCATCATGGTAATACATATTCTCCTTTTGGTAACTTAAAATGCATTCAGTTGCAAGCAGTTGTTTACATTATAATGTTAGTCTTCATCATGAACAAAATAAGGATGTTAAGGAGATCAGTACTGCATAAAATGTTGACAGTATATTAAACAGGAACTGTCAGATGCTGTAGTTTGATACTTTTTTGACTTTTGACTTAGAATTTGTCTCCCTTTAATATCTAAACTACAATTTATTTCTGTGTCTGCTGTCTAATAATAATGGATAAGTCAGGCTTTTATTTGGCTGTTCCTTTTTTATTCATTAGTATAATTTTCATTATTTTTAAATTAATTAATTAACCTCTTGTATACTCCCACAGACTATAGGTTCATCATAAAAGTAACATGCCAAAGTCCCCTTGATTACATATTCATTCTAACAAACATGCTTATTTTCTGAAAAGGAATATTATTCTGAGATCCTTCTTTTGGGGGTGGCCAACATTTGTAACCCTGCGGGACACATACCAGTACCCTCATATGCCTAAGAGCTACAAGATTTACACTGCATGCTTAGAAAAGGGAATGGCTCCCAGGCGTAAGATGATAATAGCACTCCTGGCATCCCACAGCTTCATGTGTGAGTGAGGCCAAAAAGGCAATGTCAGTCTTAATAGCCCCTGTTGTTTCACATTCTCAAAAAAAAAAAGGATATTCGGGTGATTTAACATGCCAGCATCTATTCACTACTGGTTGTATGTTGTAGCTCTGCTCACAACATTCCCACAGATAACCTGTTAATAAATACATTTTTAATCAGTGGAAGAGCCTCAAATTGGAAGTCTACTTGCAAACACAAGATTATTTTTATTTTAAATGATCTTTTTCTCTGCAAAATGTTGCAGGTAAAAGCATCATCTGTGGAACTCTGTTCCACATAAAATGTGGGGTTTTATTATGTGTAAATATAAGTGCTGTGGTTTTTTATTTTTGGTAACAAATATTGGAGTTTTCATTGTGATACTCTCTTTTCTGTTTTTTGGCAGGTATTGATTTTGCAACTCGTAAGATTGCAAAACACTTGAAACAAACAAAGGAGATTATTCAAGATGGAGATAATTTTAAAACAAAATCACTCAGTACTTTCAGAAACTATGAACTGAATTTCACTGTGGGAGTGGAGTTTGAAGAACATACCAAAGGACTGGATAACCGAGTGGTAAAGGTAAAAATTTGGTACCTGATATCTGTTTACACTACAGTCACCACCAGGAGTAAGCAGTTCCAAAAATCAGCTGAATAAATGAAAAAAAAAAAAAAAAAATTTACGGACATCAGAGGATTTTTATAAAGCAGAAATAATTTGCATCTTGAGACAGTTTTCTTTCCTGCTACAAGCATTTATTATAAATGCAAATCAGGATGGTTACTCAGATACGTGAGGACAATCATTAATTACATGTTTTTCTAGTAGGGGATTTTTCCAGCTTTTCTATGATACACCTTTATGTATTTAGAAAGTAGCAAAACTGTATTTTTACATATGTATCTTCCTTAATGAAATTGTAAATTCATCCCTTTGAATTTAGGTCTTTCTCTGTGTATAGGTTTTCAGTTCTGCATGGCTAGGTTCACACTGTATTTTTAATCCGAGCCTGCTCAACCTCAGTTGGACAGTTTAACAGTTAAAAATAAACCTGCACTCACCTATTAACCTTAAGGGAGCTTTGGGAAGGGGCAAGAAAAAAATGCGAGCCAAAGCTACCACTGATATGGGTGGCAGGCCTACTGGCGGTGGTAGACAGGCAAGGAGGCCCAGCAGTGCATGCTTTAATATCTTTAGCATTATAGGAGTGACCTGAGCTCAGAATTCCCCTAGGAAACTGTGGGCATTACGTTCAGACGCCTTTCAGTGAGATATGTGGACAAGTAACGTTTGGATCAAGCACCATATTGTGTATTAGCCCATGCCCTACTTCCTACGACAGAGTCAGCTAATAAGTCTGTTCCTGTAAGGCATTCAAACAAGACTGTATATCAGGGAAGTCAGTGAGGAAAAAAATACATATGAGCACTAATTAAATTCACTTACTGAATTCAGCTTCATGTTTCTGTATCAATACTGCTTCTGTTTTACTCTCTTCTCACCCCTAAAATACTTAAGCAAGATTTTCAAAGGTAGAAAGGCCAGTAGATCTTAAATTTCCATTGACTGTCCCCTTCAGAGTCTTGCTAATCTTGCATCACCTGCCTGTCTTTGTCATCATTCACTGAATCTACCTGTATCAACTCTTCTGCCAACTACCAGAGTTTTATTCTTCCACTCAGCTCTCAGCTCTCTTGCTCTTCTCCAAACATATGCTGTCTTTTCCATCAGTATCTTCTCAGTAAACAAGGTTTCAGAACTTGTTGCCAAACTCTGAGAAGCTGAGATCAAAGCTCACTGTCAATAAGACCTGTTTTGTTTTGGCAATTGCCACAGGAAATTGGCAGCATAAAGGACATGTTTACATTTGAACTCACATTATCCTTCACTGGAGTGGCACAAATTTAACAGAAGATGTTGTTTATTCTCTATGGATCACTTTTCATTCTCAAACTAACTTTGTGCAATGTAATTCCTATGACTTCTTCCAAATTTTTCTCATTCACAGCACTGCAAGCCATCAAATAATAAGACCCATTTTTTCCAGTATCCTGAATATCCCTATCTCTAAATTTTCTTTCTATCACTTTCTCCAGTGAGCACTGGGTGGGACATATTCCTGTGACAGAGTTTATGCTTTAAAACATCTCTTTAGATCAGTTGAAGGCATTACTAAGGATCCAAGGACTCATTAGTTGCATCACTCCTTAAATCCATGGACTAATGCTCCTCTAGTGCTCTTCACCACTATCAAAGCCATTGCCTTTCTGTGCAAAATCATTTCACCTGCAGACTTTCCTCTTCATTATCAATTATTTGCAAGGAAGGAAGGAAGGAAGGAAACACAGCTTGTACAATTATAACCCTACCTGGTTTAATCACTTTTGCCTAATATTCTTTTCTAAACAAATTATATTATTTGTTTCTAACAAGAGGAGAAGGAAAAAGGAAGAATGTCATGTCATTATTCTCTGGACTGCTCTAAAAGAATTTTCTGGTCATTTTATTAACAAAACAATGCCTCAAACACATTGAAGTTAAATGAAGGTAATAAAACTGCTAGGCAACATTTAAATGTAAAGAGGGCATGGATAATTTAAAGAGCATGTAGCTTAAAAATTCCGTAAATAAGAAAGAAGTTAACTGAAATGGAATGAGTTTTGTCTCATTATTAATAGAAAGCTCCCTCATAAGAGAAATAAATCATCCAGTGCTGAACTAGAAAATGAATTAAGCTCCCAATACTCTTGGAGCTTTTTAATAACTGAACTTCCACTGACTGTAACTGGTCTCTGATGAGGATTCGCCTATGATACATGGTTAAATGTCTCCCTAAAGTACAATGGTTCAAATCTAGAACAATTCAAACAAAGTTGCTTTGAATGTACTCTAGCATATCTGAGTAGAGAATTTAGCCTGCAGAGAGAACTTTTCCTTACAGATATGGTCATCCTGCTCCTGGACAAGAATCAGCATACCCAATACCCTGTTTATTAGTGATAGACTCTGAATCACACCAAATCATKAAATGGTTGAGGATGGAAGAGACCTCTTGAGATCACCTAGTCCAACCCCTCTGCTCAAGCAGGGTCAGCTAGAGCACGTTGTCCAGCTTATGATCATATCTCTTTAAAGGTCTTTTGTGAAAGTGTATGAAAATATATAAATAAATTTATTGTATGAGATGATATTAACATACACTTCCTCTTGTTATTTCATGCAGAGCTAGAAAAGGTGTTAGCACGGCACTAGTTGATATAAGCCCCCAGGCCTTCACTCATGAAACCTTATAATCTTTTTATTAATGGCTTTAAACAGCAAGAAAAGAAAAATACAATTTGCACACATTGCACAAGTATCTGTCAATTCACTGAGCAATTCACTAGTTAGTATGAACACTTTATATTCGTATATGTGAAGAAATACATGGAAATAACAGAAAAGCACTGTAAAAGCTTCACATCAAAACAGTGTTGTCATCTTGAATGCATTCAGGTTTTGAATGGTTGATTTGGATTTTTTTTAGGAGGAAGATGGAGAATGGTAGGAAGCAACTGTAATTGTGTCTTCTCATTGTTTGTTTGAGCTTATTTTCACGTATTCATAAACTTCTCATTAATATATCTGAGTTAATTATCTGATTCATGCAGACACTAGTGACCTGGGATGGTGACAAACTGGTATGTGTTCAGAAAGGTGAAAAGAAAAACAGGGGCTGGAAGCACTGGATTGAAGGAGACCTATTGCATCTGGTAAGGGCTGCTATACAGGTACATAGCACATAACTGAGACTGCAACAAAGTACGGTTTTCCATTTCAAAGGGTTTGTTACTTGTCCTAGTTAGAATGGTCTTTATTTAGACAGCTCTGATCTCTGAACTCTAAGGAAATCCCCCCTGTGCTACAACTCAGGAATGCTCAATTTCGTTCCACCTGCTCCCAATTAAGTCATAACCCTGCAGTGGTTTTTTGCTCCAGTCCATTGCCCTCCAGCTATTAACCCTTCTTGTTACACTGCACCTCTAACATCATCTCATTCTTATATAATCACTGGTAGAAAAAAAAAACAGTATGGGACAGATTGCAAGAAAAACATTATTTTTTGTTCTGAAAGAAGCACTATGAAATTTTAGCATACTATGCTGTAATACAGATCAGAAACCTCTGGATACTCAAAAGGATCCTGCAAACAACCTAGACTGCAATTATTTTGTCCTAGTACAATAAAAAAGTCAAAACATTCATACATCTGTGTTAGTAAGCTGGAGCCCAAAGATAAATGAGGTCAGTCCAAGAGAGGCCAGAAGAGCCTGTGCAGGAAATAAGCAGTCAGTGAAGTCCAGAAAGATTTCAAAATAATAGATACATAATGATAATGATTCCAGAGTTTCTTTGGAGAGCAATCAAGAAATGGGCATGATAATGTTGGACGGTGCAATAGGCGGGTGCAGAAAGATTATGGAGGAGAGGTCATTGTTCTGTCTCATGATTTGCATCTAGATATCTACTCCTTCACAAGTTTACCCTACAGATAGTTGGTATGGCCAACCACATTGCCTCAAGTCTGTATGCTTGAAAGGCCAAAGCAATGAATTAAAAAACACTATCTGCCACCTAACTAAAAGTCAACTGTCCAGTACACTTTTTCAACTCTATTTTAACACATATTCAAAAACTGACCTAACAAAGGTTCTACATGCTGACACCAGGTTTCAGGCTAAGACTGGTGGAAACAGAGAGACCAAGTAGATTCTTACAACAGTTTTCAGAAATCCTGTTGCAGGTTTGGCCAGTTGCTGGCCAAAAAGCCAGCTTCAGCTCACTTCAGAGTCTTATTTGGCAGAGGAATGCTGGCTAATCAGAAGGCTAACTAAGCTGACTGCATTGCAATGTGCAGGTGTGCCAACCTTTAAGAGGTCAGCTGCAACACTGGGCAAAAATGGTGTGTTGTTCTGGCCCCTGAAAAATGGCTGGGCGCATCCCTGAAGCAAATGTCCTCATCTTTTTAAAGCATCTTCCTTTTTTTTTTTATTTCCTTGTTTCATGGCTTCTCATGAATTATGAGGTAACATGTGAATTATAAACTATTACAGTACATTGTTTTAATAACAGACATGAAAAAGCCTTGCATTAAAGAGCAATTTTAATGCATTTTTCATGTTTATTCTTCTTAGAGCTCAATTCAAGTGTCAAAATCTAATTACTGCAACATGTGGTGCATGCCTGCTGATTGGTGACATATAATACACTATTCTTTCTGTTCTCTTTTTCATAAGCACCTCTTTTTAATGCAGTGGCTCAGTTGTTGTAATTTCTGGGGGGATCTGCTGTGTGTGCAAAATACAACTTGTACCACTATATACTTACTAATTGTTTTAATACTGTAGGAACTGACATGTGAAGACCAAGTGTGCCATCAGGTATTTAAGAAGAAAAACTAAAATTGACCAGAAAGCCACCCACATCTTCATCACACTATTATGCTGTTATGTTTTGTCTACAAAGAAGAACCAAGCCAGATTTGCAATAGTTCTTTGACACTGCTATGTGAATGTATTTTGTGCCTGTTTATGGAAACAAACACATTTTATAGAAATAACATCAAACAGTTACAAACATAATAAATTCCTTTGCTTTTCAGTCTGCAGTTAAATAAAAGTAATTGTCTTTCAAATAATGCTTTCCTACATCTTTGTAATCATTTCCAGAGGAATGTCCTTTAGCAACAAGGCTGAACATTAACAGTCACAATTATCTCAACCACAGTATATCTCTCCACAGTGCTGTAATATCGTAATATGTTTGGATGACTGAGTAAAATCGGACATTTGTTGGATTGTTTCTATTTAATTTAGTCTTGGATCACTAAGTCCACAGTTTCAGGCAACAGAATGGCTCACTGAACATGATACATGGCCTTTCACATCTAGGTTATTCATTTGAATTTGGCCCAGGTCTATAGCTGCTAGTAGTTATCACCTGACAAATGTCTCATGGCCAATGTGAAATGCTGTAGCTCCTTAATACGATCCTAATGTGGATCACTGACAATGCTGCTAAACTCCAGTTAGAATTGGAATCCTACTAATAATCCCAGTGGAGAAGTCCGCTGTTTGAAGCAAACTCTACATTCAAGAGTTGCTCCATGTTGAGAAAACTAAGGCATACTCATGGCTATAAGAGGAAAACTGCAGAGTACACAGACTGCAGGTACCCTTGTGCATAAAGAGTACCCAGCATGCTGCAATCTTCACCTTGTACCCACCTTTCAGAGACTTTAAAAAGAAAAGTCATTTCCATACAACTCTTCTCAGTTTTATTTAGGGTTTTTCAAAAGAATTAATGTTCTTTGCTAAAGGCAAGTTTAAGTTAACCATGGATGGTGAGCACTACTTCAGTAGATAGAAACTGAAATTATTCAACAAAATGTGTGCACACATTCCACAGAACTGAAGAAGGGCTTGTATGCGCAAAAGCTCATGTGTTTTTTCCCAACTATATGAATTATTCTAATAAAATATACTGTCTTTCCTACAACCTTGCCTTGCAGGTATATAAACTTCCACATAAACTTTATCACCATTTCAATTCCCTCTTGTCCATAGGCCCCCATCTTCTGTTTAGTATAGGAGGAGTGGAAATTCACTAAACAGATCGGTGGTAGGGAATTAGAGAAAAGAGGTGGAAAAAAACTTTGCAGAAATGGAGGAACATATGCTTTCTCCCCATCTCCATCTGCTGCTTAGCCTACTCACTGTCAATAGCTCAGGGAAGGAAAGGAGTGAGACAGTCTCCCAGCTGAACACAAGGTTACATCTGCAAAAACCCAAATCTGATTAATATGTCACTAATACTTACATGGCCATGGGCATATAAGTGCGTATGCAGGGATATTTTTATGAATTGGACTTTGCTTCTCCTGATAAAAGTTGACCTGGTGTCAAACTTCCTGTGTACTTCAATTGAGCAATGCTCTAATGTTAGTTCATATAGGAGAAACTGCACTTGAAGTTGGTAAACTCCTTATTTTTTCTTATTCAGCCAGACCTGGACTTTCCAGTAGAAACATTTAATTCCTATTTCTAAGTCTCTGCTAGTTACTAGGCTAAGTAGTACCACAGTTCATTAAGCTTTCAAAATGTTATCAGAACAAAGTAATCACTAGGAAACAAAATGTGCATGTTTTAATCAGTGACATTTCTCATAGTTGGTTCTTGCCAGGAGTAAGCCTGCACAATGCAGGGTTTCATAACTTCACGCCAAATCATAAAACAAAGGAAAAGCTTTCATATATCACAAAGAACTATCATTAATTCTCAAATTATGAGTTTGAAGATGGAAAGCAAGCATTCTTCAATTGATTTCTTATTATGCTTACTAGTTTCATCTAATGGATATGGTTGGGAAGTAAATGAAGTAGGCAATTGGGCATTTGAGTAGACTTTGATTAGGAGAAAACTGGATCTGACCCTATTTTTTTGCCAATTTTGGAAATGAAAATTCCAGACTTTTTAACAGGCAGTGAGAAAATGTGCAAGGTTTTTTACGGTCCAAACCAACATTTTCTTCCTGCACATACTGATACGCAAGAACTTGCAGCATCCTTTACAACTCTATGTACAGAACTGGAGACAGAGGAGATATTCATTATGTTGCATTATAATTACTTCCAAAGATATACTTGTTTGTATCATATTTGTGGTGTTAGGTTGGTCTCTCAGCTGTACAAAGTCCCTTATCTCCTTGTCAGCAGATTAAATACTTGCACTGGAGGAACGGACCTCACTGGTAAATCAAAGAATGTTCTTTCACATTTTTTCAGCCCTCTGGCATGCAGTGCTGTCTCAGCTGTTTTGAAGGATTAGCATTTGCACTGATTCTTTTCCTCATAGAGAATATTACTCAAATACAGCTAACAGGAAGGGAATTTACCGGCAACCTTCTGATCCAGAAAACAGAAAAGCCTGTACTGTAACAAAAGCACTTCCTAGTGAGTACAGTACTGGGCAAAGAGTCAGTACCATTAGCTGTCACTGGACTTTTCAAATGACAATGACAAAGGTGTGTGTAAGAAATGTTTATGGTGGAATTTCTAAAAATCCTCTGCATTGAGCCAATTTTTCTTCCTAAAAGTCAACTAGCATTTTCTTATCAACTGTTAAAAGAAGAGAGAAACACTGCAGGCAAACACTGTAAAATAATGTTGTAAATGCTCCTACCAATAATGTTCTGTGGCTAGTTCCTAAGATGCTATCTTTCTATTAAGCTCTGAAGGGTCACCTATGTACTGTGTGCACACAATGGCTTTCAAATTTTCCATGAAAATCCTACACGCTCTGCTGATTTGCTGCTTGTGAAAGCTGTCTACTCCACTGCCATCTGGCAAAAAGTGTGAGGATTCTAAATCAGCATTTACTTCAAGATCTGACGAAGACAAATAAAATTTCACCAAAAAAAGCTGTTTAATTACATTTATTTGTATTCTTTTTACGCAAGGGTACATATTTTGGCTTAGTGGGGAGAGATTGATAGAAAGGATTTCTTAGGAAGGTTTTTTCCCACTAGAACACATTCTTTTCAGGTTTAATTTGTGATTGATTTGAAGGGCAGAGGTTGCAGATATTTCAATTTCAGCTTGCTGATTACACTTGTTATGCAGATGGTGAAGATTAGAAGAAATCATTTTGTGAAAATGAGATTTAAAATAAAATTAACCAGACAAGCTTTTCAATAGCTGCAAAAATTTTGTCAGTTATTCTCTAAATATCAGACTTGCTTTAATTATATCTCACACTGCTGTGCTTCAGTCATCATTAAATAGAAATGGGAATGCAATAGATGACAGTACATATTCCAGAGTTCTTAGAGGTGGAGGAATCCATGGAAAGATTAGGAGCTTCACCTTATGTGACAGCAAACAGAGACTCTACTTGGCATAAGAATACAAACATGAAAGGCTGCTGTTAACGGAATGAGGGCACACTATCATCCATACCCAAAGACAGGAAAAGAAAGACAGGACAGGAAGTAACAGACTTAAATTGTAGCACGGAAACTTCAGGTGGACATTAGGCAACACCTCTGCACTCAAAAGATAATGGAGGACTGGAAGAGGCTGGCAGATGAGCTTGTGGAGTCTCTACGGTCCAACCTTGGTATCCACTTTCTTCCATTAGCAAATAAAGCTGAGTCTTTCATTGTACCTGTAGTAATAGTTGACAAAAAGACTGTCAGGAAGATCTCAAAGATATTATACTCTTTCCAGTTTCATGAAAAAAATGGCCAAATAGAGTACCTGCAGTAAGAGAAAGGCTACAGCATAAACTCATGTTTACCAAGACCCAGAAAAAAGCCTTAAGAACCATTGGAAATTCTCTTTACCTGTTTTCATGTTGCTATACTTTTGATTCCTTCTGGTTTTAGTTTAGGTAACAGTCTGTCATAGAAAGGCTTTCTGAAAATCTGATAAACCCTTCACGAAGGCTTTTCCTGTAAACTTAGTTATGACTTCAGATTTAAACCATGGCATGAAAGTTAAATAGGATATCTCCCTGTGAAAGCTGCAAAGGGCATTCCTTTGAACTGCTTTTAATATGTAGTGCCCTTTGCTGCCTTTTGTCACTGCACCCGAAGTCAAGCATTTTCCTACAGTTTCTTAACTGTTTTTTTTCTGTCACCTCTATTTCATTCACTTTTGGATTTATACATATGCACGTTTCCACACACATGTATTTACATTTTGGGGAGAGAGAGGCTTGGTAGCCTCATTTGTTAAGAAAATGAGGCATAGGTGTCCACAATATTTGTTTGCCCACACCCCCACAGCTTTTGAACCAGTTGCCCAGTGTAGATTGGCCAACCAAATCTGACAAAGGATAAAGACTCTCTAAGATATAACAGTTCTACAATTTTGTATGAAAATTAATAGCCAGATAGAATGCCTTCAGTAAAAGACAGGCTACAGGGTGAACTTATGCTTATAAAGTCCCAGAAAAATCACTTAGGATAAAAACGTGATAAATGCCTGTAACCATGGAAAACCTTTGGCTGGAGTTCATATCTTGATGCCAATGAATTCAGCCATGAGACAAAATCCATAGGAAACCAAGCTTCAGTAGTTCTGCTGCTCACAGTAGTACTTGTTTTATTGACTATCTTATAATATTTAATATTTTTGCTACTTACTCAATTCTCTGATTTGTCTTTTTCTGGCTATCTATCTCTAGTATCTGATCACTTGTTTTTTCAAAATTTGCTCATCTCTTCCTACATGTGTGTAGGAAAAAAGGATTTTAATAACTGAAGAATAAGTATATGTTTTCCCTGGAAGCACCCTAAAGCCAAAGATTGCTTAAATTTTCTGATGGCCAGACTAAAGCAATGCTCTTCCAACATGCCATACAATGCCGTAGTCCTAAAACCCAACTGGATACTTTAGTATGTCTTTTCAATACATTGATTCTTTGATTGAAAAACACCATACTCCATGGTCATACATTCTAGCTTGATCAGTGAAAGGCTATTGAGCCTTTGTCACAGAAGCAAGTAAAGTCATAGTAAAATTCAGTTGGCATGACAAGTGAGCCAACAGTACATGCTCAAAATATATAATTTATCTTTTCTTTACACCTTTTTAATTAAATGTCAACTTTTGAAATAATTATAAGGGCTTCTAACTGTAAATTGGAGCTGGTTTTGCAAGTAGTTCTACTTAAGTCAGAGCACTTCCATGGAGTCATTTATTCCGTTCAGCCAGATCAGATCCTGAGTCAGGTCATACACATCTACTGATAACACAGACTATAGACTCTGAAGCTGCAGAATTTAATGCATTCAAAGTATCAGTGTCAGGAAAATGTGTATTACTATTCACTGTTATTGATATCTGCTTCCAAGATTCAACAACAAAAGAATGCAATAAACTTCCTGAACCTTTAGGAATAAGGTTTTTAAGTTAAACATTTTTCTTTTCACTTAGATGTTCAAAACATGCAACTAAAAATAAAAGCATGTGACATATGGCAATTTTTTATGTTATCTCAAAAAAAATTTTAGAATTTACGATTATTTATATAGATATATATCACATTGTATTTTTTTAAATAAATCACCAGCAACTTAATCTAAATTAGACGCTCATTTTCTAAACATTTTTGAGAAGCCAATATCAGTAAAATAGTCAGGAGTAACACCTGGAAGATGAGCTTTACTGGTTAGAGGATTAAGGCAGAGTTGAATGGCTCCCTTTGTGAAATAACAGCCTTGGTTCTCTAAAAACACAGATTGCTGTTTGCTACTAATGGGTGCCTTGAGTCGCATTACAGCAAATTGCTTTCCTTGATGGCATAAACTGAATACACAGAAAACACGAACACTTAGTTAAAATGTTAGCACATCAAAAGTCACTAAAGGAAAATAACTGTTTTCCAGAGAAGGGCTTTGTATGATCATAATTGAAGTATTTCTGTTTTAGTGAACTTGTGCCATTTAAAATGGGAAGCAGAACCAGATTTTCTACTGTCATGCTGATTGCATAGTCATTCTGCAGCAGAGCAAAATGAACATTGACTGTGACTAAATCACAGTGGCAGGAATAAATTAACTGTTGGCCATCGGGCTGCAGGATCCAGTGTGGTCCCCAACAGAAGTCTAGCAAGCTCCAGCCCTTGCCCTGATTTGGACTTCCAGATACAACATCTGCTCACAGCAGTAGGGTTATCAGACTGTTTTGGTTACACCTCGTCCTACCTGACTCACCTCACTTAGCTTGTATTGTACCTACACTATGAGATTCTACAGGGACAATGCAGTATACTACAAGAGGGTAATATTTGTCAGGAGATGATCTCGTACCAGCTGGCTGAACTCTTTCCATGGAACAAGTTAACTCAAAGGAATTGCAGAACACATTTCAGTGGAGTAGTTTAAACCGTAATGTTCCATTGACACAGTATGAAGTGCAAGGCAATGAAGATTCTGGCCCTTGAGCTCAGACTTGGGTTTACAGGTTTTCATAACCTGTTTTTTCACAAGGATAAATCTCTATAATCTGTTGATACAGTTTATGTTTGTCTTTTGTTTCAGAGAAGAAAGTCAATGCCTCCCGAAGTCATAAATAAAGAAAAAAAATCTGTTTGGCTTACTGTAGATCTCAATATAAACAAACTATAAGCAAGGCTGTGCATGAAAACACTATAATAACTTCTCAGATATGTGTTTTTATTTATAAAGTATATGACAGAACTCTGTAGCTGTCCTAGTGCAAGTAATTTAAATAAAATGAGACCTAGAACACATTAGGAATCTTCCAATGAAAAGTAGAACATATTTTGGCACCTTGGAATAGGGTTAAAAAAAGGCCCAAATAATCCATCTCTCACTGCAAATTTGTTTCCTAATGGAAGTAGACACAGATTAAAATACTTTCATAGAATAAATCAGTATCACTCTATTGGATATAACAACAGTGCAACAACTTATCTAAAAATCTGGGCCTGCGAAATATTTAAAATGTATGTAGTCCTTTGCCTAGATTATCAACAATAGTAAGAATCAAGACTTCTAAATATATACACTCTGGATATAATTCTGCAGTCACATATGTATACAGATTCACACAGAACAGTCAGTTTCACCTTAAGCAGTTTACAGTCCAAATCACTTTCTCAAATATTAGATCAATGCTAGAGCATTTGGGCTGCATGTCTTAGTTGTTTTCTGGATTCCACTTGGAGTAAAGAAAAAAATACGGAAACACTTCAATCAGTTGGTCTCAGATTGTTAAAAGATTACAATTTATCCTTCTTTCCTGACCACTCCATTAGGTTTTGGTAATGAAAACCATTACTACTCCTATCTTTTCCTGTCAGCTGCATCAGCAGTAATTAATCTCCACTGACTGAAGAGCATAAAGGTAGCCTGGTGCTTTTATCACCATTTTTTCCCCTGCATTATAATGATTATGCATCAAAAAAGATGCCAGAGAACATCTTTAGGTAGGAGAGGATTCAATCTGAGAACTTCTATATCTAGTTCAATGCCAGGTCTTATTGTCTGGCAGTATTAATTAGAGAGGGAAAAAAAATAACTCTTGGTTTATGTAGCTCTCCTTAACGTGTTAAGATTGTAACCACATCACTGAATGGTGAAATGAGCTGCAAAGTACAGCATGCCTGTCCTTTCTAATGCAAGATATAGGCAAGCTTTCTTAAATACTTAATACTGATACGCTCCATGGCCCTTTATGAAGTTACTTGAAGCCACAGAAGAATTTGCAGCATCTGCTCTGAAGACAAATGTTCTAATTTAGTGATTATTTTTAAAAGAGAATTTATATAATGATATTTTTAATAAAATGAGTAAGACAATAAGCATATATTTTTTTCTATACTATCATCTTCAACATAGAAAAATTCCTCAAAAGTCTGGTCTACACTGCAAAGGCTTATTGCCAGAAACCTCCTTTTGTCACTAAAATTATAAATACAAAACTGATGTAAGCTAGTAAAGCCCAGTTTTTATCTTGTCCAAATCAAATCTACTTTACCAAACAACAGAATTCTCTAGCCAACACACAGTCACTAAAAATACTGCTGACAAAATAATACTGGCTCCCAGTGTCATTTTATATAAGCTCCCAGCTTCCTTTTGCAGTCAGAGCCAGACTTCTGAGTCCCATCTCTGAGACGCCCCTCGAACAACTCCATCGCTGATTTCTATTACATTTAGCATAACAATATTCATCAGTTGTCATTAAATATTTCACATAGAAAATCAGATAGCATTTTCGTTAAAGTTTATTTTTAAATAATTTAAAAGTTTCAAAGAGTGGATAGCATCTCTTCCAGTTACAAACCCATCTAATGAGGCTGGATTTTGTCAGCAAAACAGCCAAGTGTGCATAGGAACATAGCAATGTCCTATCATACAAGATCCGTTATAGTAAGTTTTTTGTAAAGGATGGCCTAGTGCAGCCCTTTGACACACAAAAAAATTATCACAAAGGAAATAGTTCCTGTTGGTCAACTTGATGCCAGGAACTGCTCACATGCAAATGTCCACCTGCAAATGTCTACACTGAAGTACTGCTTAACCAAAAATGAGGAAATTCCTCATCTTTCATTGGAAGGGAGGCTGTTGTTATTTCTCCTAGATTAATGGCAAGAAACTGCCAGGTAGAAACATGCACAGAGTTTACTGTGGAGCAGCTGACCCATGTTAATTTGTTATACTATGGTAACCTGCTTGTGTATCACAGACTACAGACCTGAAGTTTATTAGTGCAGAGACTAACGAATGAGGAATAACAAATGAGGAACAACAAATGAGGAACTACAACGCTTGCCTTGATCTGTGGTTAAACAGAAGATTTCAGTCTCTCTCTAGCCTGGTCCACACAGGAATTATTTATGGATATAAACATGTCAGTTCCAAGATCAGTGATAATTTTTACAAATGTATGAGTACATATCATAAAATGAATACAGTTATGCCAGTATTAAAATGCTTTACAGAAGTATAGTTTATTCCCCCCTGCCCTCCTGGTAAGGAAAAATGTGCACCAAATGAAACACATTTATACAAGCATTTATCCACGCATGTTAAATGTCTGTTAATGGGTGGTGTAAAGGACACTATCCTGACCTGCTTCTATTTTTATATTACAGTTGTGAAGCAGAGGGACATGAAAAAAATGAAAAAAAAAGGTATGAAGAGAAACTATTTTTAAAAGGGGTTTTGTCCAAGACAAATAAATTATCGGTATGATAGAAGAAGAAAACTGATGACCAAAAAAAACCCAAAACCCAAAACCTCCACAAAACAGGCTGGAGTTAAAAGCAGCAGTGAAAATTGAAATAATTTAATTTACTTCAGTAGAAGGCCTTCAAAATTATCATTTAAAAATATGTGAAAATCATTCTTTCCCAGCCGGATTTACTAAAGAAACGGTTTCAGGATTTCAGGTCCAGGTATCAGCCGAGGGGGGGGCGTGGACGGGGGGAAGGGGGGGCGGGGGGGGAAGAGATTAACAGAATCAAGGCGTCATCTAGTGGCTAATCTTTTAAACACACAGTTAAGGGGAGTATCCTGTGGTTTTATTATCTGAGTTTCCTGTCCTCTTCACAGACTCAAAACAAAAAATACTGTCATTACTGTAATTTTATATCTCCATAGTAAATTGAATAACATTCTTATAATTTTTTTTTTTAAGAATAGAACTATTAAGAAAATGTGTGTTGTCTAAACCACATCACAACTTCACAATTGCTTTTACTTTGAGGGGCTTAAATTCCAACTGCATACTAGCTACATATTATTCAAATTCATCAGTTTTAATTTGGATAGCCATATAAAAATAGTACATACCCATTTTTGATAGGAGAATTCAATGTGCCTCTTCATAAAGGATAGAAAACCATGTGTAGGTGGTAGTTATTATTACTAATTGGAGGGAGGGGAGAAGTTGACTATGTATTAGAGAATGGTAGCATTTTCAAGAATAGCAGCATAAGAGGAGTTGAACCTGAAACCTCTAGGATTAAAAGCCTAAGCTTTTTTAGCTTGAACTAGGACTCTATATTGATCCTCACTCATCAACAGATTATATACTTCATCTTTGAGWGTGAATTTGTCCAGAAGATCTGAATGCTGCAAATCCTATGTCAGGTTCCATTTACGTAATATATTGACAAAGGACTGAAAAAGAGACATTCAGAGCTAAAAGCATTAATTGCTACAGTCTGAGTTTAAAAATTCAAACGTTGGACAGAGTTGGTTGTGATAACTCACAGTCTTCAGACTAGATGAAGAGTATACATAGCACACGCTGTTACTGTTGAATTACATATATGACTGTATCTCTGAAAAATTTAATGATTCAGGTTCTACTAGAAATGGGAAAAGAAAAGAAACAGAGCTTGTATAGGACTTGTACATATAAATACATTGTTACATTTGCCTCTGGCAATACATTATTTATGTGTGATAATTATAAAAGAGCAAGGATAAAATCTAATACAGCTTTCATCACTGCCTGCTCTCCTACATAAATAACTTGTTACTGCGTCATTGTGAAGAAAAAGCTTCAAATACAAAGACATACGTTCAGTGCTACAGAAATGCCATACAATTCTGTGATTGCTAATTGTTTGAAATACAATGCAAACTGAGAAACCATGTAACAATGCAGCTCATCAACAAAGATAGAGTGGTCTTATCCTTTCCAAAAAAAAAAAACCCTACATATTACAACCACTGAAAACAAATTAAAAAAATAAAAATAAAATTTAAAAAAAGCCCCAAACCTGTTGACAGAGCCACTTTCTATTTCACAGGCGTATCTTGAGAGAATGATTCTGGGTTACAGTCACATTTTGGGTTTCTAAAAGCTTCTTCTGGCACCCTGCGTAAATTAGCCTGACTTGAAAACAAAACTTAGTAGCAGGGTTTTGGTTTTATGTGCCTAGTACACCACAAGCCTGACCTGCATTTAAGCCCATGGTGAAATAACTGCTATCAAACTATAAAACTAAAGACTGCTCATAGCAGAGCATTAGGTCATGCGGGATAAGTGCCTAAGCAATAGGATCTTAGTAACAAGAATGATAGCTACTCTTTAACCTCAATTTCCTTCCCTTTTTTTGTGGAGAAAATACACAGCTGAAGGATACTGTCTTATATCATTGCAGTCCCATAAAAGTAGTTTTAACATCATTACTGTTCCTTTGAAACAGATCCTAATGTAGAATATTTAGATATTAATACTGTTCAGTTCATTTTAATTAAATAAATGTGCTGTGACAGTTTGATTCTGTATTGTTTACATTGTATATGCAGATGTTACACCAGGGGCTGAAAGCTCATCTCTGCATCTGGAAAACACAAAACTGCCTGATCAACAGAAAACAAACAACTTTGTTCATTCACAAGCTATAGTCAATTATCAAAGTCTGGCCACTGATCTTTCACATTGGCTAAGTGTCCATAGTGCTGTTCTTAAACTTCCTTTTATTACCCCTTTATATCTGGATAAAAAATAAATCTATGTCAATCTTGTCTAACATTAACAGAAAACAAATGCAGTATTTTCAGTTTTCCAGAGTGCTGGCAACAGATCATTCTGATGGTTGGTAATACTATTCAATAAACATTTTTTGCAAGCTTATGGAAAACCCTATGCTGAATAATTTCCCAAGCACACTCCAACTTTGTGGTCAGCAGTGATAAGGTAATATATATAATAGCAATTAAAAGTGAAAATAAATGAATAATTTTGTCCTGAAATCATGAATATTGCTATAGATATTTTTAAGTAGCTATTGGACTGATACTCCTCAGACAAGAAGAAATAATTTTATGGGTTTTCTAGTTCCTGTTATCTCAATAGTATATTCAGGGCAAGCTAAACTGCTTGCTGAATCAGATCTTAGAAATAGTTTGACAGGTTTAAAGAAGAGCAGAGGAAATGGAATAAGTTTATCTGAAGCCTCAAAACTTAATAAAAGAACTTTAATACCAACATTCAGCTATAGTGGAAGGCATTGTAAATCTGATAAAAAAAGAAATTATATGTTCTAAACTTGGAGTACCTGGGAGGATATATACTGCTGCATTCCAAACCACTTCTGTGGTTTCAAGGCCTGCCCTTTTGCCACTGATCTTAATGGAAGTGGAATCATGCCAAAATTGTGACTATAGCATCCAGAAAATAAAACGCGAAGAAGCAGGTGCTAATAAATGAGAAGCACTAGCAGGTCAATCAAGATCATTCCTGCTAAGTGATTACATAAATGACATAAAGATAGCACTTATCTAATGGATCAAATGTACTCAAAGAAGCTGTAGCACAAGAGGATAAGAACTGGAGTCTTTATATTATGTACAACACTTCATTCACTCTCACTGATAAAGTTTTTTTTGTCGGAGTTCCCTGTTTATGGACATCTCTCTCCTCATTATTAACATGCGGGTAACTTACTGTGCTACTACGATTAGTACTTTATATTTCCTGCTTAAATTAAGTCCATATCAGATGCTGCTAAAAATATTGATGATTATCCTTTTGCTGATTTTAAGGAAGCTGGTATTTTGTGCTCCCTTAATACCTTTTAAAAAATGACTAAAACTTTCTACTGAAACTTGAAAATACAAGCTGACATAGGTCCCTTGTTCAGATGAAGGTATCCAATACAAAAAAATCTAAACCCACACGCCTGAAGTTTGGCAGAATTGTGAGCTGAAAAGGCAGGCCTGTAATGAAAGTGTCAGGTGATATTATTTTAGATGACTTGACTTCAAATATAAAACTTCCAATCCCTTTTTTACATACTGCAATATCTATTTTCTCTGTGTGCATCACATATATGATTGTATTTGAAGCAAAAACCATTTTTTTGAAACTATCAGTTTATGCACCATCAGGCTGCTACTGGCAGGTTGCAGGTTATGGAGAGGACGGGATTATTTTTTTCTAATATGAACTCTACGGTTTCAACAGTACTGCTAAAAGTTCTGATTTCTTTACTGGCATTTTAATTCCTCATTATCCTAGTGAGTTCAATACTCTGATCTCTGTATATGAGTCAGGATTGTATCCAAGTATGTTTCCAAGAGAGTGAGAAGAGACAAAGGCTGGGCATCTCAAACTGAAAGAGACAAACGGCATTCCACAACACTGCTGTATCCCTGATCTGCAACAAAGTGAAATACTATAGTTTCAAGGGAGCTTTTAATTCAGATTTACGGTTGGTAAATCAGCTGGTTTGTCTCACAGCTCTGCCACCTACATGTTAATAACACTTTTTCTTTAAACCCACTGTGTTCCATCAATCTTTACTGTCTTCCAAGTTAGGGCTGCAACAAGTTTTACCTCAGTTCACTGAACTGCAAGTATTAACTCCTGGCAATGAACAGCACTTCACATTAATTTTGCATATGAAATAAACACTTTACAATACTATAGAGTKGACCTAAATATATAAAAGCCTGTGTATATTCTAAAAGAAAGGATCTAATGAGAATAATACAGTAATTCAGGTTACAAGATAACTCACAATACTTAGGGAATTGGTAAGCCATCCATAATACTACCTCAAAATAATAAAGTTAATTGAGCTCAGAGATGCTGGCAAAGTGAAATGCAGTGATCCTGGGACATGCCACATATCCCCATAAAGAAAATAAGCAATGGCTGAAGTCTGGAGAAACAAGGAATTTACATAACAGGGGTGGTGTCCTGGATAGAACAATCAAGGCAAAGAAATACTGGACCCTCAGGACTGAGCTGCCTACTGCAACAAGCAGCAGCACACAYTATGTTTATTACACCAGGTATGGATCTAGCTAAGGGCATCTGTTAGATTTTTGCCTGAATATGAATTTCCAAGCATATAGAATGAGCCATATGCTTATGGCTCTTATTTCCAGACCTCTAGTCTTTACCTGAGAGAAAAAGAAAGTGGACTGGTGTTTCATTGTTAGCCTTTCCCTTCTCTATTAAAATTCATTTGATACCCTGAGGTTAAACTATAGGTGCTTGTGATTGGTATCCCAAACTACTTTAACCTTTTTCTTTGGAAGAAAAATATTGTACTATTTTTTATCTTAAAATGCTCTATCCTGCTTCCAGAAAGCTTTTTATTGCCATACAAATTCAAAACCTGCCACTAATTTCATATCCAAAAGGATCTAAGCTGAAATCTCAGAAAAGTAAGGTCGAATGGATTGGCTATCCCAAGAAGCAAGAGCCTTGTAAAGAAGAAATTACTAATAAGCTGAAACAGTACCATAGTTGCTTCCTCCTTACAACTGTTATATCTCTTGTTGCAATCCCACTATAGCTGCTGTGTTTCTAACTAAATCACCAACAATAAAAATGTGCAGAATTCCTCTATTACAGAACTCCAGTCCATTTTTTAGTTTTACAAAATTTAATGTGTCAGAATGCAATTGCTTCAACTACCAGCACTTAGCTGGCCAGTTGTTTAGAACACCCTTTTTTTGTAATAAAAAAGGTCCTTTTTAATGTTTTGTGTTGAGAACTTTCAAGAGATTTAAAAGTAGCTTTGCACCTACAGGAAATGTGTCCTGCAACACCGTATTACCAGTTCCTTTATTATACAATTCATTACACACGCATATCCACACTTTACAGAAATGCTGTTTATGTTTCTAACAGGAAGACAGTTGTAGAACGGTACTAGACACTGCATTGTAAATATTCTGTACAGCTTTATTCTGGTTTCTTAAGGTAGCAAGGCATGATTGCACTCTACTGATCTGTAGCCATCTCATCATTTGCCCTACATCATTCTCTCCTCCCCCCTTTCCCTGTCTATGGTCTTAAAGATATCAAGTAGCCACAAATGTAACAGGAGACAGACAAACCCAAGTTTGTGCCCTTCCTCCAAAGTATAGAATCATAGAATCATTAAGGTTGGAAAGGACCTCTAAGATCATCAAGTCCAACCACCAACCCAACACCACCAAGCCCCACTAAACCATGTCCCTAAGTGCCTCATCTACATGTCTTTTAAATACTTCCAGGGATGGTGACTCCACCACTTCCCTGGGCAGCCTGKTCCAATGTTTAACCACTCTTTCAGTAAAGAAATTTTTCCTAAKGTCCAATCTAAACCTCCCCTGGCGCAACTTGAGGCCATTTCCTCTCGTCCTATCGCTAGTTGCTTGGCAGAAGAGACCAACACCCACCTCGCTGCAACCGCCTTTCAGGTAGTTGTAGAGRGCVATAAGGTCTCCCCTSAGCCTCCTCTTCTCCAGACTAAACAGTCCCAGTTCCCTCAGCCGCTCCTCATAGGACTTGTTCTCCAGACCCTTCACCAGCTTCGTTGCCCTCCTCTGGACACTCTCCAGCACCTCAATGTCCTTCTTGTAGTGAGGGGCCCAACACTGAACACAGTATTCAAGGTGGGGCCTCACCAGTGCCGAGTACAGGGGCACAATCACTTCCCTACTCCTGCTGGCCACACTATTTCTGATACAGGCCAGGATGCCATTGGCCTTCTTGGCCACCTGGGCACACTGCCAGCTCATGTTCAGCCGGCTGTCAACCAGCACCCCCAGGTCCTTTTCCGACAGGCAGCTTTCCAGCCACTCTTCCCCCAGCCTGTAGCGTTGCATGGGGTTGTTGTGGCCAAAGTGCAGGACCCGGCACTTGGCCTTGTTGAACCTCATGCAGTTGGCCTCAGSCCATCGATCCAGCCTGTCCAGGTCCCTCTGCAGAGCCTTCCTACCCTTGAGCAGATCAACACTCCCGCCCAGCTTGATGTCGCCTGCAAACTTACTGAGGGAGCACTCAATCCCCTCATCCAGATCGTTAATAAAGATATTGAACAAGACCGGCCCCAAAACGGAGCCCTGGGGGACACCGCTCGTAACCAGCCGCCAAGTGGACTTCGCTCCATTCACCGTGTAAGTAAAGAAAATGCTAGATTTTTTTCAGGCCCAGGAGGAAATAGCCAAATGCCCAGCATGCATGTATGTTGCTTCAGGTAAGCTGCAGCAAGTGCTACTGCATAGCCAAGCAGGCAGGGGTATGAAAGGGGCAATGAGGAACTTCTTCAGAACAGGGCAATGCTCAGAAAATGCAAAGTTTCCTCTGTTCCACTACTCTGGAAGAAAACATTGTGTTGGGTTTTTTTACCTGAAAAATATCTTTCAGTAAATAGGCATAAGAATATATGTTGGGTCACATAAAAGAACCCGAAGTAGAGATTTTGTTCTTATTTACTGTCTGTATTGAAAGTCTTCTTAGAGACTCCCCATGGTTCCAGCTACTTTGTATATAACCCCCAGTGAAACAGTGGCTAGTACAGGATATATAGGAAAGAATATGAAAGGAAAACAAATACATAATAATATTTCCTCTGTATACCCATTTCTTTTCCAGTAATTTGTGGATCATGGTCTTCGTGACTCAAAACTGGTACCCTTGCATCTAACAGCTGTGAGGGATATTTCTTATTCTTAATTTCATTCCTTTATTTCATTGCTTCTCTCCTACTGTAAGGTCAGCCTTGGCTTATACCCTGTGCCTCTTTTCTGCACTTCAGTTTTTCTATTATTACAAGTTCCCAGGAGAAGCTAACAGCAAAGTAATTTCTTCCTTTCCCTGCTGTTAATTTCTTGACTAACAAGCTCTATTCCTTCATCTTTCACTTACCTTCCTTGCTATCTTTGTTTCCCCTGTAATACCCTCATCTCTCTCTGGGCAGGACCTCGCTGAGTTTTTCAAGGAGAAATATACAATGTGTGCCGTTCATCCCCCACTACCTACATTCTCTAATATGGGTATCCTTCCCCTACATCTCTTCTTCCAGTGTTCCAGCCTGTTCTTCTTTCAGTGTTCCACCTCAGCTGTCTAAAAATCATGAATTAGACTCAAAAGTCATAAATTTTACTCAAATCATTACTTTTAAGCAAGCTTATCCAGATTCTACATCCTGAAATTCTGTACTCAAATGTTTTAAGCATTATTCTACAATCATTAATATAATGAATTGAAAGTGAAAAAAAAGCCGTAAAGAAAGCTGAAAGTCTAAACTCACCCATAACAGTTGACAACATTGTGCCCCCTTTCTTGCTTCAGACATTTCTCTTCTCACTTATTTTCATCATTGTGTTTTTTCAAATTTTAAGTATCTGTCTTTTCCGTCTTTGCTCTCTTGGAGTGAAAATAACAAGAGTTGAAAAAGTAATCTCTCTGTCACCCTTTTGTTTGTTTATGTGCTTCAAACTGTAAACACTCCAGGGCAATGTAATCCTTCTTACTGTGTTGTAGGACAGAGTACGTGGGGCTCCTAATCCCCGGGTGAACACTTGTATAAAAAGGAGTATTTTCTTTAACTGAATCCCAATGAATATAAATATCGTCCATGTTATTCCTCTCCTTTATACAATGAAATGTGGGGGTTGCAATTTTTAATTAAAGATGGAACTTCAATCTGGCAGCAGTGATAGGAGAAATTTTCTCAACAGTGGTTCCTTGTGCTTTGGTGCTTCCCAAAATCTCACATTCCCCATAACGTTTCTACTAGATGCTGTTTGGGTTGCAGTATCTGTAGCTTTAGCTGACAAAAAGATTAAGAACAGGAGAACTGTGTCACATTGCCTTTCACATCTACAAGGTCTGCAGAACTGACCAGGCTCGCGTCTTTCTTATTGAGTGAGAGGCAAGTTGGGCTCCTTCCAGGGGCTTGCTTCATGGCCCTGTCACGCTCACCACTGAAGACCTGGCCCCTCTGACCAATGTTGCCGTTATGCACACTGAGAGACCACAGAGCAGGCAAAGGGGATCAGAGGACCCTTCTCTTCTCTAGGTCACTCACAACTAAGCAGAGCCTGGTAGCTCTCCAGCACCATCATCTAACTGAGAGGTCCAAGGTCGCACAAAGGATTGTGGCTGGGGACAATGAGGGGCTCACTTCAGCTGCCGCCACGAGCACCCCAACGGCCGTTACAACAGCCCTAAGGTGACGGCGCGCGCGCCGTCCCGCGCGCGGCAACTACAACTCCCAGCCTGCCCCGCGACGCGGAGCCGGGGGGCTGTCGACTACATATCCCGGCATCCCACGGCATCGTCTCGCTCTCGCGAGGCCCGGGACCTCCCGGCGCTGCTCTCGCGAGAGCGGCGGTGCCGGAAGCTCCACGTCGGAGGCTCGAAGCCTGCTCGGGGCGCAGCGACACCTCAGCCGTCGGCTCTGCCGCGGGGCGACGCGGGGCCATGGTGAGTCCGGGGGCCGCTCCGCGAGCGCGGCCTGCAGCCAGGGGAGCGGGGCGGGGCGGGGGTCCGGCCCCAGGAGCCTGGCCCGTGCGGGGAGGGTTGGGGGCTGCCCTGGTGGGTGCCGCGGTCGTTAGTGATTGGCTGCAGCGGGGCTGGCCGAGCGCGCTGCGCGCAAGCCCCCGGTGCAGGAGGCTTGAAAAATCAATCCTGAGCTGTCTTTACGTGGCCTCAGTGAGGTAGCCCAGCCTTGCACGGCGCAGATGCTGCTTTGGCCGGCTCCTCCCGCGCCTCCCAGCAAAACAGCGCAATTGGACGTGAACTGAAGAGCAAGAGGCCTCGCAGGGGTGAGGGCCTGAGCAGCCGCCCTGCCAGGACGAGCCAGRCCCGGACGTCGCGAGGCTCTTCCGCACACTGCTGGCCCTGCCTAAGGGAGTTGGGTTTGGCTCTGGGCAGGACAAGCTAGGGATGTCTGTGCAGGGCCTTTTTGCTCTGTTTGACCCGGGCTTCCCTGTTCGTGTGTTGCCTGAAGAAGTCGTAGTGTTATTCTGTGATTTAAGTTAAATAAYTTAATAAGAAGAAAGCACTTGAAAGTCCCTTAGCATCATTATGCTTGAAGTCACAGAGCAGATCCCTTGGGCTGTGTTACCAGTGTGGTATTCATCAAACAGACCAAACAGTTGTCTAAGTGTTTTGAGTACATGTTGCAGTTAATCTCTCAGATCAGCCATATTCTGGTCTTTAGTAGCAGTAGGTAAGAGCAGTTCCAAGGATAAGCACAGAATCACGTGCAATTATCTTGCCTACTTCTTGAATTATTCATAGCAGGAGAAATAAACCACGAGTTCGTTCTCTACCATCAGACATCATGTCCATAAGTTACGGGTACTACATGGTAGCTAGGTATCTTTTTCTTCTTGCAGTGTCTAACATATGTAACTGCAGGTTTTATTAATTTTATTCTGCTGCTAAACACACACAGCATTCTTTGGTCAGATATATCCATTAAGTTCTGTGAGATAAAATGTCAGCAGCATTAAGTGAGCTCAACAGTCTTTGAGTGTCTAAAACGAATCTATAATGCCTCAAATATTTTAGAAAATCACTTTGCTATACTTCATGCCTTTTAAATACTCTGGCTTTACGTTGCCAGTGATGAAAGTGGAAGGTCAAAGCCTTCTTTATAAGGGAAAGATTTAAACTTTTTCCTCCCCTCAGTTTTTACAACATAGTGTTCCATTCTAAAACTTAATGTTGGAATTGTGAACAGAAATAAATTTATAATGGGCAAATGTTGTTGTGTTCCGTTGTGATAACTGGCTTTTCCACCTGTTTTTTCAGGTGAAGTAGCAGGAAGATTCATTTTCTATCATTTGTATTAGAAGCAAATTTGTTTTGCTTTAGTAGTTCAGGGACACCAGGAAGATGTGCAGTGCATCTTTTTTTTGACTGTGCTGGAGGTACTTTTTACAATATGAAAAAATTCTGAATTTCACAAAAGTAAATTAAATGGACCCATTGCCATTGGTGGGGATGTGATGTTTCTAGAAACCCCTACAAAAACAAATAAGCAGGTGCATAGAAAAGAGTAGTAGTCTTCTGTCTGCCTGAAAAGCAGGATTGACTCCTTTTATTTTAAGGTTTAACTTCAGCTTTCCTTCTTGCATCATATTTCTGTGCCATTTTTATGCTGAATAACTTGGTATTCTCAATTCTTTTCCTCTCTAGCCTCTCCGACTTGATATAAAACGGAAACTAACAGCTCGGTCTGACCGGGTGAAGAGCGTAGACTTGCATCCCACGGAACCATGGATGTTGGCTAGCCTTTACAATGGCAGTGTCTGTGTTTGGAACCATGAAACACAGGTGATGGTTTTGGTTTTCCTTTATTATGAAATCTTCATAACTGACAGATGTATAAATTCTATTTTTCAATACTAGATACACAAGAAGAATCTTAAATCACTGCCACTAATTGACTGTACTCTCCCCTGTCTTATTACACAAGTCACTATAATAATAGACAAGAAATATCTTTAGCTGGGACTTTAATGATGTTTCATTTCCTATAAATTTATTTTTCAAGAATTATCTCCATTGTGGATTCCTTGCAAACTAATGCCTTTCCTTCTGAAAGATTAGATGCCTCTGTCTTGTACCTGCCATCTATATTTGTGAAGGTTGTAGGAACTGTTAGACCTCTACCTGTCTATCAAATATAGTTGAAATTGGGCAGCAGCTCCAAAAATATTCAGAGGTGGGATTGGGTTAAGAATGAAAGGAGAAAATAAAGGTGATGTTAGAAGAACAGAACAGGCAAGTATCTCCCTTCTTGGGCAGGTATGTTCCTTTTAAAATTTGTACATGTAGTGTTGTGGGATTCTTGGAGAGTTGCCAAAGGCAACATACTGGATGCTATTAAGAAAAGATAAAGAGCTGATTTCAAAACTGATATTTTCTCCAATGCGCTGAACTTACTATTTTTATTTTTAGACTCTGGTGAAGACTTTTGAAGTGTGTGACCTGCCAGTGAGAGCTGCCAAATTCGTGGCAAGAAAGAACTGGGTTGTTACAGGAGCTGTAAGCTATCGTCGCCTTGTGATTTCCATATGCAGTAGTACTTTCTCTAATTTGTTTTCTTGCCATTCCTTTGTACATCACATAATAATCTGATTTTATATGAATTTGTAGAAGAGAAAGGAATACTTCACTACACTTTCCCAGAAATTTTCTCCTTTGAGTAAGCTTAGAAATGTAAACTTTTCATTTCAAAGGAGAGCAACCTAATATGGTGGCTAATTCTGCATGTAGTGCAAGGTAGATCTAGATTCAACTTTTACTGTCAACTGGAACACACTCAGCACCCTATTTTGACTAAATGCACCCAATTTTGACTAAATATTAGTAGTGCTACTTTAACTAAGACAAAACTATTGACTATCCTAGGTAAGATGACTTAGAAGTTACTTCCTACTTTAGTTCTTGGTTATATTAAAAATAAATTTTTTAGAGTTTTACTCACCTCCAGAAAAATACTGTGCTTTTATTCAATGGGTCTACTTTGAGAGGAATAGTTTTATTCTAATCTTGGTATCACATTTCTCTTGATGGAATGAACGTTTTTTGTCTAAATTGAGGTAATGCCTAAAGTCTTTTGTCTCAATTTTTTTTCTAGTCTTCTGCCCTATACACAGAGTAAAAAATTTCTTGTCATTTCATTGTCTTATGCTGCCGTGACCCAGTTACTTCAAGTGCGCATAAGTTAGCACAGTTTCCCAAGAAGTACAACACTGCCTCTTTGGCAGCACAAGAGTTCAAACAGCTGCATGGGAACTGGATTAATAACTGATGAAAGTTAGTCTCCATTTTTATTTTTATCAACTTAATTTCGCCTGGATCAATTTCTTGATCTGATTCAGTGTGCAGCTGTATTTGTCCTAGCTTTCCCAAGGGAGGCTGCAATGCAGTAGCAAGAAATGGTAAGGAAAGGGCAAGACAGCCACTTTCAGCAACAGGGCCAAGTCTTAGTCAGTGACTATGAAAATGTGACATTAGTCATTGCTTATTCTGTGTGTTCCTTGTTCATTATGCTGATAGGCTGGTCTCAAAAGAATATACTTGTCCTTTTCTGCCTTTCTGAAGAGTGTTTTCTGTAGGTGTTGCTGCTTAAACAGGCATGTGTGTGAAAGAGGAAAAGACAGAGTGGAAAAGTAAATGCTTTGGATAAAACAAGTAGCGTAGAGTTTATCACCAAGTTTCATTTACTCTGATGGCCTTGTAAGTCATGGTCACTTCTGAAAGCTTTACCTGATGTTTTTTTCCTTGTCAGATAGGTCTTTAAAAAATTTTTTTTAAAAAGGTTTGGGAATACTGCTTTTAATAATACTGTATCTGAAATAAAAATATCTCCCCCTGCCCTCCCTCCCCGTGCCCCCCCCCAAAAAAAACCCCAACCAAACAAAAAAAAACCACAAACAAACTAACAAACTCAATTTTAGAAAATAAAGTTGAAGTCACCTTTCCACTTAGAGCTACAACTTCTTTCCTCCTGGCCCCACAGCATTAATATCATTGTAAATTTTATGTTGCTTTTCATTTTCATATAAAGCATTAATAATTTTAAAAGCATTTTTGCACTTTCCTTAATTTTAAATCAAAAGACTATTTCAAATACATCTTTTAAAAATGAAATTTTAGTTGAAGTTTTTTCCATTTCATAAATGCCTTGGAATAGGATTGGGTAATTTATAGACTTATGAATCAAAGTATAATTTGTATCATTAGCAATGTACAGAAAATACATTTTCTTAAACATTTTGTTGTTAGAGGCTCTCCAATGGTGGAATGTTTTTTTTCTAGCTACCCTGCATTGAATATGAGGTGTATTATACAGAGAGTCCTATTTTAATGGTGGTATTTCTTCCCTTTCATAGGATGACATGCAAATTAGAGTTTTTAATTATAACACCTTGGAAAGAGTTCACATGTTTGAAGCGCATTCAGATTACATTCGTTGTATTGCTGTGCATCCCACACAGCCTTTCATACTGACAAGCAGCGGTAAGAGTTCTTTGGTATATTTTTATATTTATTAACCAGCTATTTCTAGGCTTCTGTTTTCTGTCTAGTGAGGGATTGCATGTTTTCCTTTTTCTGCTGAAACAGGAATCCTTGAGCAAGTAGCCAACATGACAGTTGTCATTTCATGTTATTTTTTTGCCAGATGCATTCATGGTTTTTTAATGGAATATCAACTGTACTTACAATTTAAAATATAATATTTTATGTTCTTGTCAGAGAAGACCGAAGAACCTTGTTGCTTAATATCTGCCAGAGGAAAGGTTCATATATGTGCTAATTAGCTGTTATTTGAGAGTTTGCCACACTAAAGTTCTGGTTTTTAAAAAAAATTACATAATGGTTTGGAGTATGTTCTCAGCTGGCGATCTGACTTGAAGCAACAGATAAATTGCATCTTTTTTCCCAAAATACTACTGAGTTCTCTGTTCTTTGAGGCGATCTATGTTACTCAGGATTGGAAGATCACAGTATCCCAACAGAACTTGCCCAAGAACATCTACATCATGCTACTCGGTCCTTTTCATTCGTGGAAACCTTACTAATGCAGTCAGAGCTCTGCAAGAATGCAGAGAGCCTTGTGAGTCAGAAGCACCATATATTTCTGTGTTTTGCTGTTGAAGCTAATACACTTACACTTGAAATAAAGGTACTAGGAAGGCAGCTTGGTTGTCTCTGCTTCCTATTCCTTAGTGCTCATCAGAGTAGGTGCTGCAGAAGAAAGCATGGGTTCAATTCCTTAATATCTGCCCGGTATTTTAAGATTAATAGTTCAATACCTTAATATCAATTCTTAATCTCCCTTTTTAAGACAGATGTATTTCTTAGTTTTATCACCATTTTACTGGATAATCTTTTTGAGAAACTTGTACTCCCTGTGGTCCTTCTGCAAGGAAGGACATGTAACCTTACAGATGAAAAATACACTGAGTATTAGCAGTGCCCCCTGTGAAGGGGGAAGGGATGAGTGAGCCTTTAACTTGAAGTTATTAAGGATTATGTAGTTTAAGAAGGTAGGTATCGGAATATATTAAACTAACTGAAGTTTGGGTTTTGGTGTTTGTTTTTTGTTTTGTTTTTTTTTCAGATGACATGCTCATTAAACTCTGGGACTGGGATAAAAAATGGTCTTGTTCTCAGGTGTTTGAAGGACACACCCATTATGTCATGCAGATTGTCATAAACCCAAAAGACAATAATCAGTTTGCCAGTGCCTCTTTGGATAGGACAATCAAGGTAGAGAAACTGTATTTTGGGTTTTTTTTTAGTCATTAAGTAATTATCAGACAGTACACAAACCAATAATACTGTATGGACAATGGGTCAGAATTCTTAAAAGCAGGTGCAATAATAGAATTTTTATTGAACAAAGACCTGAATGTTGGTTGACTTACTGAATTACTTAGTAGGTTCATAGTAACTTTACAAGATTACCTGTCACCTCTAATCATTGAAATGTGATTCTCTAAAGTTTAGGTGCTGCATTTCTATTTGGATTACACAGAAATATTGGGAAGGGGTAATGGTTATACTGTCAGAGTAGTTTGGGAGAATTGGAACTATATATATTATAGTGGGTAAAGCCTTTAACTGTGTGCATTTAAAAAAAAAAAAAAATAGTAAAGGCGTTTCTCCCATTATTTTCATGTCCTTGGTTGTCTATCTATTGAATTGTTTCCAAAGGTGTCTTCAGCCTTCTCATGGTAGACCCTG
Source organism: Phoebastria nigripes (assembly GCA_035582835.1). Taxonomy (NCBI): domain Eukaryota; kingdom Metazoa; phylum Chordata; class Aves; order Procellariiformes; family Diomedeidae; genus Phoebastria; species Phoebastria nigripes. Next base: position 883,790 of record JAYKAV010002497.1, on the reverse strand, counting down.
ATGAGTCTCATTTCCTGTGAAACTATTACTAAATACCTGGGACTATAGATTTACAGCCAACTGAGCAGTGAGACTTCCTCACATTCCCTATAAATTATCAGTATATTGGCTGTAAAAAGCCAGTTTTAATTTCATACGTCCTCAGATGTTGAGATTAGGTGCGTATAAATGTTGATTTGATGGGATAATCATGGGAAAATAGCAGTATATCTACAACTTGACTTGATTCATTTTGAGTCCTCATTTAGCATGAGATTTGTTATTCATTTAATGTAACTGGAAAAAATAAAATTCAGAACACAGTTGGGGACAACCTGTGTATGCACAAATAGTTGATTGCTTTTTCTAGGTCTATTGGTTAATTTCATAAACAGATACTACTTCTTACAAACAGTGTCTTATGTGGTTTTATGTCCTTAAAAAAAAAAAAAGTTGAAAGAAACCAATTCCATTGTTTTGAGGTGTGAGCACAGCATTTGCAACTCAGCATGTTATTTCTGTTTATTTATGGGGGGGAAGATTAGTAGTTTGATAAGCAGTTGTTCAGGTTCTTCCTTGGAATTCCATATTCTATATCTTTGGAATTGCAAAGTAGATCTGAATACCTACTCTGTTTGGCAAGGTTGACCTGGATGCAAAAGATTGGTAACTACACGTGGTTGGGTTTTTTGTTGGTTTTTTTCTGGGAAGGTGTGGCAGCTTGGCTCTTCTTCACCCAACTTTACTTTGGAAGGCCATGAGAAAGGAGTAAACTGCATTGACTATTACAGCGGAGGAGACAAGCCGTATCTCATTTCAGGTGCAGATGACCGGTTGGTTAAGATCTGGGACTACCAGGTATGTGTTCAACTCTTCATAAACTTTTGTGCAGACTGCCATAGCAAAACCATTAGTGAAGAAATAGAAAAAGAGGGAAAGGGTTTGAATACACCAACAGATTTTCCTCATTTTTCCTTGGAAAGAAGGAAGTGGGGGGGGGAAATATTTCATGACACATTTTTCAATTAAAAAAAAAAAAAAAGAGAAATTGAGGAAAACCTGCTGTGAATTTAAATAACCTCAAAGTTGATTTGTAGAATTAAATTTCACATAAGGTTTCTATTATTAGCATTAGGGTTTTTTCTTGTAACCTAGTAATCCTTGCCTTTTGGACGACTTTTTTTTGTGGATTAAGGTGCTCTTCTTCTATGTTCAAATGTAAATATCGTTCATGTATCAACTCTTTCCATCCTTTTACTTCTCATTATTTTTTTTCCTTTTTTGTTTATTCCCTTCCCTCTCTTCTTTTTCATCCTATGCACATTTACACAGGCACATGTGTGCATGCACACACATGCATGTGCTTCTACTTGACAGTTTGCAGGGGTCATGAGGTGACTTGTTGAATGCTCTACAGGAAAGAGAGATTGAATCCAGGGATTCAATACTGAGAGCTCATAAGTTCTTCCTGTGTACAAGTGTATGAATGGCCAGAAAGGCAAGAAAAAATTTGTTAGATAGTACTTTCTGATTGTTAAAGCATATTGCCCTAGAGCAAATCCAAGCTCAGAAGTTAAAGCTAGCACTGTTAATTTAAGTATGCACTGAAGTAATGACTGTTACATAACAGTGCTTGAAATTTTGCTGCCATGTACAGTTGTATACATCAGTTACGTAGTCTAATCTTAGTTGTCCCAAGCAGAGTAGACTTTTCTTTCACAACTGTGTGAATGAATATTCTTAACAAAGACAATATTAGATCTGTCTTCACCTGTAATTAGATTCAGATAGATGTTTTGCTCTGATTTTTTTGCAGTGAACTCAGCTTTCTATCTTGCTTTAATCTGTTGTGCTACATAGCTCTGAGAAAGCATATCTTCTAGGCAGAAACCCATCTGAAAATAGAGGAAAACAAGTATGTCAAGGGAAATAAATATTTTCTTCTGGGGAGGAGAAATTAACTCAATACAATCATAGTTTTTAATATGTTTAATGCTCTTGTTTGAGCATCTTGGAAATAAATGTTACTGGAAGAAATCTAGAGAAATATGTTTTCAGATAAATTTTGGATTTGGGGGGAGATTATTTAAGAAATGAAGGTTAAAATGTAGCATCGTGTTTATTATCTGTACCTGTACTTCTGACTCTTTTTTTTTTTTTTTTTTCCCCTTCTTTCTTCTCCCTGACCCCCCCACCCCCCCCCCCAGAATAAAACATGTGTGCAAACACTGGAAGGACATGCTCAAAACGTGTCGTGTGTCAGCTTCCATCCTGAATTGCCTATCATTATCACAGGCTCAGAAGATGGTAATTTTGTATTTTCTGATATATAAAGGACAGGGGAAGAACTTTTTTTGTGGTGTGGCTACACACCTCCTGCCCTTGCATTGAGAGAAGCGATAAAAGGCATGTATTTCTTTCTTTTTCCTCTAGGAACTGTGCGCATTTGGCATTCAAGCACTTACCGCCTGGAAAGTACCCTCAACTATGGTATGGAGAGAGTGTGGTGTGTGGCCAGTTTAAGAGGATCCAATAACGTGGCTTTGGGATATGATGAAGGCAGCATTATTGTTAAGGTACAATTAATGATTTGAAATGAGAAATGGTGATTCATCACTGTCCTGTGTACGGAGCAACTGATTTCTGATTCTATGATAATATGTAAAATACTGAAAATTTGGCATTTTAATTGGCATTTTTAGACAGAGCCAGGGTATTTCACTAGATACGTTCAACTGAAAAGAAAATCAAGAATGTATTTTCTCCATCTGCTAAATTCTCATGCTACGCTTCCTAGCTTGGTCGTGAAGAACCTGCCATGTCCATGGATGCAAATGGAAAAATTATTTGGGCTAAACATTCAGAAGTCCAACAGGCTAACTTGAAAGCTATGGGAGATGCTGAAATCAAAGATGGAGAAAGATTGCCACTGGCTGTAAAGGATATGGGGAGCTGTGAAATCTATCCTCAGACAATTCAGCACAACCCTAATGGACGGTAATAGATTTTAGAACAAAATACTTCAACACTTCTGGTTTGTCCTTTTTTTTTTTTTTTTTTTTTTTTTTTTTTTTTTTTTTTTTTTTTTTTTTTTAATATTGGAAAACTTTTTGAATGAAAGAGTTGCATGTGTGCTGGTGGCCTAGAGCCTATGGAGAACAGTTGTATTAGAGCCAGGCACTATAAAATCAGAGTAATAGATGGRCTTCACCTGTAAGAGCTGCTTAAAAAGACAAGTTGGACATTCTAGGCAGGGGAAGAAGTATGCAAACAAAATGTATAAGGTAATAGTAGCAAACCACATTCTTTTATCACTTCTCTTGAATTGTTTTTTTGTTAACAGATAAGCTAAATTAAAAGAAAAAGTAAAGGGATACAAGGTACAAGAGCTGCTTAGTAGAGACCAGAAGGAAGAGGGAGTAGCAAGTAGCTAGCAACATGATGCAGAAGAAAATCCAGTTCTGTGACATGTTTTGAATATACGAAGCTCTTTCATTCTGTCTGCATTTGCAGTGATTATATTGGGCTAGAGGCCTTTAACTTTTCAGATAATTTATCTTCTTGATCATGCCTATTGAACTGAACACAGATGTCTGACAAATGCATCTTTCTCCTGCTCTAGTTTTGTAGTAGTGTGTGGTGATGGTGAATACATCATCTACACAGCTATGGCTTTGAGAAACAAGAGCTTTGGTTCTGCACAGGAGTTCGTATGGGCACATGATTCTTCAGAGTAAGTGTTGCAGATTTTTTTTCCTTTGTATTAACTTAAATTTGCTGCTGCTAGTTTTCAGGCTGTACAATCAGTAAACTGGCCTGAAGACTAAAACCTGTGTGGATAATGAACTTTCAATAACTGTCCTGCTTTAAAATTTTCCATTTGTAGCGCTCCGCTCATTTTTGAAGATAAATCAAATGCAGTTGTTTTGTAGCAGCTTATGATTTTAGTAATTTGCTACTTTGGAAGCCGAATAAAATTTTTTTTTTTTAATGCAATCTCTATTTAGATACGCAATCAGGGAGAGCAACAGTGTTGTAAAGATATTTAAAAATTTCAAAGAGAAGAAGTCATTCAAACCTGATTTTGGAGCAGAAGGTAAGTATTTGCTTTTAAAATAGATATGTTGGCACATTTTTTGCACAATGTGGATTTCTTTCACCTTTATTTTCTTGCAGGCATCTATGGTGGCTTCCTGTTGGGCGTCAGATCTGTAAATGGTTTGGCATTCTATGATTGGGAAAACACAGAATTGATTCGCAGAATTGAAATTCAGCCCAAACACGTAAGTTTCAAGATGGGACTGAAGGTATTTACCTGTCTGTGTTTACTGATTTTATTTTTTTTTTAACTAGACTGCTGATTTTCTTGAATGAAGCCAAGCTGTCAATCATAAAGTAATAACTTCTTAAGTTTATCTCAATCTTACAGCAGAAGGGGAAAAAAAAACTCTGTATGTGTTGGCTTCTCAGGTACTAAAGCTTCTGTTAGAGTTAGTATGTTTTAACCTTAATTTATACATCCTCCTTTCTTAATCTGGGGTCTCTATAACAGTGCCATTATTGATTCTGATGATACAGATTTTCTGGTCTGACTCGGGTGAGCTTGTCTGCATTGCTACAGAAGAGTCTTTCTTCATTCTGAAATACCTGTCGGAAAAAGTTGCAGCAGCCCAAGAAACGCATGAAGGTGTCACTGAAGATGGAATTGAAGATGCTTTTGAGGTACCTTCTATTTAAAAAAATGGAATAGGATTAGAGATCATTGAAGCAAGTCTTCCCAGAGTATAGCAAATTTAGTCCTTAACATAGTCCTATTAAATTTTAGTTTCCAGAACAGTGGAATACAGTATACACAGTATGCATCTGCCTGAGGAACACTGTTAATCATTTTATTTGGGCTCCCTGGGGAGAGTATCCCTGTTGGAATCCCAGTATGACAGACTTTGATGCCTACGTTTCTCTTCAGATAATCTGTTTACTATTCTTACAGAGTTATAGAGGTTATTTTTAAAGTACACAGTCAGGTAGTATATTTACATTGCTCAAACTTTTTCTGCAATTTTCAAGTTTTGAAACACTGAAATTTGAGAACAAGTAAAAAACCTCATGCTGTGAAATGTCAGAAACACAACTTTCCTTGTGAAATTTTTCTTCTATTATCTTGCTTAATGCTTAGTTTGGTGCTTGTTTCCTGGATTTGTAATGGGTTTAGTTAAGTATTAAGGTAGAGATTTCATATGTTACAGCATTTTTGTAAAACTAAAAGCATTATTTAAGTACTTCCAATCTGTATCTAAACTTTTTTGCAACTTGCTCAACTGTTTACTTAAGTATAGAATATTAAGTTTAATTTGAAAATGCAGCAGTCTTACTGCTATCTAAAAGTACCTTTTTACGTATCTAATGAAATCGAACTTAATTTGCAGGTTCTTGGTGAGATTCAGGAGATTGTGAAAACAGGCTTGTGGGTAGGCGACTGCTTTATTTACACCAGTTCTGTGAACAGACTCAACTACTATGTTGGAGGAGAAATTGTCACTATTGCCCATTTAGACAGGTAAGTTGCAGCATCAGGTTGTAAGCAAGTGTTAAAGGTTCTTTCAACAAAGTTGGGACAAGGTGAACCTTGTCACCTGCTTGCCATGCATTACTACTTTTTCTTGCATATCGTGTTAATATATGTTCTGAGGCAGTAATGTAATCTTGGAGGGAATAAACAGTGTTATGTGAAAGTGCATATGTAGTAAAAGTAGAATTTTTCATGTGAGTATTCTTGCTACTGTAAGAACTATTGGACTTTTTTTATAGAGTATTTGGTAGTGGATCTATTCAAGATGAATATTCTTTGTTTTGTTTCAGGACAATGTATCTTTTGGGGTATATCCCTAAGGACAACCGACTTTATTTGGGTGATAAAGAGCTAAACATTGTTAGCTACTCTTTGCTGGTCTCAGTACTTGAATATCAAACTGCTGTGATGAGAAGAGATTTCAGTATGGCTGATAAAGTTCTTCCCACAATTCCAAAAGAACAGAGAACCAGAGTTGCACATTTTCTTGAAAAACAGGCAAGAAAACTACTTTTTAGTTCTCAAAAATGTAATAAATCAGTTTATTCACATTTCTAATTGAATTTGCTAAGCAAAACTAGATCATTTTGGCTGTAAGCATAAACTCTTGTTAATCATCCATATTTATTTGAGATACTGTAACCTTCTGTTTAGAGGGCTTTTGTTAGAACATCTAGGATGCTGTTTGACCTGACAGATCACAGTCTTACTTTCAGATTTTTATTTTAGGGCTTCAAACAACAAGCTCTTGCAGTATCTACAGATCCAGAGCATCGTTTTGAACTTGCTCTTCAACTTGGAGAATTAAAAATAGCCTATCAGCTTGCAGTGGAAGCAGAGGTAAACATATGTAATTTTTGATGATTCATACTAATTCTGAGTATTAGCGTGAATCTAAGAGGCCCTGTAAGAAAAGACTATAGTATGTGGGGATGCAGTACAGCTCCCTGAACACTATATAAATGCCTCCAGCTTCCTCGGTGAAGCTCTTCTGCCTGTAATTCAAAGGAATCTAAGCTGTGGGATGGGGACAGAAAAATGTTGTCTGCTCAGAACGCTACAGGAACTCCTGGAGAATACAAAACTTGAACCAAGAATCAAGCCTTAATCTCCAGTATTGAACAGAAAGGAGGAATAGCAGGACTGAAGCCTCTGGGCCTTTGTTCCAGCCTTGGCAAACTCAGACTGATGCACTAGGAAGACTGACAGGCAGTGATTTGTCCCATAACCATTATTCAGAGAATTGATCTCACAGTTCCTGTTATAAAATAATGAAGTTAGTGATAAGGAATAGTAACTTCATTACAGACACAAATGTCTGTCTTACATTCTGAAGGTTAACTTGGGAGCTTTCTTTAAGAGATTGTTGCTGTTTAAATTTCCAAAGTTATTTCTACCTCCTCCCTCCATGTCTAATGAAAAACTTTCTTTTATGTAATGGTATAGCTGTGTAATGATCTGCATATAATACTCACTGTGTCATCCTGTGAAGCTGCAGTAATCATAGTATCTCAAAGGGAAGACAAGTGTAATGGTGGGATACAGTACCTTCACAAGTAAACTTGACACTTTCATATTGAAGGCTCTGAAAAATCTTTAAATGCTGTTCAAAAACGTGAGGGTTATTTTTTGGTTTTTTCTTTCCCTCCCTCTCCCCTTTTTGTACCATTAGTCAGAACAGAAATGGAAGCAACTTGCTGAGCTTGCCATTAGTAAATGCCAGTTTGGCTTAGCCCAGGAGTGTCTCCACCATGCACAAGACTACGGAGGTCTACTGCTCCTGGCTACAGCTTCAGGAAATGCTAACATGGTGAATAAGTTAGCCGAAGGAGCAGAAAAAGATGGCAAGAACAATGTTGCATTTATGAGCTACTTCCTGCAGGGAAAGTAAGTAGCAAGCATGAGATTCAGATTATTCTGTTCTGCTTTCTGAAATGCAAAGAACCTCAGGTTCTTCAAATGGTTAACTACAGCTAACTTAAACCTTCCTGGAGAAAGATTGTGGCATGTGCCTTTTCAGAAAAGCTGATTCTATTTTTATGATGGCTGCTACTTTTAAAATCTGACATGAAAGCACTTTAATGTAATAGAATAAACAGCTAATCTGATGCAAAAATTTGTCTTTTTTAAACTTACTGGTTAAAATCACATTTTAAAATCTTTTAGGCTTGATTCATGTTTGGAACTCCTGATTAAAACTGGGCGTCTCCCAGAAGCTGCTTTTCTTGCRCGGACGTATTTGCCAAGCCAAGTTTCAAGGTAACTTCAAAGCATATGCAGAGCGTGAATAGTGTTGTCAAAGTTAGCTGTATATAACAAATATGGTTTGCATCTCCAGGGTTGTTAAACTGTGGCGGGAGAATCTCTCTAAAGTCAATCAAAAAGCTGCTGAGTCCCTTGCTGATCCTACAGAATATGAAAATCTTTTCCCTGGATTAAAGGAGGCTTTTGTTGCTGAAGAATATGTTAAACAAAGTCTTACTGACTTGCGGCCAGCCAGGGAATACCCCCTTGTCACTGTAAGTAAGAAGTGGGAGCTCTTACTGCCTCTAGAAGAAGAACATCTGGTGCTGTGTAAGTTCAGCTTTAAGCAAGTCAGTGCAACCACTTAAACATTCCATGAACATGTGTTTTGGTGTTTTTGGTTTTTTACTTCTAGCCAAATGAAGAAAGAAACTTACTTGAAGAAGCAAAAGGCTTTGAGCCTTCTGGAGTAATGGCATCTCAGGTCAGTGTTACTACTAAATGATGAACTCTAAGAAAGAGGCAATTTTGTACGGTAACATCTGCTCTGGAGAATATTTCACCAATAATGGACAAATTGTTGCTCTTATTGGCTTGACTGTAAGCACTGTAGCCAAGTTCTGTATTCTTTTGCCTCCAGACTCTTTTTAATCTACTTCTGTAACTACTAATGACTTCTTGACTGTGAAATTATTTCTTTTGTGTGGTTACTTATCTTGGGTCATCTTTTGTTAGTGTGAGTAATCGTAGGGTCTTACCATTGAATTCATCTTGCAGAAAAACAATTTCAATTGCACATACTGCTAGTAGTTTTCTAAAAGCTCATTAGCTTGAACCTGGAAACTCTTGCATATTACAGCAATTAAAAATGTTTTATATTCTTTGCTAGTGTGCATGGTTATGGAATAAGACTATTCCATAACTGACTAGGAATCCTACTCAGTTACTTGAAAATATGTTCTAATCAGTATCTGAAGTAACTCAAACTGATTTTTTTTTTTTTTTTTTTTGACCACCTCAGTTGTCAAAGTATTATGCAGAAAACACATGACTTAAATATAAGGTATAAGCATACACATTGAAACAAACACTTAAAATGCTTTTCAGAGCTTAAACAGAAGATGACAACTTCTAATTCTTGCTCATGTCAAATACATTTTACATTTGAACATGAAAATCAGAATGTGAGAGTTTCTTAAAGACAATGATGTTGGCACAGCTCTTTGAGGCTATAAAACTCTAAAAGAACTGCAGTGAAAACAGAGGGAGAACCAGAAAGTCACAACTCTCCATTCTGTCTCTGTATCTTTTCCTCATAGGAGATGCACTACAAAACTTCATTGACAGTTCAGAGAAGTTAGCTTACTTTCAAGTAGCTTTAGTGACTATTTGCTTCTTGTGTATCAAAGCAAAATCAAACTTGTGTGCACATTTGTTAAGATACAGGAATAGCATTGCAAAAGTTATCTAAAACAAATTAGAACTAGCTTGCATTAGAACCTGAAAACAAGACCACTAACCTTAGAAGCATATCTTTGCATTCAGTTAATGATTGCATAGAAGTCCTTAAATAACGGTTGTCTCTTACAGCTGAGGCTGAATATGGGAAGTTTTGTAGGAGATAATTATATAATTAATCTAAATATGGTTAATTGAACAGTACCATTGCTTCAGTAATGGTACTAACTGATGAATTATCTTAATACAAAACTTGTGCAGCAGTGAAGAGAGAAGGGTAAGTGTTAAACCATTATAGGGTATGGAACACAAAGCCCAGCAATAGTACTAAGATTTACCGCCTTTGCTAAAACTGCTGTGACAATCCCAAGTAACCTAATCTYTTTCCTGCTGAGGCCCTTGAAAATCACTTACTTTCTAACAGCACTTCAGTATTTGACGTTAACTGATACTTTCTGAAGGTTGTTTTCATTGTATCAGTTCCATCATCAACTGCTTTAAATAACCTGGGTGGGGAAACAGTAGTCTCCAGTGGAGTAAGGACTAGAAGGCTTACTGGCTGTGAAGGTGTGGTTCAAGAATTACTGAGGGAAACTTAGAGAACCACTGCGAGAGGGGGATTATAGGTCTGCTGTTGTTTACTTACTTTTGTGGAAAAAATTTAAATTCAAAATAACTTGAGGAATCTCTTTTTCATTAGAAGAAGGCTGAAGAACCAGTTCCCTCTCCTAAACAAGAAGTGATGAAGACAGTTTTGCAGAATTCTGATCTACTTCCAACAAGAGATCAAAAGGTACTGAAATATATTTTTATGAAGGGAAGTACAAGCACTAAATTCATTTTATGTTAAAGACTTCTACTAATAACGTGAGTAAACCAAGCTACTGGAAAATGTCACTTTCTATATTAATAGACAGCTTAGGACCAGTACATCGATCCCTTCCTGTTGTATGCAGAAACTGTACACAGTAACATAGACCAGTTCCTACAGCCTTGTGGATTTACAAGGAACAAAGGGTGAAGTCCAAACACAGTTGGTCAGAACATGGTAAAAAGCTGCAACTCTGAGAGATGCTTTCTTACCAAGAAGGCAGCTTTTCTCTACAGCTTATTTTAACATTATGTTCCCCCTAGCTGCCTCAGCTTGGTGTTTTGCAGAATGTGCAAATATATCATACAAGCTGGCTAACATGTATTATTAGTATCCCCTTAATCCAGTCTTTTCTCTTCCTAGACACTGCTGGATTTGGAAGATGACTTGGATAACTTGGATCTGGAGGATATTGATACCACAGATATCAATCTGGATGAAGAGATCTTAGATGAGTGAACGTACTTTTTAAATGACCAAATTAATTACTCTAAACAAAGGAATGAAGCTCTGTGGAGTATATGCTCCAAGTTAATTTGATTTTTATACTGTAAGTGGACCATGTACATGTAGGAAGAAGGGTAGACCCAGCAACTGTACAAAAAGAATCAGCTTCCAGTATGTTGAAATTCAAGATGTAGGCCTGTTCCAGTGCATACTAAAAAATGTTTTCATTTATCAAGCAATTCAATAAACCCTTTTAAACATTCTATTCCTCAGTTCTCATTTTACTAGCAATTCTACTAATAGAATTAACTAGCTTCAATAAGTAACTCAGCTTCTTATAGTGTGTATTGCAAATATTTGAAAGGGGAGCATAGTAGCCATGCATTAGTATTTTAACCTGACTTTTCTTTGCATATACACTTAGGTATATGGTTAGTTTTTCACTGTGCTATTTGGCTTTTATCTGTTAAGCAGTAGCTCAGTTACTCTTCCAGACAACACTTTTAGCTAAAAAGATCTAAAAATATGTCTTAAGGGACAGATGTAGTGTTATACACTTTGCTAAATGAAGCTTTCCAGATGCTACAAGTTTAATTACACTCAATAAGTAAAATGAGTTGTGGGCAATTCTTTAGACTCAAGATGCAACTGTAAAGGAATTAAACTCAGGGTATATTGTCACCTCAAAACAAAAGTCATTTACAGAACTTTTGAAAATAACAAGCTGCTGTAGTGATTCTTACATACTTTAGTAAAATTTTCTAGAACAGTCAGTTTTTTAAAGTATTTATTGTGGAGTCCTGTAAAGAGAATGTTTATAAACAGACTCAAAACTTATGATGAACTAAGGTTTATTTCATGAAGCTGTAGAAGTAGCCAGTGCTTCTTCATAAGCCTGGAGGGCCAGTTGTATATAGCCTTCTTTCTGTGATTCAGTTTTCACAAATACCTGTAAACACAGCAGGAGAGAGATTAATGTACAATTAAGAGCATAGTTGCATAATGAGATTTCATCATTCCAGTGGTAGATCAGCCAGCTACAACTGAAATGCTGGTGCAGCTATATATAGTTTAAAAAACAAACAAACAAAAAAAAACCAACAGCTACCACCAACCTGGCATGCACAACAGTTCTAGTTAAATATCTGCTTCTTAAGGTAAGGGAGAAATTTAGACTACTAAATAGGCTTTTGCTGTTTAAAAGCTTTCTCTTCTGTAGTTAAATAGCCTTAAAGTAGAAAAGCATACCTTGATCAGATCAACTCCTTGAAGTTTCCCTTCTTTAGCTGCTTTTGCTGATTGACATTCAGGATGAAGCATATGATACAGTGTAATTAAACTTGTAGCATCATCCAGCCTAAACAAATAAAGGCCTATTTGTAGCAATTACTTTCTCTTAATACTTAAGAGTATTTAGAGAAAGTGTACTTTGTGGTGTACTTTGCACACCACAGGCTTTCATAAACTTCTGCTTTCACTGATTATACAGTCATTAGAATATACAGCTAAACAGGCATCACATCATCTATTGCAACGGCAACCCATTCRTGAGAAGGAAGACCAGAAGCATGCAAACACCAAAGTGCACCAGGTAARGTAGATAAATTTATGCATGCTGCAGTTTAAGCCTGATGTACTGTTCAGCAGTAATAAAGCTGAAATATCTCTGTAAAATACAATTAATTACCCAATAACAAAGTATTTAGCAGAACAACCATGCCAAAGAGAAACTTTCTAACACTGACTGCAGTGACTAGCATGTTTTACAGAAGTAGTATTAGAAATCTTGTGACAGCTAGCCCTCAACTGAATTTAAAACAGCAACAAGTGTTTTACATAAGCGTAAGCCAAAAGTGGGTGGGTGGCAGGTAAGGATGCTCCAAACTCTGGTAGTTTAAGTTTTCCAGATATTTGAATTTTCCCTTTAACAATCTGATTCCAAAACTGGAACTTCCCTGTATTTCTTCATATCCTCAGGTTTAAAAGTAAGATCTGACCACCTGTTGAAAGCTTCTAACTTCAACAGTAGGAAATGAATGCCACCATCACTGCAACGTGGAGTTGTAGTTGTACAAATTTCTCCTAGCTCTAGTGACATTTTGCACAATTAAATACTGTTTGCTTCAAGGAGTTTTGAATAAGTTTAGCAGCATATCTTACAGAAATCCATCCAATTAAAATGAAAGTGTATCTATCTGTTCCTAAGCTACTTAAGAATTGCTCTAAAACCCAGAGTGTGTCTATCTTAAAAGCCAAAATTGAGCTCAGCAGTATAAAATTGTTAGGCTTTAAGATCAACACTGCCCAGAGCTGGAAGTGTACTGACAATTACATGGGAAACAAAAATAAAAACCCGACAACTACAAAAGGCTAACTTCTGCAGAAACCTGGTTTAATATCCTACAACTTCATGGACTGTAGTTGGTGCTTCCATTCAGCATGTATATAGCTAAAAGTTACAGCTAGCCTAAAATTTCATGCAAATGAAAACTTTTATACATCTTACAGAAATACTATTTTTATTTTCAAACAATGGTAGTTGTTGTTTTCTATTTGTTTAGATAAGCAGAAGTAATAAGTGATAAACACCACTTACAAGTCTCTGTGGATCATATCTATTAGTAAGCCATCCGTTTTCTTTCTGTTTACTAGATACCATACCATTCCTCCAAAGTGTCTTGTTGAACGGAGCAGATCATATTTGGCATGTTTCTCAATGTCATCATATGTCCGATGATGCACCTACACACAGAAAAGGTTTCAGTTTCATTAGCATAACTGGAGCATGATGACAGTTTCTCCCCTCTCTACCTCTCACTTAAGAGTTTTTAATCTATTTTCAGACCCCCCTAAAGTGCAGGAGTAAGCCACAGGCTGCACCATGCTACCTTAAAGCTTTATACATGTTATAATTCAGGGTAACACTGGGATAACCCAGTTCTTAGTACTTAGGCATAGGCATCTTTATGTTAAGAGAAAGCTAAATACTAGCTATGTACTGAAAATTTGAGGAGGGAAGGACATAACCTCTGAACCTTCATTTCACTGCTGTCAAGGTGTAATCTATTCTTTAAGAAGAAAAATGCTAGGGCAAAGAGGTGAAATTTTACCTTGAAGAAAAAGTACTTGAAAAATTGCCTAATAGAAGTTACATTCTCAGTGATTTGAGAAATTATTACAGCTTAAAGAGAAGTAAACATTAAGGCGGCTAGTGTAGACTAATATTCACCAGTAACTACAGTTACTAAATTTAAATATTTCAGCTAGAAGTATATTTTTGTACCTGGTCTTTGTCAAAAAAACCACTTTGTTAACAGTATACTTCATCAGTTATTTAACTTCATCAGTTATCTACCTCATCCTTTCAACTCCTAACATAGCAGTTAGGATGACTTTAGTAGCATAACTCTGATTGTGGTCACTTATGGGCATTATCACCAATTCTAGTTTGATACCAAAAATACTTACATAAAGACTATTTTTATGCAGCTGTAGTTCTTTCTATACTGTTGAAAATTACTTAAGCAGAATCCTGTTTACCTAGTTTTTTTTCTTCCTTACAGAAAAGTAAATCTATACAGGGGGAAAAAAAGAACACATACGAACAACACCTTTGGTCCCTAGATAATACTTACATTTACAAAACAAACCCTAAAGCTCTTYACTAATACTTTTTTTTTTTTAACTAGGAAAATGAAAAGTGAACTCACTCTGATATAGTCAGGTGAATCTGGCTCAAACTGAGCAATGCACATGTTAAGGATATCCTCATGACGGTCTTGCTGAAACACAGTCTAAAACAACAGTTCAAATTCAGGAATAGATTCTGTACCACACCATTCCAACTCTCCAAAATCAAAACAGCAGCCACAACATTTCTGTTCTGGGCACCCCTTAATCTCAAGACAAAAGGGATAAAAGTATAGTAACTGCCTTGATGACATTAATACAATGTTTCTTGATTTTTGTTTCTGAAACACCAGTTCACATTTTCAGATTAAGCATATAGTTTCATCAATACATAACAATTCAATGTGGGTTTCTAATACAACAGAATATTTACACCTACCCAGGAGTTACCTGGCTCTAACCTGGAACTTTATTATAAGTATTTTAACTAAGTTACAGTTGTTCAAAACAGAATTAAAGCTGCTTAAAACATACAAGCAGATTGGCTTATTCAGAGCTACTCTGTCCAAATAGCACAGTTTCACTATCAGAGGACAATTGAGTAAAAATGATCAGTTTTAAAAACCAGGAAGATCTTACCACAAGGTGTTCGTCCTTGAATACCACTGGGGGAATAACTCTGCGCCCTTCTTTTGGGAAGAATATCTGTATCATTCTGTCTCGTTCTTCCCAGGTTGCTTTGCGTAATACACCATTTGGTTCTCTAACTACAATGAAACGTTCCTGGAAAGAAAGTAAAAAAAAGAGCATTATCTCACAGAGTCTTCTCTCTTCATAGCCAGAACCATTGTAAAAAAGATTCTTATTTGGCAATGTCCTTCTATACCTAAACTCACACTAATAATACCAGTTTCTAAGCAGACTGGCTTATTCAGAGCTACTCTGTCCAATTAGCTAACTGCTAATTAAGTGCTACATTTGCACCTTAATTTTACTGTATGACATAACTGTGCATGCGCCTACACTAAAAGCTACAGCTCTGTGAAGTTTTGACAGATAACATAACTAATACCCAGAGAAAGGAGTTAGCGTTGCTGCTGGCCTGATTTTATGCATTTAATAACACATACTAAATTAAGAATGCAAGTATCTTGTACTTTAACTCTGTTTCAGAGGTAGGTGCTGAATCAAGCAAGGGCAAGCGCAAAACAAAAAATACAACAAATAATATACTCGGATCTGTTCACAAGCATATTTGATTTAGGGTGGCAGACAGGAAAGTTTGTTGCGATGAGGAAGTTTTCAATACATTGGGGCAGAAGAATAAATAGCAGGTTCCTGGAGAGAGCTCTCAGATGGAGTAATAGATGGAAGACTTGGCAATTCATTTCACAGGATCATCACTATATGCATGTTTGAATCATGGAGACCTCTTAGAATCATAACTATTTGTTAAGAATTTTTCCAGCCTCTTACTACTGGTACTTAAGACAATCTAGATATTTCATTATACAAAGAAATCTTTATCCCTATACTCCACAATTCTATTTGACAACTGTTTCTTCACAGCTTTCCCATGAATTCATTTATCATTTACTCAGCTATCCACCAGATCTTTGCAACTGTGAAGTAGCTCCATCTTTGGTCTATGCACAGTACTAAGTAATCCAATTCCACAGAAAGCTTCTAGGAAGCATGGAAGAACTCAGCACTCCTAGCATATCACAAGCATCTGCTTTTAAAATAATTAACTAACTATCCCACAGCTTCCACACCCACACACCTGCTTTTGAGTGCTGGAATGTATTTTATCATTATCAGTTAGAAGCAAACATTTAGAAATACGTGTCTTCGTATTGCCTTGTACCAGACTGAATTTACAACTCCTCAGCCTTTTTACAAACTGCTATAACTACATTTTATTAAAACCTAAAGCTTATTTTGAAATTAAGAATGAAAAGCTCTTAAAATAAATTAATACATTGTTACTTACACGATGTGGAACAGAGTAAGTTAAATCTGTAAACACGTATTTTGTAGTTTCAGTTCCTTCAAGGAATTTGTCTTCTGCTAAGACATCATCAATTGGCTCTCGTTCATTCAAAACAGGGGGCATGATTAGTTTTTCTTTAGCTTCCTCAATGGCTTTTCTTGTGGCCTTGGAAAAAAAAGTAGTTTAATTTTACAATTCAAAAAAATCATCCTGTTGGAAAGCTAACATACAATTTTGGGACAAATATTTTCATTTAGAGAGAAATTTTTAAAATCTTTTTTTTTTTCTTCTGCAGTTGAGAAGAAGTGAGACACTAATTCAATCTCCAGGTCGCATGTGAACAATATACCACTACTGTAACTTGGGCAAGTTGCTGGAGGAAGTTCCAAAACTAAAATCTACATATAATACTGCAAACACCAGGTATTTTTCCCACAGTAAATTTCCCCCAAAGCATAAACCACAATCGACAGTTTATATATAGCTGTGATTGTGGTTACAGAAGAACTGGCTTAAGTCAGGCCCCTTTGTTGTCCTGGACCATGGTCAGACAACAGGGAAAAAAAGTAGTCAAAGGATTCCCAGGGCTATAATTTAAATATCAGATAAAGACATTTAACACAATTAGGAAGCATAAGAAAAGGGGATAATATAGAGAACCTGTCACTCAAGGAAAAAAGCACGCAATTTCCTTCCATATTCCATAAAAATCAAGAAAACGTGGATAAATAAAACTGACTATTTAAAGTGAAGAAACACTGATTTACACTAATGACCTSAAACAAAGGAAAGAAACCGAAATGTTTTCAACTGCAGCATTAAAAGAAGCGGAAATATTGACTGTTACAGACTTTTTGCTAAAACCAAAACTTATTTCAAAACGAAGCAGAGCAGCCTACCTCTTCCAGCTGAGCTTCTGTCATCAGCTTGTACTTGGGCGGTTTAAGCTCCTTTTTCACCGGCCTGAAGACCTTCTGCAGGTTGAGCCCTGTCATTTTGTAGAGCAGATTCTGAACCGCTCCATCCGCAAAGGAAGGCTTGGCGGCTTTTCCTTCTGCGGGAGGATTTCACACGCTGTTAACCCGGTTGGCGGGGAAGCCGCTGCCTGCGCGGCGGGGGGCGGAGAGGAGACGGCCGCGGTCACGCCACCCCCTCCCCTCAGGCGAGGACCCCGCGGCAGCCCCCCACGCCTCCTCCCGCCCTCGCCGGCACACCCACCCGTCCCGCTTCCCTCCCCTTTGGCCCCCCGGGGACCGCAGGCGCCCACCGCGAAGGGCGCGGCGGCTGAACGGAGGTTTGCAGTCTATGAGACAAGGCCGGGCGGGGGGATCCCCTCCCCGCCCCCTCTCACGTACCGTCCGCGGCCCCTGCGTCCTGCCCGAGCCCCCGCCGRGCGCGCCAGCTCCACAGCGTTCGCGCCACGCGCGACAGCCGCGCGGGTACCACCGCAGAGCCCCACGACCCGAGCGCCGCCATCTTACATACGCCCCTTCCCGCCCCGCCGACGACGCACGCGCCGGATGGCGCCTCGAGGCACGCCGGGAAATGGAGTCTCCCTGCGCCTCAGCGGCCTGGCAGAGCGGTGCCGCGGGGGCAGCGGCGGCCCCGCGCGGTGAGCTCGCCTCAGTGAGGAAGAAACGTGGTCCCTCGGGCCTTTTCCCCGAGGGAAAAGGCAAGAAACCGCTCCCAGTGCGTTTGTGTTATTAAAACGCTGCTGAGGCGGAGGCGAGGGCCAGGTTAGGGTGGGAACCCGTTCTGCTGTTCCTGTCAAAGCAGGGACAACGCCGGTAGTGGGAGCGGGAGCAGGGCGCGAGGGACGCGGCGGGAGCAGAGGGGATTGCCGGCTCCCTCAGGCGGGAAGGGGACGGAGCAGGGCTCCAGGCTGGCAGGTTTCATTGCTTAGTGGGGAGACAAAGTACTAGGAAAAAAGAGGAGTGGAGGCCACCGTGCACACTGCCGCGATTAAACCACTGGTAAACTGCAACTGCTGAGAGATTAGGAAGGTGCGAGGCGGTAGGTGGGTGCACTTCAGCAGTAGCTGCCTGGTCTGATGCCCCTCCGGTCGGTCAGCCGGCATGGCAGGCAGCTCCCTGCCCTGGTGCTTGGGCAGTCTGCCTGAGAGGGAGAAATACTGTGGTAATTTATACAAAATTAAAAACCTCATGTAGTCCTGTCTGCTAATTTGGCACTTGCATGGAGACTGAAAGGACAGTCTCGTCAGGTGGTGGATTTTCTGTCTGGCCCATAATTTGGGGGAACTCCAAAGGACACAGCAAGTATTCATGCCTGAAAGTACTACCTGAGGAGTACCTGTGCCTGTATAGTGCACTGCCTTCCTCAGTCTGGTAAAAGCAGTCACTGCCATTGGTGGTGATGAGTTTAGTCTTCTTGTGTTCAGGGAGCTTTAACATTTTTCTAAAGGAGGGAAAATAAGTAACTGTATTCAAGCATAAAACCAAAATTAAATTTTATATCCAATAGATACAGCAGATCAGATCTAATGGCTGTGAAGAGGGGGTATGCAGTTGAAATGGGTATGTTACTTCATTAAAACAATGACTGACTTCTTATAACTGAATCTATTTCAAGGGGTGGAAAGTTTATTATTACTTGAAGTTTATTTTCTCTAGCTGGTCTGTATCTTCTATTGTGAATTTCAGTCTTACAGACTGTGGTTAGGGGTGTGTGAAACAGAAAGAAATCCTATTATCAGCAGGCAAGTCTCTGTACAGGGGCCCTGAATGCTTCGAATTTTAAAAYGTTCAATGCCACACATTGATGCAAGCTGGCTGATGACTTCCTGTCGAAACAGGAAATATTTCATCTCCAGGAGGGAAGATATGGAAACATAAGTAATGTGCTTAAATTCTGTAGATTTCCAATTGTTTTAAAGTTTAGTGGGTTGTTCATTGCTTTGCCAAATCAAAGTCTAAATTATGTTACTTTTGAAAATGGAGATTGAAGTCTTGGAGAAAAGAAGACTTTATAGCATATATTGGTTTTCATTAGAATAAAGTTAAGCAGCAGCTGAAAAATATATTTGTTTCTAATAATAGATCTTCATTGTACTGGGGACTATTCCTGTGTTCCTCAACCTTATTCAATATCCAAACACATGTTTTGGGTTGAATTTTATATTCAAGCTTTTCAATATCCTGGCCTTTGCATTGTCAGAAAGGTTGCAGGAGGGCATATTCTTCTCATATTTGTACTGGTACAGTTAAGTTGAAATCATTGAAAATTGAAGAGTACAAATGAACCCTTAATATTATTTTAATGTAATTTTGTGCATAATTTATTTAAATAATGCTAAGAAAATGAAAAATAATTTTGAGGACATGGAGAAGATGTTGTTTTTCAATTCTTGCTTGGAAGATCTCTGGAGTGAGAGCTATACCCTATAAGGGAATTGGGAAGTTATGTGGCAACTTGCCTAAAAGCCACTTCAGACCTGTTCATGAATTTGGATGGTAAGCCAACGTCCATTTTAATTCACAGAAGTGCTTAGAAAAACAACAGAATTTATTAGGCTATATCCAGGAGAGGTTAAATTCACATTCATTTTGTACTGGAGTAGTAACAGCTGCTGTGAGGATTAGCCTTTTGGCTGGTGGGATGAAAGGAAATATTAACTAACTATACTGTAGATGGAAGTGTAGCAGGTTAGCATAATTTATAAAATAATATCAATTTATATTGGATAGGTTGATTATATTTTGTTTATGGTTTATATTTGTAGTGAAGTAACAATTTTAGGTAGGATGTTTTATATTGGTATACTTAAAAATACAACACCAGCTTGAAGAATCAGTGGTGTAAAAATTGATAATGAAATAAAGAATCTTTCTTAGCTTTTGTTACTATTTTGAATGCATCCCAGGACAGTTGCTGTTGGAAAATTACAACCATCTGATGACGGGTGGATGTCCCCTGTGAAACACATTGGTGGTCTAAGTCTGGATTCTATTGGAAAAGTGTCAATACAAAATCACCTCCACAGTTGGCATTAATTTCCTTTTTGTTGGTAGTTTCAGGAGAGCAAAAGGATCAGATGGCTGCTGAGAGTGAACCAGTTTGGTTAACATCTCAGGGAAAGAGAAAGCAAGTGGGGAGCTTAGGAGCTTGCATTGTTGCTTTGCCTATATTTTATTGATAAAATAAGGGGCTGTAGTTTACCAGTCTTTCTGAATAATAAATATGTCAAATTAGTAGTAAGAAGTTGTTAGGAAGGAAGAATCCTTCTTGGAAAAAATAGAGTGAAAAATACAAAATGTAAGGTTTGGTAACTGTGCATCCAGCTGCATAAGAAGAAACAGAGTGAACCCAGTCAGGCTGTGTACATGTCCACAGTTGATGACATGACCTTTTTAAAATTAATGGTTGGTTCTCGTTCCTGATAAGAAAGAATCTGGCAAACCTGTGGAACATTTTTCTGAGGGACACAATGGACCAGGTTGGAAGCTCTTTTTACTAAACCTGCATGGATTAGTCTGAAGATAAATTATTTTTCACAGAGAAGGCAGGGAGTGCTGAAGTAAGAGAGATGACACAAACCTTATTATATCATCAAATTAGTCTTTAAAGGAATAATATTTTACATGTGGTTGGTTTTGTTTCCCCATGTACATAGATGGAGTGGGGTATTTTTTTGCTAAAATTATTGGGGTAGTCATTTGTAATATGATTGTCTATTTGCAGGCATATTACCTGCAAGCATCTTATTTGCCAGTTTCTTTTGTTTAAGGGAGAGAGTATTATTTTCTCTGGAATTGTCTTTTAAGGTCTGTAGCCATGGATTTGCATTGCCATCCAGAGCCCTGGGTGACTATTTGTTGACGGTGGTGATGATGATGCATGAGCCTTTGCTAATAAATTGAAGTGGCTATTTTCTATCTTAAAGACAATATAAATATCTGAAGCTGTTTTGTTTTCAAATTTCATTTTGATACTTGACAACAGGGACAGATCAATGTGGCTGTAGAAGTCTGTCCCAAGCTGCTGGGCCAAACTTACCTCCAAAGGCAGAGTTATGGGTAGTTCTGCTGGACAAAGCCCATTTTTACTAATAATAACTGAGATGCCCACTGAAACTAAAGTAATTGAGCTCAACGGTAGCCATTATGATCCTGCGTGAACAGCTGCCTTCTGTTGCCTATGTAAATATCCTTAGGGAGAGGGAATGAGTGAAACATTATGCAAAAGTCTTCCAAGTTTGTTTCTTGGGTGCTGTCAGTTTTAGCAAGTGCTGATAGTAAGCATAGGTTGAAGAGCAAATGTCCCTCTAGGTTTTATTTGTGCCTTGACTATTTGGCATTTGTATTTCAAATTTGAAGGAAAAATGACAAAACAAAAAGGATTATACGTGCTCTTTATTTTTAATTTTCAGTCTAGTTTCAGACGAACTTATACTACGCACGTGTGCTATATTCCTATGGGCCACAGGGGGGCAAGATTGAGATTTTAAACATGAAGAATGAAAGTGCCTGAGTAGTTATGGTGGATAATATAAATGAACTGTTTTCATTAATGACCCAGATTTGCCTCTGTCTCACATAAAGCTGCCATAATCTCACTTTAATAATGATAAATTAGATATACACAAATACTGTCTCCAGTAATTGAGATTACATACATTATTTACAGTAGGGATATAAATCCCACTTCAGTTTATATTGTTTTCTTTGCTACACTATAAGGGCTTGAGCCAAAGCCCATTAAAGCCATTGGAAGTCCTTCCCTGATTTCAGCAAGCTCTGAATTAAGAGTCCATATTTTTCAAATAAATTTTATTCTTCCTTTCTACTCTTGTAACACTTATCTTTTAAAAATGAATTGTCAGCAAAATAAATAATAGTAAATATTCAGTATTATTCAAAGTAAGGTAGGATTTCAGTAATTGTTGTTTTCCCCTTTCTTAATAATTTTTTAACCTCCCTCTCATTCCATCACTATTTAAAGTCCTGTCCATCTGAATTCAGGCACTCACCAGGGCATTGTGAACTAAATCTGGTGTTCAGCACAAATTATTATGTGTGGGCAGGATGGGACGTATCTGATACCTTTATTTCCACAGTAGAAGGACAGAGCAAGGATCCTGGCAGATTTGTTGGTTTGTTTCATTCTCTGGGGACAGGAATGTTTGGAGGACATGGCAGCCTCCGATTCAAAGGTTAATTATAATTTTTCCCTTCTCTCCTGTTGCTAACACAAGTAGTCAATACCTTTCTCTCATAATTGTACTTTTATCTGTTTTCCACTGAAACCTGACACCTGACAGAATATTCTGAAACCTAGACTGTCCAGATTAAACCTAGATGTGTATTATGTGTATTGCCTGGCCTGTTGTCAAAGGCTTCATAAAAATCCAAATCAGATGTGTCTACTAGTTACACTTTTGTCATATTTTGTCACTCTCCCAAAGTAGCCCGAAGATATGATTTTCCTGCTTTTTTAATGCAAGTTTCATCAGAACTATTGTATCATTTTATGGTTTTTCATTTAATTATTTTATCAATGAATTTACCTGACACAGAAGCATATCCTCCTAGTCATAAACTGTTCTAATACCTATTCAATGGTAACTGCAAAATTTTGTTTCTTCCAGCCTTTTCTCATAATAGCTGATTTTATTAACAGACACAACCACTTTGTTCTTCAATTCTTTCAGAAGTAGGTGAATACATTTTTCTGCTGATGACTTGTTACAGTTAAATAGATTAATTTTTCCCCAAATGGGTTCAGTCTCTATCATAATTTTCTTTGTTTATTTTTTTTCCTGTTTAAAGAGCCGTTACCTCACAACCAGCCATCTTGTTGCTTAGTGATGCCAAGAAACCACTCTTAACTGCATGCCATTCCCTTCTCATGTTCTTTTTGCCTCTGACACTCCATCTGCCTCTGGGATTCTGTCACAAGTTCTTCTGTTTTATGTAATTATTTTTCTTTAAATCTCCTAATTGTTCCTCATATTGCCCCTAAGCCTTCCTGTTTTCATCTTGTATTACTTTGAATTCATCTGGTTTTATTAGGATTTGTTTTGTCACCTTGTTTTCTCTTTATTCTTTCCCCAAATTAATTTTTCATGGAAATAAGCTCCTGTAGTTTGCTATTTAACAATATGTATTTTTTTATTTACTTTGTTGTTGTTGTTGAAAAGGGCAATGCATACCTTTGGCTTGCTATTATATATTTAAATAGCCTACATGACAGGGCCAACTTTTTTTAACCAATTTCTTACCCATACCAGACTAAAGGACTTTTTTACACTATTTAAAATAAAATCCCCTCTCTTCTAAAGGTGGCACTGGAGGGGGTTTTGTTTTTTTTTTTTTTTGTTCTGGTTTTTTTTTTTTTTTTTCATTCCTTTTGACCCAGAATGTAATACAAATTAATTTTGTTTAGGTAAACCCACTGTGCGTTTAAAAAAGTCGTTATAAAGACAGGATTCTGGGGGTCTGACAGAAAAGCTAAAACAGCTGTGCTCTCCGGTACAAACAACACATAAATCTACAGTATCTTCTCTTCATGATCAAATAAGTGAAAGAAAACGCTCAGAAAGTAAAAGATATATTTGTCTCACAGAAGCAGAGCTAAAAGAATTTAGTGTCGGTTTAAATGTCAGCCATTTCTGTTAGGCTGTTAAAATCTAATATGTTTTCATTTGTTTTAAGCAGAAGTATTTTGATTGGCTAGCCAAACAACTCTATTTACCTGTTTGATATGAAGGTTGTCTTTAGGTCCAAGATTAAATGGTTATTCAGCTCTTTAGTGAAGAGCGTATCTCACAAGAACAGTTTCCAGTTGTGTTTATTCTTGTTACTTTCTTTCTATCCAAGCAAATCAAGAAAATCCTGGAAACAAAAATAGACATAGAATTAATTTGGTCAAGTAGTTATCAGATTGTTTTCCCCCTTTATTTCCAGGTAAACGTCTTGACATTTATTAGGTTGCCCACTGGAGTTAATAGGAAGACTTCCATCCATTCTTGGACAAACTGTCTGAGTGGAGTATGAGACGTCACTAGATGATTTCCAGAACAGCGTGGACAAAAATGATTCAGCTGGTGCTATACCTGCTTAATCTGGGGCAAAATATATATATATATATATATATATATATATATGTTCTTTACATACTGTTAAAACTGAATGAGTAATTGCATTTATGCTTCTTTTGGTTTTCAGAGAGTATGTATATGGGTAGAAACCTGTACACTGTGTTACCACAGCTCTTTCTCTTGTGTACCCATAATCCCTGTATGCTTAGCCATGCCATTTTGCAATACATGATATGATCATTAACATATGTCAATGTTTGTACATTTGGACTAGAATAAGTGCTTGGATCTTTATGAAGGCACATATTACATATCTAAATAAATAACGTAGCCGGGCAGCTGGAGAGATCTAGTAGTGGCTTTATAAAATATTTCAAGGGAAAAAAACCAGCAGACAGCCCAGCATGCCAGGAGAAATATTAGTGACAGAAACATAAAAACCACAGGCCTAACTCTGCCACATGCACTGGATGCAGCGTGCCCCATTTGTCAGAGGGATGAGTGTATGAGACACAAAGTCAAAGCGTGGAATTCTTTCCTTGTTTGGGGAATGGCATAAAAAACAACCTTACAGCAAGCAAGTAGACTGAAAATTAAGAAGAAAAGCTAAAAGTGCTAGAAATCCAGATGTTTGTATCTGGTTAGATTTTTTTTTTTTACAACTGCATAGCAAAAGGGGAATGTCTTGGTCCTCCCTTTTATTCACCCTGTTCTGGGCTGCCTGATTCTGATTCCTTCCCTTACACCCACTCCATACACACACATCATATCTTTTCATAAACAGTCTCAGCTTATTATCCAAGTGGAAACAATGAATAATTTTCTTTCAGGTTATTGAGCTGAGTCAAGTCACAGAGGGGTCTAATGAGTGCCAGAGCCTCTGAGGAAAAAAGAATGGAAGCAGGATCTTCTCATTTCATTAGCAGCAAGCCTCCAGATTGTGTCACAGCATTTTAGGTAACTATAGCCTCAAGATGCAGTTTTATAACTGGCCAAAACTGACCTAAGACCATCCTGCTCCCTCTGTTCAAGCCCTCCCTTGGGCTGTTTTGCTTGCTGGAAACATTTTAGTCTTTATGACAGTCACTAAACAGAGTCAATGATTTTCTTCTGAATTTTGATTAGAAGTGCAATAGTTCAGGCCACATACAAATTCAGGATCTGACTCTGAAAGGGAGCTTACATATTGCATGGAAAAGCAAATCGGATTCTGTCCCCTTTGTGTCTCTGCAACAGCACAAAGATTTCCTAAACCTTACAAGGTATTATTGAGATGCAGCCAATCCACATGATATTTTACAGCAGAATTTTGCAGCACTGAGATCACTTCATTTTTCCTGTGTGCTCCAGTGCAGCAGAATTACTTCCAACCCAAGTACCATTTACTTTGTAAGTAGGCAGTGGAATTTTTGATTGATACTTAAAAATTAAGTAGGCTATTGCTTGGAGGGTTTTAGTTTAGATCCAAAAACTAAAAGGACAATTTGAGTGCTGAGGCAGCAGAAAATTAGGTCTGATCCTGTGAGCAACAGACCAATATGAGATCAGTATTGTATGGTTTTGGATAACGGTGTCCAAAATTAACTGTGCATTTGCTATGCATATTTCAGCCCTAAGGACCAAATATTTGCCCTTAAAGCAAGGCATCATTTTAATTAGTTGTTCATTCTTTCTCCCTCTCCTCTCATCTCTTTTTTTATGGTATACCCAATCAAACTTCTTCTAAATGCTGGTACAATATGTGATTCTGTGCAATATACCATATGCTCTAAATATGATTATATCTCCTACTGATGACAGTTAAATGATGCTTACTTTATAGTCAAACATTCTTTTGCTTTCTCCTGATAATTTCCTCAGTGCTACTCAAAAAAAGAATGGTAGTTTGGAATAGTGCCTGCCTTGTCAGCTATTATATGTGATTGTTTTATCACATAGTACTGTATTTCTGAAAAACAAAACTAATCCGTGTTTATTATTGTGAAATAATTTGGAATATCCTTTCGAAGTTCTCAACGTTATTCCCTGTATGGTCACAGAACGCTAGATGGCAATGTGTGGCTGTGTGTCATACACAGGAATGACAGTAGCAAAAGTCTCTCAACACATGAAAGAATCCTCATCTTTCAAAAATATTTGTAATATTGCCTTTTTATTATGAAAACAATTAAAACGTGTAAATGCTCGATTTTTACACTCCTTGTATTGCAAACCTTCTTTTTCCTGCATTATGATTACATGGGGAACATTTCTTAATGAGTTAGACTGGTGAGTACAACATTTGCTCATTTTTTTGGTCAACTGTAAAGCTCTCCAATCGATTAATCTACCAAAAGGGAGAATTTTCAGTTCATGATATCATCAGCATGCTCCTTACAGGACAGGAAGGAAGGAATGACAGCTAGTGTGTTGTCCTCTTCTACCTCCTCAAATAACCTTTTACTCAGTGCCATGGCATTGATGAGAATGGACATTTTAAAAACTAAGTAAAAGCAAAAGGTATTAGGTAGCAACAGCAACCTTATACCCTTATTTTGAGCTAAAGAATCATCTTGAAGACAACCAGTGCAACAGTTGTTACTTTGTCAGTATTCGGTTGGTTTTGGATGACTTCAAAAGAAGTGGTTTCAAAAACACTGATCTTACACAGCTAACATTTTATTCAAAAGGGCCCGCTCCTGCATAGGGTCTTTAAGAAAAAAAATGAGTGTTTGGTAATGTAATTAAATCACATGTAGTGTGTTGTTACTTTTCCATGTCATATCCTACCTCTGTTTCACTGCTTTGGGTCTCTCTCTTCCCCAGGCTGTGTGGGTCACTTTTCATCACGATAAAATCAATTCCTAGCTAGGAGCTGGGTTCTGTTAATAATTGCCACAGACTTCTTGGTGACTCTGGGTCAGTCACTTTCCCATTTTGTGTTTCTTAATTCCCCTAACTTTAAAATACGGATTGATTGGATGGATAGTAAAAATGAAGTGTTATTGTATGTATTCCTACTTTCATTTTCGTTAGGCCTAATGAAATATATTAATTTTAAAAAAAAATTAAAGTGTTTCATGAGTAGCTGTCATGTAAGTTTGAGGGCTTTTGACCAGGTATTATTTTAATTTCTAGTAGAATTTTGCATTAACTGTGCCATGTCTTTTCAATTTTTCCGAACAGCCCTGCTTTTTAAAATTCTGCCTCTTTATTCAGCGAGTCTCACTCTGTCCTGTGTTTGGCAAAGTTAATTATCTCACCTTACAGAAATGTGGGCAGAAATAATTTTTAGAAGAATGAGATGATGATATGACTTTAATGTGCCTCTACAATTTTGCATGTAGTGTATTATTGCTGTACAAACAAGAGGGAGATTTTTAATGGTGAGGACCCACCAAGAGTATTACAGATGGACATTATGCCTAAGACATCACAGAATGTTGCATTTCCTCTGCCCGCTGGTGTATTCTCCGTAGGGCGGGAAGGCTGTGTATCTGCCTCTTGGGGCAGGGGGATTAAAAGGCTGTTTCATGTTCTGCTCCAATGAAACTGATTGAAGGACTGTCCATGGCTTGTAGTTCCTGTTGGTTTGTAGGACTCAGTGATGGTAGGATGAATGTAGCGCTGTCTCGTTCTTTCTCTTATTATAGGCAATGCTGCTTTCTATGCCAAAAAGGAGAGGCATAGCATAGAGCAGCCATTTTATTTCCAGTTCCTCCCCATTGTCTTTTCCATCCTACTGCAGCAACCAATGCTGTCTTGTGACAAACACCAGCAGTCATTCCATTTTGGAAACATGGCTAACTGAGGGGGGTAGAATGTGGGGAAGAGGAAGCCTGCATGGGAAGAATAAGATGTTTAGGGCCTTTATTAATGACTCTTCTCCACCCCCAGTTTCTTTTTTTGTTGTTGGGCTCTCTGCTCCATGTTCCCCACTGGTGCTTTATTTTGACATTTTTGACCCCTCATGCACTTTCTTTTTTCCACCCGTTGTCCCTTTCTCTCCTCTTCTTCTTTTCCTGGTAGAAAGACATACCCCTGTGGCATTTAGTTTTGTTTGTTTGGGTCTGATACCTGTCCCCACCAAGAACATTTTTTTTGGGTATTCATAACCACTGTTACCTCTGGTGGTTACAATCCTTTATTTCCAAATGAGGAACACAAACAAAGCAAGCCCTGGCTCAGTGGAAATGAGATTTGGGACTTTCTGCAGTTTGCAGACTGATCAACTGTAAAATTAAAACTGAACATTTTGGAGAGCCGTACTAAAGTAAAACAAATATCACCAATCAATCACGAAAGAATTTTCCTGAGATTTGAACTTATTGTTTGTCTTTCAATAATCCAACATAAAATCAGAATCCAAACTAGCCACAGAGCTGCCTCCATCCTCTTACAAAGCAACCAGTTTCTTAAAACAAGCAAATATATATTATGAGCAGATGCTAACCCCAAATTATGTCCCCAATACTTTAGAAGCCAAGGATCTCTGTTTCTTCCCTCCGACAGGGGAGGAGCATGCATATCCCTTGCTGGGTTAGAGTGTGATGAGGCCCACCCGCTCTGACTGTCCAGGTCACTCAGAAGCACTGCTGCTTTCCGCAGCCAGCCAGATCAGGGGAGGAACTCCAGCCCACCCGCTCTGCTGGAACACCACTGCCAGGAGCCCACAAGGCCTGGCTAGGCTGCGTTATGGTTTGGATTGAAAGACAACCAGGGACACAGATATTGCTTGGGAACAACAGCTGTATTTCAAGATTATCTTGATGACCAGAATGTATCCCATCCTTATAGAACGAATTGTTTCCCCCCGTCCTTCTCATTGACAACACCAGAACAGAGGATGCTAAACTAAGTGTGCTGTGTCTGAGGAGGTGTCCATGAATCAGGATTCCCAGCTGGTGGGGAAAAACCCTTCAAAACACCCTTTCCAAATCAGATTGTTTTAATAGTAGCAAGACTAAATGCTCTCAAGTCTCCTACTTAGGTTTTCAATGAGAAAATGGCCAAGCAATAGCCAAAGCCCCTCACAGAAACAGGACATCCTGAGCTGTGGCAGATGGACTTCCTTTACAAAGTTTTAATGAAAGTTTTCAACAATAGCTCTGTGTATGTGCTTGGGGGGGTAAGCATGTGTACATGCTTATGTACACACACACTGTGCAATGCTACACAAGCTTTTTAAAATAATATAGAAAATACTATGGGATGTGCATGTTTTGCTGGAAGAAATGTATTTTGTAAAAAAAAGAAAATATTTACTCTGTTAAGGCATAAGGCAGGATTAGGTAGAGAGAAGATTTCAGGATGTGGGTGGCCACAGTTGAAGGTCTTACAGTGACTGTTCAGTAAAATATCCTTGGAACATAAAATTAAAATAAATGAAGAGTAAACTTAACCAATGTATCAGTGAACATAAACAAATCTAAATAAATATTCTGAGGAAGCCAAAGTGCAATAATTAGAAAGGGATAATTATGCTTTTTCTCCTTCCTAGAAGAGATAGATAAGATTTTTTGTAATTTCCTAAACACATAGCAAAAATAGCTAGTGTAAGATGCTAGTGAAAGATGACAAACCTCTGTTGAAGTTTATGGTATACAAGAATCTACTCTGGCTGAAGGCCTGTTCCATGGTAATAAAGACAGAGTAAAAGAAAAAATCTAAAAATATTTTAAAAGTTTTATCTGC
Organism: Phoebastria nigripes; assembly: GCA_035582835.1. Lineage (NCBI taxonomy): Eukaryota > Metazoa > Chordata > Aves > Procellariiformes > Diomedeidae > Phoebastria > Phoebastria nigripes. The sequence continues at coordinate 853,870 of JAYKAV010002497.1, read as the reverse complement.
TATCACATATAAAAAGATCAGGAAATGTCACATTTAATAAAGTAAAACAGTTACAGTACTGTAATTTAGACAGAATGGTGGTAAAGCATGTTATCCAATTATTGATAAAGTTGTCTTTAGCTCATAGCTTTTCACACAAAAACAATGTGTTGCAAAATGCAAGGGGGAAAGATGGTACATGAGTGCAGTTTTTCAAAAGTTTTTATTTGCGTTCTATACCTGGGTTCCAGCTCGGGCATCGTTAGTTGATGTGCCTGGGCTTCTTTGTCACAGAAGCCCAGAAAGCCAGGAGTGAGCTTTCCTGGGCCATTTAGTCAGCTATTGCAGCAAAAGTATGGTTTCTGACACAAACAGTGCATCTGAGTATCTGGGCTTGTGTCACTAAATGGTCAAACTGGTGCTTATCTTTCCTCAGCTCTCACTGCTTTTTTTCATCAAACAAATGGTACAAATCAGTGAATAATTGTAAATGATAGCAATTGTCAAGGGCAATACATACCACATTTAAATGCAAGGTAAATGCTTATAAGAAAGAGGACTTTTTAGTAATTGTCATAGAAGCTTAAAAGTATTCAGAGATTATTAAAAAAAAAAAAAGGTTTGTTTTATTCCATCCTTCACCCAGTTCCAGATAATTTGATCTTGTCGTGTTTCACATGAAGTAGTCACAGTTCAAATCATGTATCTTTAGCAGCAACCTCTATGGTCAGCACTTCTGGCTGAGTGTGGCTGTTGGTTATTGACCTGGCTCTGAGGCAGACAAAGTGGTTGGCAGCCATATCCTTGTGCATGTTCTTTTGCTGTAACTCAACTTTGATTGTAAGGAATTTCATGGTGTTTCATCTCTGGATAAAGTTTTGCAGAACTGGTAGAGGTGAACACTAAAGAAATGAAAACCCTTTCAAGATCAGGTCATATAGAAAGGATGTTTAAATGTTGGGGCATCAACCCACACATGTGCTTGTTATATGTCAGTACTTATTGCAACAAAATTAAACTGACAGTGCCCTACTCAGGCCTGGCATCTTTTCAGTGGTCAGGTAATGAAGCCCCAGTAAACAAATTATATTGAAGAGATCAATATGTGGTGGGTTTTTTTTTTTCATTTTGCATTTTTGTTAATAAATAGTAGGCTGATTTGTGATAAGAATATCTTCTTCCTTTTAGAATAAGTATAATTATTTTCTTTTACCTATGGTATTTAAGAGTATCTTACAAATATATATAAACTCTCTCCTGTTTAGCATGTAGACTTCCAGGAATTACTTTCCTCTCTCCATAGCTTAGAAAAAGCACACAACCTTGTTAGAGAATCCTATATTAAATAGCAATTAAGAGGAGATAATTCAGGAAGGCAAAGTGTAATTACACCAACTGGAATTTGGCCAGAACCTACCCCTCTATGATTAGACCTTATTTCCTTACATTAATTAAGATCATTCTGTACCCATACCCACCCCGAATCAATATAAAAGCCAAGACTGTGAGTTGAACATATCATCTGAGACACAGGCACCTCTAAATAGCTGCCCTCAGGATTCCAGGAATCAGATTTGCATGTAAAGCAATAGCATGTTTTGGAGGAGATTTTTTTTTTTTTTAATGTTTGTGAGCGTTAACTTTAGTTCATTTCTGAGGTGCCAGTTTCCTAGGAAGGACAACAGATGGACACTGTTCTGATGTCAATTATCTGGTACAGCTCTGTGGAACTCAAGAGAGCTTAGTTTTTCAAGGAATGCTGTGAGATAATAAACTATTCTTATGATATTTTAACAAAATTATCTTGTTGTCAAAATCCAGTAACAGCATGAAAAAATATTTATTAAAAACTCTTTGCATTTTTGTCTTATATGGTAAACAATCTGGTCTTCTAATCCCTTCTGGATGAGTTTAGATTCATGCCCATGCTTAGAATACCTTAGTCATAACCGCAGTGGCACCTTCACCCTCTCTTCTGTTTTTAGTTTTTGTTGTACTGTATTCCCAGAAATCTGTATCAGAATTAGAGGCCCATTGTGCTGTATGTTATGCAAACATACAGTAAAAAAAAGACATACCCCAAATTTGATACAACTGTAATTGAGAGACTCTTCTATTGTTCCTATTATCACAGTATATGGAAGCCTTCCCAAGATGCTTTAGACAGGATGACCAAGGCTAAAAAAGAACAGCACTGAAATGAATGTTTGGTTTAGAAATTTTGTGTCATTATTGAAACTACAATAAGGCAAAGACTTATTGTTTTCCTTCTCTTAAATGAAGATGTGAAAAGTCTTTCTCATTTTGTATTTGCAAACTGGAACCTGGTTTTGATATTCCTGGGAGACAATGGAACATGGGCAGGAAGCGTTTGCTGTTGAAGAGAAATGCTGTGGTGTGCCACATCAGTTGGAATCCCTAAGCCCTGAAGGTATAAAACTGTGTAAATTCCACTTATTGTAGGTCAATAAGACCAGGCCCAGGTAGGTTACAATTGCATTTAATACACAATGATATAAAGTAATAGGGAGAAGTAGCAATGCTAGTGCTAGAAAACATGGATGTATGTGAACAAGGTTTGTATAAAGATAGATGGATTTGAATTCTTAAAAACAGAAGATAAAAGCTTAAACAAAATGCATATCATACAGAAGAAATATTTCATAATCCTTTACTTATGAGTTAATTTTTGTAGAGATTTGACTGACTTGGATCTTACACTCTGCAAAACAAGGGGTTTTTACCATAAACTTAAATTTCCAACTGTCTGAGAATATTCATAAAGATTCTGATACAACACCAGAGGAAAAAATTAATTGGAACAATAAATGGCAATCAGATACATCTTACTGGGACAGATTCTTAAATGATCTGTGCTATGTCCAAAAGCAATAGAACTTAAACTGAAGACATCAGGAAGATGTTGGTTTTATACATTGGGTCTGAAATATATTTATTGTTGACCTCTTTAGAGTTACTATGGATTTAAACAGAAAAATTATGTCCAGGACATCTTTGTTCTAGTGTCCTTAGAACCCTTAGGAAGAGAAAAGCACATTGTCAATTATTTTGTTGTTTTTAATGCTGTACCTCTTTAGGATCAGTGGAATGTTTAATGTCTTCTGATGGATCATTAGGCCTGACTTGTTACTGGGAATGTCCCTGTAGATATACATAGGAGCTAGTTAAGAGGAAGAGCGCTGAATGCTGGGCTCAAATCAGGAGAAGGTTCTTTGGTTTGGCACGATGTTGGAATCTGCTCAGTGACTCTGCCACCTGGAAGCTGTTTGAGCTCTTGGAGGGTCGAGCTGCACATGGGGCTGAGGAGGAAGAGAGGATGAGTGTGAGTAGACAGATGCAACCATTGCAATGCAGTGAAAGAATTTGTAGGGATGTGTTTTGCTTCCACATCAGAAGGAGTATACTTATAGTGGACAAAAGGAATGTGTGGCCCTGTATCCTGAGCTTCCTGTTATATTATAAAGCTTTGATTTTGAGGATTGCATTTACATTCTATTCAAATCTGATTTCAATCCTGAGCTTGAAGCTCAGGACACAAGCTCTTATCTTGCTTCCTATTTCTTCTAGAGTTGTGCTATGGACCAGAATAGAACCAGCATTCACTTGTTTCCAGTTAGGACTTTCAGTGAAATGACTGGTTTCTCACAATTGCCCAACAGATCCAATTGAGAGCAATGTTGGAAGAACAGCAACTGGATATCTCTGAGAAACCAGGTGCCTTGTTTTCAGTGGTTAAATGTGGTTTCAGGTCTCCTAGAAATTTAATCACTGTCTATAAAGACAGTTTGTTAACAAAAGTTGTGATTTAGGGTTATATGGATGCAGCCATGTGTTGTCACATCTTTCATTTTTTAAGATGATTTAGGAGGTTGGGATGTAGTATTATATTATGACCCTGGAGTCTGATTCCAGTCTTCTCTTTCCCTAAAAATGAAAGTTTGAGCAAGTCATTCTTCAGTTTAAGATTTGATGCACATACTAAAATAAATCACTTTACTTCAGAAGTTTGGTAAATTCTTCTTCACACAGATCAAATTCAAAATAAGGCTTTTCTAGACTGCATTTTCTATTGCCCAAAATACTATTTTTTTTTCTGTTTATCAACTATAAATAACAAAAGTTATAAATGCATTAAGTGCTTTGTTAGCATCCGAGCATCTATTAGCATCACTGAAACAAGTAAAAATACCTACTGTGATTTAATTACCATATTGGCTAGAAGGTAGGAAATTCAATTGAGTAATGCCTTGTTCAAGATATGTTCCACTGAAGTTGAGAATAGCATTGAGCCATCTTCTTGAGGTTTTGTTTCCCTTGTAGGTAGCAACATTGAGCGGAAACAAAATAGCTCAGAACGTAGGGGATAAAAATGGATCATCTGAGAGCACTGGGCAAGTGACCTAAAACACAAGATGGTTTATTGTTGTGGGTTAGTTATTTTAATGTTGGGCTAGTCCTCAGAGAATGGATGAAACCCTCTCTCCAGCCAGAAGAAGCCAAAAGGGTATGAGCTCACAACAGGAACATGTGGGATTTATTCTATTTTGCTCAAATCTGAGACATTAAGCTACCCAGGCCTGATAAAACGGACCTGTTGAAATGACCATAATACTTTGTGTAACTGAAAACTCTGTGCTAATTTTGTAAAGTATGTGAAGATATCTTGTAGAAGAATGAGTATCTTGGATTCCCACCACTGGAGGCTAGATTTCATGAGGAGAACGTGCTGTGTGTGAAAACTGCAAAGGAGGTATAGTTTAACCTGTATTTTCCCCTTAGTTTTTCTTCTTGGAAGGAAGCAAGGAAATGGAGTGTTGGCTTCCAGTGAAAATAAATTGCTGCTTCCTGATTCCACCTCTGTAACAACTGCACCAGTCAATGACTGGAGTGCCTGTTCTTTTTATTCCCCCCCGCTAGCTCCTGGAAAGGGGTATGTTGCCTGCCTTAGTATTTGTGCTTTTATTGCCTGGCCTGCTTTTGATCATATTGTTTTACCTTTATTAGATCCTGACTTTGCTGTTGCTTACGTATAAAAGTTGCACTAGTAACATCTTACCTTTTGTGTTAATTAGCTCACACTACAGAGGGTTGTCGAGATATCGGTACAAGCTGCTCTCAGAGGAAAGAAAGCCTCATGGCTGAAGTTAACCCCACAGGACTTTCTCAAAGCCACACAGGAAATCTGTGACAGATCCCAGAATAAATCCCAGATTTCCTGTCTCCTCCACTTGTGCTGTAACTACAGGGCCCATAATTTCTTAGCTGAGGAAAGTGTTGTCCAATATTATCTTTCTTTTTCTGGTATACTATTGCTTCAGTTTACCACACTAGTTACTGCCATATGTTATGCTGTGGCAGTTCATCCCTATGACTCTTTCTTTGTTGTATTTTGTGGGATATGCATACATATTGTACAGTGAACAGCATTAATGGTGAGTACCAGTACTGTTCAGCATTTAAGCAAATAAAACTCAATAAAGGAAGGTATTACGAGTTAACCATGGAGTATTTGCAGGTACAGATAATTTATTGTCTGATTCCCTCTTCAAAATAAACTGCTTATACTTCTTCTAATGTAAATAGCATTCAGAAAAGCAATTTTGGTATCTTACAAATGATAGCTGCCTGTGCTAAAATAATACATTTTTATAAAGTTAAATTATTTGAATAAAGTATTTTAATTTTTGCATATGCCACTTTGTACTTTGGAAAATTGATGCATTCTGTCATTCTTAAGCATCAGTCCTCTTTAATGAATTATAAATTAATAAATGCAGCACTATCAAGGGAAAGTAATTCATTGTGGATCTATAACTAAATGAGATGCTCTTAAGATTTTATGACTTTTACTATAGCTTGATAAATGGAAATTAGAGGAATTTGGTGTGCTCATTAGGTATCTTAGATGTTCATGTATTCAGATGTATTGCTGAATGTCTAATCTTTTTTTAGATACTTTGCCGCTAGGTTAAACTTTAATAGTTTTCATTCTGTGCTGCTCAATTTGCCCTCATATGGTTCTTCTTTAGATAACATTACTTGTACAAATTCCAACTGAAGCAGAATCAGTAATCTTCAGCCAGTCTTGACAGCATTTCTAATGCAGTGCAGCTATGGAATTTCATTCTATCTTCTTGTTTTCTAAATTATATCTAAATAACTGAACAGAAACATGGGAACACATGAGCTTTGCTAAACACCATCTTCTTAATTTAAAGAATGACATTTAGAGCACTTATTAAATGTGTAATCGTTTTGAATGCAAAACCTTTGTAGACTTCAGTGGGAAATTCCACAAGCAGTAAGCTGAAGGTTCTTGCTTTACAGATGTTTAAAAGCGAAAAGTAACTTCCAGAATATTTTTAGGTGTAAGCATTATCTCTTTCTTTCTCAAAAAAAGAAAAAAAAATTCATCCCATGTCAGCCATTGTCACCAGCTGCATCTGTCTTTAGAAGTAGAGTAAGGATTTAAAATTCTCTTTCTGCCCAGCGATGTCAAGGTCAGTTTTGTTACTGAATTTGATGAGAGGAAGACTGGGTCCTAGAGGCTCCATCTCAGTGAGGTCCTTAGATATGCAGCGAACTTGCAGCATATGTATAGTCCACTTGAAGTGATGATATTGTACACAAGATAAAAGTTGCACGTACGTCCAGGTGCCAAACAACAGGTACTTAACACAAAACACGCTGTAAAAACATTCTGAAGAAAAATGGACACTGTTGAGGTTAGAATAAATAGAAACATGAAACAGCTGTAGCTTCTAAAACCAGTTTATTTTTAACAAAATACCATTTTCCCTTTCTCGTAGGATTTTAAGTCTCTTTGTACTGTGAAGCATAGTGATATGATACTAGCACGTAAAACTTAGAATGTACAGGTGAGAACAGCATCACCCAGCTGCTGGATTTGACAGATATGCGAGATGTAGAAGACTCACTTTTTCTGTCAAGTTGTGGTAATGTCAGCAAAACTGGCTGCTAAACAAAGGTTTCACTGGCATGATGCAATAGGCTAAAAGTGACACAAAATGGTAGTTAGAATATGATTTTCAGAGAGGCCAGAGAGTATCTGAGAATGAGCTGCACTTTGGCAATTGATTCCTATAAGTATCTTTGAATATCCTACTCTTTAAGTCTAGCCTACTAAGTCATTCATTAAACCCACTTAATAGTAAAAATGAACAAAGATTGTGAATATATTAGGCAGAAAATCTGAACTTGGAAGTTTTTGTATGTTTCTGTAAAAATCTGCAGGCAGGTTTTTTTCAGATTACTGTAAATGGAAAAGCTGAAGAGTGCAAAGTTAGCTAGGCCTTTGCAGATCACACAAACTATGCCATGGTGATCAGGGGTCYGGAAGCAGTATAGCTGTACTTGCACAACTTACAGAGTTATCAAACTGTGCAAACTGGAGCTTACTGTGTATAGAGCAAGTCTCATCACTCCTTCTGGAATGGTCAGCCCTGTGGAGTGAAATGCAAAACCACTCCAATAGTTTTGCAGCAGTCCTAAGGGACCATCAGTTTGTTATGTCCAGTCATGCTGGACTTGAGTTGGCTTGTGGTGCCACAGAAACTTGAGTAGCCTTCTGGGGAGGGGGGGCATCTAAAAGGATTCAGCACTGCCAACTCAGCGATGCTAAACCAGAGCATATGATAAGCAGTGCAAAGACTGACTCAGGGCTCTGCAGGGAGCTGCTCTAAGTGTAACCTAACTAGTGCTAAGCCAGAAAGACACCCAAAGAGAGCTGACTGAGCATCTGTGCACTCTCCCCAGTATTCTGGGTCCCAAGAAGCTTGTCCGTAAGGCAGACATGGTTCCACAAGAGGGCTGATGCTCTGCCACATCCACTGGGGTTCCTTTTATAACCAGGAGCAATGAGCGCTGCTGTGCAGAGCAAATCGTTCCTCTGCAGGAGTCATTTCAAACCTAGAGGGACTAGTTACTTCCGACTCACCATTATCCCTGTTAAATCTAGACTGGCTCCACACAGCTGTCTCTGCACCATGCAGTCTGGTAACCATTTTACCCATGTTTTTTCCATGACCTTTAGTGTCCTAGTTCCCATTTCAATGGATAAGGGAGAGTCAGCTGTATTACAGTTGTTTTAATGTAAGACTGGTTACTCTTTGTGGTGGGAAGAGTTACTCTTCGGGATGGGTGCCACCACTGGTGGCAAGATGTGTACTGATTCTGAACGTACTGCCTTGCAAAATAAAATGGAAGATACCAAATTAAGGAATGACAGTGCTCAACTTGAGCCCATTACAAAGGCAGAAGGATAATGAAGATTTGGAGGATGATGGTGTTCATTTTTCCCCCACACAGAGCTTTGATGAACATGAAAGTGAAATGGCACAGATCCAGATATTGAACTCCAGCTTAAATCAGAGTAAACTAGAAGGCTCTTAAGCCAGGTGGTTATCAAATTATTAGACTGTAACAAAGCATTAACAGAGTTATCACACAAAAGATAAAACTTTATCCTGAATATGCTTTTCAGAAAGGACACACTGTGGTTCTTAATTGAATTTTCATTTTATGAAGGAGAAATCTGTTGATATCCTACCTGTCATCTCCTGACCAGTGCTTTATATTGATCTCAGTATTTGCTATTCCTGGTGTATAAAGGAGGCTAATAGTTCACAGCAGACTCCAAATAAAGTGTGTGTGAACTGGCACCCAGCCTTTGAAACATTTTTCCACAGCTGCTTTATTTCTGAGCTGGGGATGCTAGACTACATGAGCTACCAGTCTAAATCCTAATGGGCATGGAAACAACCATGTTAGCCTTTCAGTCACTCTTATTAGGGTATCTAGGAAGTCAGTCCTGAATGCAGGCACGGTTTAGAACTGCTGAGTAGGTGGTTCTGCATGCTGGGGAGCTTACAACCTAAATCTTCAAGGTGGATGCAGTTGGGAGAGGGATATGATAATATGCTATCTGGTAACTGATTAAGAAACTATGTACTTTCTACTTAGAGGGAAAGATGCTTCCCTTAGCACTTCTGTTTACTTTCCTTCATCTCTCACCCTGATTTCTGACCATGTTTACTATAATATATATAAAATAGGATATAGTAGCCCCAGAAAAGGACAGAATAGTCCCAAAACCAAGGTCTGCATGTGTGGGAGGAGTTCATCTAGTGCAGATACTAGATAATGTCCCCTGGTACACGGGACAAATCAGTACTTGGGCTGTAAGCAAGACAGTCTTGCCAATAACAGGCCTTGAAAATGACTGAAGGCATTTGTCTCCCAGCTGCTGATGCCCAGTGCCTCAGAGACCCTGGGCAGCCAAGCTAGCAGAGCTCTGTGCTTACACTGAGCTTCTGAACCCTATCCACAATGAAATTTTCATTCACTTTTCTAAATCAAGTAATTACATTCACAGGAATGGAACAGTCTGCTAAATGACTATATTAATAGGATATTGTCATGAATTAACAAGTAAGATTTACAGGAACAGAATAATGCTTAATGAATTATACATTAATGGACATGACATACACTTTTTGGTCTCATAGCACTTAGTGTTTAGCTTAGACTTTGAATATGGAAATGTATTTACAAGCTGTTACTCTATATATGAATGAGGACATGACTCTTTCAAGGTTGGAGATTTAGATGATACCAACAAATTTTTCTGGCCCATAATAGTCAATTCTGGGATCCATTGCTTTGTTCCTTACTCATGATGGACAAAGCACTACCATTCCTCACACTGCAATGGTACATTACCCCACAAAGTAGTGCCAACTTCTGATTAGACCCTGTAATGTATTAAAGAATAACAGGGGATAACAGGCTGGTCACAGGTCATCTTAAAGGGATAAGTTAATTTCAGAGACACAGAGGATTTTCACTGACAGCTTAGAGCTGAACTGCTGTGTGTTCATTTGATAGTTGTTTCTAGCCTCCTTTTTATCTTCATAGTTTAAAAATACTTATATGTCTCTGTAGCTGCAGAATTGTTCTTAAGATTTTGATGTTTTATAAATCCAAAGTGATATGATTAGCAATTTATGTCATTATTTTGATTGCAATTAAGACAAGTTAAAGAGAATATAAACCAGCTTCAGTTAGAATGTTACATCTCTCACATAAAGAGCTCCTCATTTAATCTAGCTGTTTACAATGGTTCCATCTGATTAATGAAACTACATGCAGTAGTGGTGTTACCATAAACCATTAGGTCTTTTTATGCTGTTGTTTTTATTAAGTCCGATTTCTTTGTGAAGAACAGCTGTTATATACTTGGACTATCTGAGTTCAAAGACATAATCAACAAACCTCATAGATCTGCAGTYGGAAAGCCATTTAGTTGTATGAGACTTGGTACTGACTGGAGAATTAGAAATATCCCTAATAACAGCTGGGTGCATCTGGAGAGTTACACAGCCACACTTTCTTTCTTCATCTCATTACAGTTGTTGGTTTCTATCTTCATATTTTCTTTCCAAATTGATCTGAGATGCAAATAATTTTTAAAATTTCCCAAATGAAACTTAACTGAGATGCTTTTCAGGATTAAAGATAGAAATATAACCATCATGTAACCATACGCACTTTGCAAAGTAAAGGAAATCTCAAATATTATTTGCTTTGTATAGGGATATAGGGGCATATACATAAAGCATTAATAATGCATATCATAAATTAGTATCAATTAAAACAATAGAAGTGTAATCAGCAATATTTAACACAGGCACAGGAGTTCATATATACGTGTGGTGAAGGACATATACCTTAAATGAGTCATATAATAGTTGCAACCAGAAGTACTACACCACCTAGTCAGCACATACAATCACAGCCATTCTCAATTTACAGGCTAAAATGGCTTTTTCTCTTAATGCCCCTTTGTCCTTCTTGTGCATTCAATCATTTGGATGCCAATTTCAGAGATGAAGACAGACCCTTGTTTTAATACCTTCCTGATTTGCAAAGCCAATTCTGCTAGGCAAGATGGAGCTGGATTGATAATAGGTTTCTGCAGTAAACATGAATCCATTCATAAGTTGTAGCAAGTGATCACCTGAGGAGCTATATAACCAAACTTATATATGCTTTACAAATAAAGCAGGTGGCTGGATAGTCACCTCTAGTAAGACCATTCCACTTTATTTTCAGGGCACACTTTTCCTATATGCAGAACTATTGAGGAAGAACACCAGTTTACTAGGTAAGGGTTCTGTCTTCTGCAGGTGGATGCAATCTCTGAGCTGATGAATATGGTGTATTTGGTGGCAGGAAGGGAGGCAGGATTTGAGGCAGTGCAGCTGCAGTGTTTTATCAAAAAGCTCGATAGTCTACCTATTGCTTGAGCTTACTAGTTTGTGAATTTGTTCATATGTCAGCGCTTGCAGTTTAAGACTCCTCAAGTCCTTAACGGCATCAACTGTATGGAATTGCAGTGATATTGTCCCCCCAAATAATACATGCAGTTCTACAATCTCTGTAAAGCAATCATCTGAAGCTGTCAGGTAGGATTCCTTTTCCTCAAATGAATATGTTTTACTCAATTAATACTAACATGTAGCAAAGTCCTTTAATTGCTGATTGTTTTTCTTTATTTTGTCTAATAATTATTTTTAAAGGTGAATTTTTAATCATAGCACTTAAATGATTTTATAGGGATTTATCGTTGAACCACATGTATTCCGTGCTTTAATGCAGGCTGATATTCATTAGTGTAGTATTCTTTGGAAAGGAAAAGAACTCACTTTCCTCCTAGAATAATCTGTTATTGTGCCACTTTGTGAAAATAGTTTAATTAAATTATTTTCCCAGAAGGTGAGCAAAGATAAATGTAAAAATAAYGGTAAATAATCAAGAAGAACTGCTTAGATTACCAGCTGTATCCCAAAATACTTTAGACAGACAACAGAAGACCACTTTGCTTGCAGAACTTTTTGGCCTAAGCTCTTTTTAATCTTCAGAGACACAGAAGCAGTATCCCTTACGTATACTTGAAGTAGGCAAGAAAAAAAAATTTTTTTTTTTCCTTCCAATTTGTGGTTTTAAAAGAAATGCTGTGTTGCTTGACTAGATGCTTTGGAATCACAAAAAGCATTTTTAGTTTCATTCCAGTGGATGTTTTCTTTTGGCAAGGTTTGTTGCTTCTATCAGACTGACCCCCTCTTAAAAGTCTTCCTGAAACTTTCTTGATCTAGAACTGAATTCAGAATTTGTGCAAACTTAGAAAACGGTATTCACAAGGAACAGCCATGGTAGCAGCATGAGTAACTTCTGAAAGAAGTCCCTTAACTGGAAGGGTCAACCCTTAATCCTCCTTTTGCCCCTCTTTGTGCTGTCATTAGTATCTCCTCAGTGTGAAGGAGAAACTAGATCAGAAGCAAGGCAACTCAAAGCTACTAAAAAGTTATTTTTTAAGACATTCTTCCCCCTGAAGCCACCACTCCCCTTTACAAAAGAAAAGGCTGCTTTATATAGCATCCCCTTTCTCTAAGCTTCTTAAAATGATAATGAAAAGAGCAGGGCATATCTGCTGAGTCAGCTGCTGCTTTATTATAAAACCAACTGGAAGGGGGGGGGGAAGTAAAAATACCCTGGCGTAGAGAGTTCACTGCAGAGTCAGTTCAATAAAGCTTGCACTTCCCAGTTCTGGCAAAGCTTTTGGACATTTCAAAGGACTTGATAAACAGCAATAGCCTTGTCTCCCACACATTAAAGCTTCATCAACGACATTATATGAAAAGAAGAAAAACCTGGCAGAACAGTAAAGCAAAGGGTAAGGTGTTCCTTAGATAGGTCAAGGTGCTCTGAGTTCCTCTTGCTTCACTGGAATAACAGCATTTTTTCTGGCAGCAGAACATCTGTAACCTCCGTCTGTGTCGAAGCAGCACATCTGTTCACAGTTATGGGTCAGTACCCATACAGGAAGCATAGTTGTACTGCAGTCAGAGATGCTGGATCATAGCTCACAAAAAACATTTTTAAAACTTTAATTAGTGAAGGGACAGGAGGATAAAATGAATGCAAATCAGATCCATGAGAGTTAAAAAACCCCAGACAACTGCTTTCAACCTGATGAACAACTAGATAGAGCTATAGGTGACAATAGTAGGGTTTTCATTCAATGCTGTATTTTTTTTTAAATTTTTTTTAGTTAAAAGCCCTGATTCTAAAAAATACTGAGGAATAAAATTTGTATCAATAATGCAGCAAAGCACATGATGAGCCTGGTGGGCTATCTGATCATAGGGAGGTCATAGCACATGTTTTCTGAAGTATTTCTGTCCTGTAACCCACAGTGGTTGTCACTGTTTCCCCTCTGTCAGGTAGCTTCTTGGAAATACTTCTAACTTTAGAAGGAATATTGAAGCATTCAGCACACAGTTTGTAGTAACATTAAAATCAGTTTACTGTTGCTGGAGTTGCCCTGTAAAGAACACATTTATTTCTTTTGGTTCTCTTATCTCTGAAAAAATATTTTGAGAGGATTAAGGTGTATATTTTCAATCCTAAAATATGTATACCTATGTAGATGCAGCTATCTAATTATAATATCTGCCTTGAATCAAGTTATTCCAAGTCTGCTTAAGTTGAAAAATGGAAATATTTCAGAAGAATACTAGCACCAAAACCTTTTGTCCTGTGGCAGGAAAGGCAACATTAAAAGGCAATTTAGAAAGCTAAAATTTAAAATACCTTTGTATTTCATAACATTATCCAGTGACTTTGTTCAAAAGAATTAATGGACTTGTTTTGAAACATACAAATATTAATATAAAGTAGACTAAGCTGATGTTTTCCCTTGGATTGGTTCTGCTTCTTGATAACCTTAACTGTGAGGCTGACCTTCTTCTCCACCTTAAACCCATTTAATGTAGTCCAGTTTTATTGCTCTAAGTTAGAATCAGCTGATAACATTGAAATTTGACTATAAGATGCCCCACTACCCAGCTGTTGGAAGTATGGTGTTAATCTTTCATTAAAAAGGAAATTACACTTCGATTTTCCTACTTCCTCAAAGCATAGGCACTTCAGCATTTAAGTGTTCTAGCAATGTCTTTTTTGTGAACTCTCAATTCCATCATGAAGCCCTTGAAGAAAGGTCACTGCTGTAGAAAACAGCTTCTAACACACCAAAAGTTGTAATTACTAAAACAAATTAATCTTAATTTCATTCTTAATTGATAATGGTAACTTGTAATAAGAATACTCATCATGACATTGTATGCATTCATTTGTGTGTGCAGGAAGTGCTGTATAACTTTAAGAAATAGTGGATAAGATATGACTAGGACATAAAAATGTCTAAGTTATTTACATAAAGACACTTGGGAGGTTTATAATGTACTCATCTCCGGCTTAGCTCTCTTCTAATTGCAGTTAATAAAATCCCTGCCCTTCCCAAAGTCTGAAGGGCAATAATGTTCTTGCTGAGTAAGTTGTAGCTGAACCTCTCGCTCCTGAGAGTTAGGTAATATACTATCCAGCAGTGAAAATTTTGTTTCTTTCTCTATTGTAGGAATTCTGTCTGTCATGTCTGTCCACTTGCCAACCACATACTAGACACTAGAGTGTCACAACATTGCATTAGACAAACTCTTGCTCTGATGCAACGGAATTTTGTGATTCCCTAACCCATTTAAGCAGCTACTGCAAAAGTACGTAACTGTGAGACAGTGTACTCAGTCATTGGGAGATAACTTGATGGTGGTCATCTTGTCAGAGAGACTGATGTTTATATTTACTAACCTGTCATTAATAAACCATCTAAACATTTACCCTTATACATTCAAAGACAAGTCAATATGCTAATGAGTCATCTTCTAGATTTTCTGATAAATATTTATATAGGATTTGTGATGCCTTCTTCTCCACTGGGGATAAATTCTATAAAAACTTGAACTCAAGCCCAATACTTATGCAGTTACACATGGAGAAATTATTCATGTGTTATTGGGCTGTACAGCTCAGTCCTTATAAGATGCTTGAATATCAGCATTTTTTCCTGTGTAAAGTTTTGGATACATTCAAAGTACATAAAAAGAAAATTAACATTAGTTATCACACTGAGACATGGTATAAAACTAGAAAAAAAAAATTTGCAAATATGTAAGTATTTGTACTTTTATTAATAAATACTAGCAGTTTATTACTTACAAGTATTTCAATAATACCAGTTTAAGGTTTCAATTGATAGTAAAACTCTAAATGCAAGACAGCGGAATGAGAGGGAAGAGCTTTCAGCACTGTGTTGCATGTATTGTGTTGGTTTTGTGAGCTTAATAAACAGATCTTCAGAATAATTTGTCACTCAAAACTGGCTTCAGACATCACTTTCCAAAGACCTTAGTGCACACGCCAGCTGATCCTATATATGGATTGCTAGCTTGCACTGAAATGCATGCTCCTGCATCTCTACTATTTGATGAATAGTATTTTTTATTCTCTCACCTGCAGTGCAGCCATATTTGAGCATGCTTAGTTTTGCGTGCATTGCTGCAGTCATGAGGCATTCAGCAGTTAAAGCTGACCTAGTGCTTAGGCTGTGGGAAGAAGCAGGTTGAATAAGTCCACTTTTCTACAACTTTCCACAAACAAGCTAAGATACAGGGAGAATTTTTGAAAGTGGACACAATTGTATTTCTCTACTTCCCAATTTTTTTTGAGGGTAACTACATTAGGACTACACTAAGTACCACAGAAATAGAGGCTATACAAAAAAAATATTATATACTTACTTGCTGGGCATAGTCTAGAGAACAATAGCCATGACAAGTTTGGGTTTTAGAGGATGGGCAGAAACACAAGCATAACAAATGTTATTGCAAATGTTCTTATGACACCAAGGTCAGAAAGCTACATAAGAGGCAACAAGTGCATAGTTATAGAAGAGAGTTCCACCAATTTTTGCTGTCCACAAGTTGAGGGGGGAGAAGAGACTATCAGTGATCATAATAGAAATAAAGCCTGTTATATGCATTAACAAGCTTATTTCAGAATTAGCAAATATAAAACTCCTGTGGGAAACCAGGCAAAATTCATCAAAATATATTTGAAGACTGTGAATCAGACTGAAGGAGTTACCATACTCTATGTAGTTAGATTCAGGGCTTGTTATAATAGCATATAGCTTGAGTTTCCTCTTAAAAAAAATTTTTGTCTCTCAATGACTAAGTATGCTGTCTGGCAGGAGATACCAAAATCTCAAAGTATGCTATGGGTTGCAATGACTAAAAAAATTAGTGTAGTAGGTTGTTTCATATAAATGTTTCTTCCAATATTATCAGAGCAGGTAATTTTTCATGCTTGCTTTCTTAGGAATCTGGACTGTAATAGTAGTTACTATCAGACATTTAGCAAGGTCCTTATTAACTTCAGGTTTGCCTAATTACCAAATAGAACTACAGCATGGATAACATTATATTGAGTGGAGTCATTCAGAAAATGGAATCATAAAAGTTTCACGTGGGTGAACCATGCACCTGTATGCCTTGGATGTGGTTGATGATGCATGTTAAAATAAGTTAGAGAAACTTGCAAAGATTTCTTCAGTAAACGCGGTAGCATGTGGAAAAGAAAGCTGGCAAAAGTGTTGAGAATAGTTAAAACACTGTAGGCTATGATTTATATTGATGTTTAAGGCTGGAGAGAAACATATGATTGTTTTATCGAACGTTAGGAGTTTTCCCAGAGAAACTTTGCTGGTTTTGTTGATAAGTGTACAGCTGACCAGTTGCTTTTCACTCTAGCAAATTATTCTGTTGATTGATAGCTCAGTTAATTTCAAAAGTAGCTTTCTTGCTG
The DNA here is from genome assembly GCA_035582835.1 of Phoebastria nigripes. Lineage (NCBI taxonomy): Eukaryota > Metazoa > Chordata > Aves > Procellariiformes > Diomedeidae > Phoebastria > Phoebastria nigripes. The sequence goes on along the minus strand of JAYKAV010002497.1, from coordinate 837,088 downwards.
CAGATGCAGCTGTGAATTCTAATCAACTGAAGCAATTAACTGCTATCTCTGTGACTGCAGAGGAGCCAACTGGAGAACCAAATGTACTGAGAATGGGCTTTTGCAGATAACTGAGAAGAGTGAATTCATGCGTAACATTTACTCCCTATAACATTCCCTTAAATTCCAATATTTAGTAACTGGATTTGTCTCTGTGTTACTTGATCAAGCTTTCTATTTTCACTATATTTAGTTTTACTTAGTTTAGCAATTGGTAAGTGGGATTAAACAAGGAAGACCTTATGCTGTGATTAAGTTAAATAACTGACTTCCACATTTTTAGACTGGATACAATTTAAGTACTCTATCCTTTGTCCTGAGTGGACTTTTAAATATAGTCTGCAATAGGCTTCATTGAGAGCAAGCTTGAGACTAGAAAAAGGTAGAGTAGTTAGCGTCAAAGTGAGAGGGAGAAGAGTAAAGGAACACATGTTCTAAAGCATTAGTTTTTTGTGAGGGGGGAACCAAGAGTCTGACCATATGTCATCATTTTATAGCCCCTGGTACCTTTTTAAAAGCATGAGTGTTAACCCTAGTGTCCTGACCAGAACCCATCTTGGTTAAATATAACTTGCCAATATTAACTTCCATTGTAGTTTCAGCTGGTTATGATGATTTTTTATTTCCTGTCCTAGGCTTTTAAACTGTAGCCATACTGCTTTTCTTTCTTTAATGTGAGGTAGAAGAGTGGCCAACTTTAGGATTCTTTACAGTTTATTTAGTTCTGATAGCCAGTGATCTTAATGGGCCTTTTCCTCTTGAGAATTTGAGACCAGTTCTCCAGACTATACCAGGTCATATAAAGCCCAATGTAAGTATATCAAGCCATACTAGAGTAAAAACTTTTCAGGATTAGGTCTTTATCATTTGGTGTTCAGATACAGAAGTCTTAGTATTTCTTTACAAGTTGTAACTGCTAATACCGAAAGTCACATGAATAAGAAGAAAGAAGAGCAAGAGAGAAGTAGATGTAGTTTTTCAGAACTGATGAACTACAGCATAAAAATAGTAGCACTGAGTAGAGTGTTTAACCTGGCCTATAATATTCTTCCACACACAGTTTTTCACTTTAATGTCAGTTAAATCCTATTCTCACTGAGTGGAAAAACCAACAGTTTTAAATTAAAAGAACGAAAATCAATTATTTAAGAGAATGATGATGTAAAAAGTTTATCTTATATGAGCTTAGTACAATAATATCCTTTCTTTTTATATTCTATATAAAGAAAAAGAATTTTCTATAAAAATCAGACATAAAGAAGTCAGGTCTCATCAACAAGCGTTGTATTTACCTCTTACAGCTGCCACCCTTAAGTAAAACAAAGACCCAAAATAACCTTCACAACACTAGTTGCTACTTATCCTATATATTGATTTTCATTATCTCTTTTGCATATTGCATTTGCAAACTGGTAAGAGAAGGAAATTGTGCCAATGTTTCAAGAACTGGGGCCTACCTGGCCTCCCGCTGTTCCTGATCTTGAAAATTGCCAGGCTGTAAACTAGCAAATTAAGATTTACCAGAATAGCTGAATTGTACTGGCTTAGAATTGAACTAAAAGAAATTAAGGCTGTTGCTGAGTGTTTTAATCTGGAAGTAGAAGGAAGTAGTTATTGGTTATTATTTTTTTAGTAGTCAAATAAAATTTTAGGAAGTGTTCAGATATGCTCAGGACAATTTAAGAATATATATAAATACGTTCATTGACACACTTATGGGTAATGTTGCTTGGTGATTTGCTAAAATTGCTTCTCAAATATGTATTGGATTATTTTTCCCTTTTTTCAGAACAGGGCAGAGTTAAGGTTAATAGGGACATTTCTACATGCTAAAAGAACATACCTTGATATGTGGAGCTAATCTTGCTTTCGGAGCAGAAGTAAGGGACATGAGTGTGATTTAATCATTACTTACTTACTTTCTTTTGTATAAAATAAAGCCTATGCTTAGGCTACTAGAATATACCTCCTAATTGAAATCTAGTTTAGGATTGCTTTAATGCACATATTTAGCTTCAAGAATTCAACTGAGTATTTTTCTGGATCACGTGTAGCTATTCCCTTTCAAAACAATTTAAATCTCAGCTTCTCTCAATGGTATGCAGTTCACTGTTCCTGTCAGGGTCCTGAGGGCACTAGTAGTCTGAATGGTCCTGATCACCCTTCTCTGGGGACTCCAACCACATGCACACATGCACCCACCCATGGGCCCAGGACACCCACCCCAGCTCAGCCCGGGGCCTTTCCTCCATGCCTGACTATGTTGTAGGAGTGCCTGTCTGCAGCTCTGTCTTGCCTGTGCCTGTGTCCAGCCATGGACCCCACTGATCCAAACTCTGATCTGCGGACTGATTTCTTGTCCTGACCTTGGCCCTGCCTCATCACTTCAGCCTGCCCAGCAATCCCTGGGCTGTGTCTGACCCTGGTTACCAGCACCGCGCCTGATCCTGATTTGTTGACTTGTGTTGCTGGCTAAACCTCAGACCTGTCTGTCACCATGATCTTTCTTGTTGATCTGGACTTTTTGTTGAAGCTGGCTGCCATCTCTGGTACTGCCTGGTTTGCCATGTTCAGGTACTGTGGGGCTGGTGAGGCCCATGCCCTCACTAATGCTGCATTATTGCACTCGGCTCCCCACGCCCTGCGCAGCAGCTGGTCCTGCTGCTCCCTGCCAGTTCCTTTTAGCAATGCAACTATTTCATTTGCATGCAGAATTCATACCTGGGTCACCTGGTAATTTTAAATGTACTTTCTAATGACATGGTAGGGAAATTTTTGTTTTAAAAATCCATTTATCATGGGCAAGAAGTGTAAGCACTAAAATGAGCTAGAGACTTCCTGAGTCACTGAATTCAGAATCCAGCAGTTGAAGACAGCTGTATTTCATTCAGAGTAGTCCAGACAAGATCTATTCTCTTTTCTCTCATAGATAGCAAACTGTATAACTTCCTCTAACGTGCAATAATATCCATCCAAGTTTTAGTGTGAGACAAATTGCATGGTGTCAGTTACATAGAGGAAAGCAGGCAGTATGGGAAAAGGCAAGCTTTTATCTGGCAAATTTAGTCCTCATTCATCCAAAGTTAAAATTAACTGCTGTTGGATCAGTACTACATTATCTGTAGAGGCTGTTTCTCTGTTTTCAGCTTTTAAAAATCAAGACAGCTTTCCAGGGGTTGACTATGCATCCAGCTCTTTCATTTAGTTCTGTTTGGAAAACTGATTCTGGAAAGACTCAGAATTCTAAAGCCAAATTTATACTGGGCAAGTTCCACTGATGGCAAGAAATTTTCACTGGTGCAGATTTGACCTAGCTTTTGAAGTGTCCCTTTATAAATAGCTTTGTGTATGCCAGCCCACTAGCAGGTTCACTGCTGATAGACACCCCAAAAATGGTCTTTTCATATGATTACTTATAACTATAAAAAGCACTAATTTTTTTAGACACATAGGCACTGGTAATGTTTATGATAAATTTTGCTTCCTACTTGCTGTGACTGATGTTTACCTCATTGCTTTTTCCAAAAAAATAAACAACGTCTCCCCTTCTATGCCCTAAATCCGTTATGTTTTATTTACTATCCTGGCATAGAAGAACTTTCAAGAGGGTAGAAATAATTTCAGGATAACTGAAATGCCACATTTTTTTTTTTTATTCCATCCAACAAAAAGAGAAATATTTAACTTCAAAATATTTGGTCAAGATGTACTGCTGTACCCCAATAAATTCCCTGTGTTTGCCAAGAAAAAAAACCAACCCTGTAGAGCAAAAAAAAGTTTGGAATGAATAAAAAGTTCAGTAGGAGTAGATACTATCAGAACCGCTCTTTTACTTGAAAGGAACATTAAAAGCCTTTTGTAGCATTCATATTAAACTCTTAGAGGACACTAGCTTCTCGGAAAAGTCCTCCTGTTTGTAATATAGGTATGCATCATCATTCACTCACAAGCTGAAAGACACTTAGCATCTCACTTTTAACCTACCATCTTTGGGTTTTTTAGCATAATAAAGGATTTAACAGTCTATAGCAGTGGTTCAGTCAAGCACTGTCTTTGTCAGTGATACTGGTGAAAGGTACTCCTACCCTTTCAATTCCAGCAGTTTGCTCCATGCCACAATCACTGGTCCCTCAGTTGTCACAAAGGGTACAGCCAGGCCATGAATGGTGCCAAAGAACTGTGTTTAGGAATAAACACGCATTATTCTTATTTTAAAAATCACTATTGAATTCCCATCTGACTTTAACCTTTTCTTTCTAGACATCTGGATCTGGAGTACTACCTTTATTTCTTGCAATTTGACAAACTGCTAACAGATATGTAAAAACTCTGTAACTTAACTTCTGATGTTCTGAGTTACAGATTCCCTTTTAATAATGAAAGGCTTTTACATATTTTGAATGGAATATTGACATCTGTTTTGACAGTCTTAGTTGAGTGTTTTCATAGTAATTATTGTTGAAAAAGGAAAAACAGTTTGAAATGCTACTCTAGGCTGAGTTCCAACTGGGATAATTACATGCTACCCCCCTTTAATCCCCTTCCAACATTGCTCCTTATGATGTTCCTTAGCTGTTGTCTTTAAATTGTTGTTCACTGCTGCTCAGCAGAAGCCACTCTTCCTTTCAGAGATGGATATGTTTCTTCGCTGACTGACACAGTCTTTGTATATCATTGTGTTAATCAAGGAGACCTGGAGTTTCAAAATTGCTCAGTTTTGGTCTACATTCCTTCAGGCAGACCACAACTGATCCAGAGAAAATCCTACTCTAGCTCTTCACATATGAAATCATAGAATATCTCAAGTTGGAAGGGACCCATAAAGATCATCATATAGTTGGTGTACTTCCAGAGGTGGACTTTCCTTTTTTTAAGGTGAGAAGAAACTGGACTAAACTCTTTAATGTTTATTGAAGCAATCCACATATTCATTAGCTGTGGTGACTTTTTCTAAGCTGAAGACCTGTAAGCCTGCTTTTTACCTGAATGTGCTGTCCAAGAAGCAAGACAAACTGCTGATGGCTCACAGTGTCATTGACCCAGGACAGGTAATACGGTGTGATCAGAGAACTGATTTATTTTGCCTACTCAAAAATATCAGTATCTCTCTCATTCTTGCTTAGTCTGGCCAACACATGAAATGATATCTTCTTACCACACTAATAACAAATGTATTTTGAAGAGTGGTCATATTAACCCTAACTAACATTTTACAATAGGTCTTCTTTTTAAAGAAGAATTACTTTGAATTTTTGATCCACAAGGAGTGCAGGAAAAATTAAGCATCTTTCTTTCACTATGATTTAGCCTCTATATCAGTAAATGGTCCTCCAGAAACTATAATATCCTTGGTTCTGTGGCACCTCCCCTCTGTTTCACGGTTGAGATGAGAGTCTTGTAGCTATCTCAGAGTGGGAAACGTTGTTTTGTTTCCTTTAGCCAAATCAGTAGCCTTGTTTTCAGAACAAAATGTCACTGATGGGAATAACAGTTCTTTTTGGTGAGAACTGAACTGGTTCGCAGTGTAACAATTGCGATAAATGTCGCCTCTGTGGTTTGACTGAACCAAAACAACTTGGCATTTCCAAGCAATTAAAATGCAAGCAATGAAGATTAGACTGTATTAAAAAAAAAAAAAGAAAAAAGAAAAAAAAGACAAAAATCGAATGCAGATAACTAAATTGCAGCTGGGGTGGGTCAGATTCACATCATAAAACCTGGGCCAAAGTCCCATGTGAATCTAAAAGGGGTGAGCTAGCGACTGATAATGTAGGAAAAAAGGGACACAACCTTCCTCTTTGGAATTTTGGTCCCACTGATGTGGCATGGGCTCGCCTCCTTGTCTCTTCCAGAAAGCTTAACTGCTTTGCTATCTTTTTTCCCTTTCTATTTATTGAAGGCAAGGGAGAACAAAACAGACTTGAGGATTGTATTGCAAATGATGTGGCGGAATGTGGAGGACGTGCTGTTTGAGTTAGTAGAGTGTGTGCAGTATTTAATTCCTTTGTAAATAGGCAGTGGGTTCAAGAGGAAAAAACAGCTTCCTCAATATTGTGCCTTTTTACTGTCTTTTAAACCCTTGATTGAACTTGCTGACATCTTACAAGTTTGTGAAATCAAACAGCTTCACAAACTGTGGCTGATTACTGATTATTGTGGCTGTGTCACAATAATCAGTACTATAAGGTTCTGCTTCATCTTTCTCTCTCTCTCTCTCTCTCTCTCTCTCTCTCTCTCTCTCGACTGTAGTTTTGCTGGGATAAAGTTTCACATAGATTGAACTGTAAAGATGGGGACATTGGTATGAATCACACTTATGTTACAGTGACTTCCATGGAGCTACACTGGTTTTTATGTTGGTTGAGGGCCTGGTCCACTAAGGTGATATTCACTGAAGGATGCAGGAGAATAATCCAAGATTCACAGGGGCTAAGGAAAGAGAAAACTGAGAAGGAACATGGAAGATATGGTATACTGCGTTTCAAGAGTAGTTGACTGAAGAATCACATCTGGTACCATTGAGAAGGGAATTTAATATGCACAAAAATTATTGCTGGAAGACCAATGAAAAAGTTTAACCACATTAGTGGTCAGATTGACAGGCTGTGTAAGAAAATGGGAATTTTCCGCAGAACATGCTGTCAAAAGAGAGGAGAAGGTAGCATGAGCTAGGAGACAAATCCAGTTCCTAATATAAATGCCAAAATAGAAAAACTCCTTGGAGAAAAAGGCAAAGAATGCTACAAGAATATAGTACATGTAACAGAGAAAACCATCAGAGTAATAATGCTATCAATCAAATGAGTGTGTGATGACTGATTCAATAGCTGTGAAGTCAGTGACATGATATAGTAGTAATAAAGCCTTTAGAAGTTATTGGTGTATTTAAGTTTGCTGTATTTTAATATTAGTCAGATGTGTAATTTACTTCTGCTTTACTTCTACTTAAGATGTTAACAAGCCCTAGCAGAAGTTATCCAGAGAATGCAAGATGAAATTTTTGTAAGCTCCAATCATAATGACTCATTTGTAAACAAGCATAAAAGCTTAGAGAAATAAATACACAGCTTTAACATCAATGGTAAGGTTCTTTGGGACTTATTCTTTGACCACTCTTAGTTTATGTAGCCTCAGAGATCTAACTTTTGATTTTCAGTCAGAAGTTTATGGGAAGCATTTTAACAAAAAGTAAAGCCAGGGGAGTTTCACTTTAAGCACAGTGTCTCTTATATGAAAAGTATTATAATCTTCATTACAAAATATGTAGCTTCCCAGACATTGGTAATGAACATTGTGCATCCAGAAAAAACAGTTAATTTTGCTTTTAATTCATGGAGATGTTCATGTGTTGGAAATCTGGGTGAATTTCCATGTTCAGACCAAAATTGGCACGGACACACCAACATTCACATGTGTCTGCCTACACAAACATCTGTCTAAAATAATGAATTGAAAATTTGCAGGCTTCCAGAGATTTTGTGAGAGTAATTTTGATATGCAGAGCTGGTCAAATGATTTGACTTTTTTTTTTTTTAAATAAAAAAATCATCAGTACAGAATGCAATTTTCCATTGCAAGCAGGTTTGCTTTTCAATAAAAAAAAAATTTGCAATAGCCTATTTTGACATTTTCTAAACCAAGTAACATTCTTTCTAGTTTGAAATTGCTGTCATAGCTAATGATTCAATTAAAATTATTTAAAATCTGCACAGAATCACTCAAACTTCTATCCCAATTTCACATGGGGAGAATTTCTGAAATCTCAAGCATGGTCATATGACAAAAGACAGTTTCTCACTTACCTTTGGTGTCCATTTTGAAATTATTAAATGTAGTGTGAAGTGTTGCCCTGATTGGCTACACTAGGAAGACTTTCACAAAAATTCCTTTAATTTCAGTGTTACAAGAGATAAGTCACTTAAATGTAAGCCTTACTAAATAGAGTAATATCCACGATACTGGGTAAGTATCACTATATTGAGTTCAAAGTGCACCTTCCAGTAACGTAGCTGAAAACAAAATTAAGATACCAGAAATAATGTTTATGAATTGCTCCTTTATATTATCAAATTCGGAACAGAGGCCCTTTTACCCACAGCCAATGTATTTTATCTTCTGCATAAAAAATGCAAAACCCTATTCAGGCTAATCCAGTCATCAGAATACAGCAAACACACTGTGACTAGTGCTAGACTAATTTGAAAAGGAAATAGATTGACTGATTGCATCTTTTGCTCCTACAAATTGACTATGTGACAATCATGAACTTTTATCTCATTAATCCTGATGTTTTACCCTTCTTGTTATGTATAGCTAGTGAGGAAATAGTACCCTAAGAACAATAACAAGCAGATAAGAAGAAAATGCTGTTGCTGCAACAGTTCTCAGTAGGAAAATGCCTAAAAAGATGTACAAACTAAAGCTAATTTCCAATTTTTTTTTCAGTGTTTTTTGATAAATAAAAGAACTCCATGAAGAATGCCAAGTAATTACAAAAACTTTTTAAAATTGCCTTAGAAATTTTTTCTCTTTTATATAATCTGACTGTTTGTAGAGTCCTGTATCAGAAACCCTTAGCCTTGTATAGGATACGAGCTATTTACATATTTATAATCTGTACAGCGTGGTCCCAGCCCCAGAGTACCCTAGAGTTTTGCCTTTGGTTTCTTTAAGGTGATTTCAGGGAACCTCTACTGATTTAAATCATCTACAGTCTCATTTATCACAAGCTTTATAAAATATTTAGCTTTGGTAGCATTCAGAGCTACAAATTCCAGAAAGTATTGCTGTAATCCTGTAAATATAAATATAAAACTGGGTTCCTGGTCTTTCAAAAAACTTTTTGTAAAGTCACTGTGAAAGTTGGACATGTCTGGAATGCAATAATCGGCCGATTTATTTCCATGGTACTGTGCTCATTTTTCAAGCACGAATAGTCCTTTTGGTTGCATAATTTAAGATATGTTAAACCCAGTTCTCAGCAAATGCCAAGAAGCAGCATTGTGCTATAGATACACCAGGAGAAATTGTATTAATCCTATGACCCATTTTGCAGAGCCATCATATCTGAAAGATTTGCTGCTTTCTGTATAATTTGAGCTGCTGACTGAAGAATTGAAAGATGTGATTGTAATGCCCAGAAAAAGGGCCCTAATATTAACAGTGTGAGTTTGGGAAGGTATAGTTGTTGGGTTTTTCTGGGATTTGTTTTTTAATCTTATGGTATTTTAATAAAATATGAAATATGGAAACAAACCGAAGGCTTAGGTGAGTTTTTGAGACCTCTTGGGTAGTTTATTTCTGATCAGATGGAACTTCATATGATGATGTGCCTATTTTTCTAAGATCGGTTATCCACAAATTCCAGTATTTTTCTGGCAGTTTTGTTTCTTTATTATTACCTAATTTTTTTTTCTAGATTCCATAGTTACTGAAGAGATGGAGGAGCATTGGCATTGGCCTTTTAGGGACAGCACACCACAAGCATAGGGGCTGGGATATCTCACGTGTACCATTCCCGGTAACTGTTATTGTTCGTGAAAGCTAGTACCAGGAGAACTTGATATCCAGTGTGCCAACCTGTTCTGAAAATCTGGAGGTAGCAATTTTCTGCTGAAATACTAATGTTAGTGGATAGACATTGACTAACAGAGACAGATGGATAAGTAGAATTTGTAAAAGCTACAAGAGCAACTATTTAGAAAAGATGACAGCTATAAATATAACACATTGAAAATTAATTTACAATGTTCAGCCTGTCTGTCCCACTTTTCTGTCTGGAACCTATGTTAACATTATACACTTAAGACATTATATCATTATTCTTATTTTAGTGCATTTCATGCCTATAGATTTAATATAAACAGAGGTGCTGACAGGAGCTTCAGTTTAAACAGGTTTAAATGTGAATTTGACTTTATGATTTTCATCAGGGAAAAAGACTAAACAGTTTAAGTTGATTAAATTTTCTTAAAGCTGCAGCTAAATATAATGAAAGCCATTTGTGCATTTTTTTTGTAGGAAAATTGAGTGTCTCGATGTTAGTGACTGACAGCTTCATGCAATGAATTCTTTTCTTGTGAAACAGAGTCAAAACAGTTTCCATTTTTCATAAACCTCTGCAAGGTAGTTTCAATTTTCTGATTTTTAGAGGAAGCATAGCTTTCCCATTTAAGTGTTGGCTTATTAGACCAAACTATATATGTCAAATTACTAAAAATACAGATCATACTAGATATTCCTTAAATATTATGTTTTCTTGTACTATGGACATCACAGTGATCAATTTTTCCTTCCTTTTTTTAATTAAATTTCTCCTTTTTTATTGTTATTTATGAAGTGTTCTAATTAGGTAAAGCCTAGAGCTCTGATTCAGTCTCAATACCTATTTAAGTATGGACCACATTTCAAGCATGCTTAGTCACATGAAAAAAAGTGATGTTGTGAACTTAGAAATAGATACTTAAGTCAGGCTCTGGCTAAAGTTGAATGTGTTTACTAGAGGTTATTCTTTCACAAGAGAAATGGAAGGTCCTAAGAGCTTTAATTAGAAAGGGAAAACCATGTCTCTGACATGTTGAGGTAAGTCTTCGAAAACATCTTGTGAAATTTTCAAGTATGTTGGGTCAGTTTCCCTTAAGTGCAGTACTTCAAACAGTTTATGTTGTATTGCTTATGGCTAATGCTCATCCTTGTATATTTTGTAGGCAGAGTAGATTAACAAACAGTGGCTCTTTTGTCTTCTTAATCATTACTTTAATGCATTAATATTTTGGGAAGCCATCTGGAAAATCATAGGTGCTCCCTTTTCCTCTTGATTCTTAAGGCAGACTAGGATTTTCTGATCGAGAAATACAAAGTCAGCGTTGTGATAGAGCAAAGCAATTAAACACATAAGGGGCTTCTAGGGAAGAACTAAGTGGAAGAAGCTGTTGTGAGCTCTGCCTTTGAACTTCTCCAAGAGTTTTGCAGCACCTGCCTATGAAAGAAAAAATTATATTGGCAAATGCAGAAATCCTTTCTGCAAAGATTACATGGGCTGATGTTTCCTCACACAAATGCTGTTTTTGATCTGTTTATGCCTTGATGTTTGATCTCCATTTGCCTAAAGGCTCTATTTTCAGGGAGCAGTACTTACCTACCCTTCAAAACTGAGAACCATTCAGAGTTTGGGCATTCAGCAGTTCAAGCACTCCCAAATCAGTAATACCTTGGGATGATACACTTGGCTGTCCCAAAAACACAGTCTGTCCTGTACAAGCTGAGAAAAGACATGCAGAAAGCTTGACAAGTTCTGTGTTGTCCAATTGATGGTCCGGCAGTCAGATTCAGACTGTGTATTGCTTCCATCCTTCCTGCTGCTTCTCCCCCAAGGGCTTAGAATGATCTTCTGATGTTGAAATAAGAAAACTAACACTCAATATGGCAATGACTAGAGTCAATGAAAAGCTTCTACCCCAAAGCAATTTCCCTTGTAGTGTTTGAGTGTAAACATCTTTTAGTAAAATGCCCCCATCTATTACAAGATGCTTCCCTTGACCGCAGTTTATGAATGGGTCTAGGAACCTTCAGGTTTGAATAAGCACCGGGGATTAGAACAGATTCATGATATTGCTGACTCTGTCATTGCCAGTAAACTGCAAACAATAATCATTTTAAGTATCATAGCAATATAAATAAAATTAAGGTTTTCATGTCCTGAGTGTCTTCAATGTCTAAGGTCACTGCTCTGCAACAAAGCAATTTAAACTATATTCAAGGGGAATACTGTATCCAAATGCAGACTTTTTTTGTCAGCTTGTCACTGGAGCAGGCATTTGGGATGCACTGTGTGGTAGATGCATTTTGAATGTCATTGTCTTCAGTCACTGAATGGAAGTAATACCTTCAGTATCCACAGTTGTACAATATTTTCTAATTGTTAACAATTTCCCCATCACAGTGAGAGGACACCATCCTTGTATACAAGTAACTTTGGGACAGAAAACCAGATATATTGGCTCAATGGTGAACACCTGGGAAGGATAAGTGCCACTTGGACAGTCCAAGAGATCTTAGACTGCACCCACACATGTCAGTTTTCTTAGAAATGGAAATCTAGGAAAGCTTCAGCTTTGTTTTTTTTCAGAAAGTGATTCATCCTTTTCCTGTTCTGCAAATTACAGAAATATGCTTGCTCAAAAACTCGATCCTTTTTGACGTGTTCTTMGGAATTATTTAATATTCCTGGCTCCAGTCTGCTATTCCATAGGACAGGAACTCAGAGACAAATTCAGTTGTTGTTGCAAGTTTTTTTTGAAGTTGCCTGAAAAATCAGATTAGACATCATGGACTGTGTCACTTTTCAGTGCACATTATTAAACTTGCAACATTTTGCTGCAAGTTTGTTTGACATCTTTTGCCCTGTTGGTGTTAAAAATCATGCAAGTCCACTGATGTTAACTTTGAAAAATAACTTTCCATAATAAATCAGTTTAAATTATGATCCTGGTTATTTTTTCTGCATTGTAAGTTGGATAACTGGTGGTTTCGAACACTTGGCCACTGGTTCCCTCTGACATCATGAGAAATCACATTGCTGCTATGTGCCTCAGTTTCCCTTCACCTCTCCATGTACTGATTATGCCAAATCTTGTGTTTAAAGCAAATTTAGAATCTTGGAGATAGAAGAGCAAAATTGGTTTGCATTGAGTGTATACATATCAGTTAACTCGAACTTTAGAAAAACTTAACTTTATGTAGAAAGTAAGAGAGATTCTCAGGTTTTGTGTGTCAACCTTAGTTCTGTTAGTGACCAAGAGTCTGTATTTAGCTGGACATTGAAAAGTCTTTCAGGTGTCCTTCAAATTTTCTCCTGATCAACACAACCTGCATTCCAGCTACCACACTGAGCAATAGAATCTCAGCTGTTTTTTCACCAGCTTAAAAACTTATGATTAGCTCTGTCATCCATTAATATTTTAGGGCATATTTTTGGCACCAGTTCCTTCACTTCTTGGACATTTTTTGAGCATAAAATAAGACTATAGCAGCTTCCATACTTGCCAGGCCTGCCATAGGAAATATCCTTGGGGATAACTGTCTCAATATTTGGAAACATATCCCTCTTGTGTCACTAGATTGCAAGTTTCCAAAGATATCTTTGGATAGCTCCACTATTAGATTTATTCAGAAAGTCAGAGAGGTCAGTGAGTGCATGGGAAAGAGGATCAGTAGAAGCAGTAAAGGCAACCATATGTAATGACTCATCACAGTAAGAGATTTCATCCTAATAAAAATTACTCTGGAACCAATGCTTGGACTGTTGCTTAACAACTCTTTCAGGTCTTACAACTAACAAAGCCTTTTGATCCCACTATGTATCTAATTCAAAGTCCACGCTATTTTACTGAAATTGGTGCATTTGATAGAGTGGCTTGAAGGAAAAATTATCCTGGAAGCATTGGCTCCAGAACCGTTCCACATACTTGGTTGGGTAGTATATAGGCTGCAGTGCTAGAGAGCAGGCAATTGCAGGGCCGCGTGTGAATGAAAAGTATTGCCCTGCCTGCTGCTTCGCTTGAGAGAGTTGCCATGAAACTTATCATCGCATAGTATGAGACATTGTCTTATATGCACCAATACGGTACAATAATAACGTGCTTTGTGTTGGAGAATGGAGATACTAAATGCATGTATTTAATCAAGGCTTATTGTTTAGTAATGGGATTCATTTATACGTTTGGTTATTATTGGAGACAGTGTGAAAAATCTGGCAAAGTAACTTCAGTGGTAAGTGGATTTTGTCTTGCATAAAATGACCATCTCTCTGTCAGCTATCAAAACTGTGAAAGCATGCTTGGAGACACACCAAATATAACATTGCTATTAACTTCCTCTTAACTTAGCCATAATTGCCTCATGAACTGGAATGTACAACTCAAATTGGCTTACTTAGGGAACAAAAATCTTCTGTTCTTGCCATGTAGAATAAAATAATAAGTAGTAAATAAAAGAAACCTTTTTAATTAGAAGGAAGTTCCTCTTTCTGTGAAGACTTTCTAGTGGAAAGTAATAGATGCCAGTTTAAAAAAGAGAGATCAGTAGTGGCCTGTGAGAAGATATTAAAAAAATATTTGCTTGAATCCAATCCACCCACTCATTTGTAAAACACGCAGTTAACTAGATCTTAAACAAAAGGCAGTAAAGATAAACAGCTGGACGCTTAACAATTAGCAATAAAATTGGTCATGAATACTTTTTTCCCCTTGTGTGCAAAATTATTTTATTGTGAAAGAGAATAATTCTGAATGGCTTTTTTTAATGTATATTTTTAAAATGCATTCACAGGAACATGCTGTTCAAAAATGCTTTGGGCTGCATGTTTGTATCTGCAGTACCTTCCCTGATGAGCAAAGGCCACACAGACTGCTTTAGGATATGGAGCCGTTCTCTCTAGATTTTTTTTTTTTCTTTTTTTCTGCTTTTGAATTACAGTATAGGTCTTATTCTAAACCTGTGCTATACCTAGTGTAAACAAGTATAAGATTGGAAGGACTGCAGAGGGCATGGATTTTTAAATTACTTAAAGCTCTTACAGCCATGGATTTTTTTATTTGTACATGTTAGTACATAAAAAGTACAAAAGCAGTTTTGAAACGTCTTGGATGGTTTTACTGGTGCCCCCCATAAAATCCTATGGCAATTAATGCAAAGACTCCAAAAAATTTCAGCAGGACTGAATCTGATCGTAAATCCCTCAGGGATGGGGACCAGTTTCATATACCTATAACACTTAGCAAATTATTAATATTCAAAATAATCTCAGACTTCACTGCAATGTAGGAGATGTCCCATAGCCTCTGCCTAAGCCAGGACAGGTGTTCTATGTCCAGTGTAAAATTTTGGGAATCCCAAAGGGTTTTACCATAATGCGTAAATGTACACTGCAGGTTGCTTTCCCCTCAGTCATTCTGTGTGCTGTAAGCACTTGCTGAGCTCCAGATACATCTCACTGCAGAGTTAGCCATCTCAAAGAAAGGTAGAGTTAGTGTCTGTGCAAGGTGGGATTCATCTGATCTGTGTTTGAATGTAGGAAGTGGGGACATGGATGTCTGAGCCATTCGGCTGCGTTTTCTTTACATCTGTGTTTTCCTTACAGTCAGTGGAGAGAAATAGGCAGAGCAGTTCATCTGTTCCACATGTCTACCTCAGGGTGAGAGGAATTGCAGCCTAAAAATGTCTGATTATACTTGCTTTCTTTCCAAGCATTTTCTTTCTGAGGGGTAATCTTGGGATATTTGTGGAGGAAGGGTATTTTTCTGTGTTTTAAAGAAATATCAAAATGAAGAGGAAACTGGGAAAAAACCCTGCATTTCTGCAGGGGTACACTTATCTCAGTGTATGGATATAGAGCACTCCCTAATCCAGTAATGAGTGCTGCACAGGTATGCAAGTGTGATAATAAAATTATGTTGACAGCGAAAGTGTTAAAAACAATATAACTGAACTTTAAGACCTTTCATTACTACACGGCCATGAGTCCATAACAGTATTCCAACAAATGTGAGAGGAAGCAATGAAAACAATTTAATAAATATATTCATATTTATGCCTAAAATGGCATCAGAGGCATAGTTTGTCAAAAATTCAGGCAAGAAACCTTATGAAAACTACAAGCTCGTATACAGACATGTGATGCTAGTAAGTATAGGAGTTTATTTTATAAGCATTCACTTAACCACTGCACAACAAAAATGTAACACTTCACTATTGCTATTCTCGCATTTCATAACAGTGCACAGAGAATTCCATTTTTATGTTCTCCAGAATTTATGCGATGTCTACATTTAAGAGAATATATAATGAACTGTTCTGCTGGCATGAAGTAAATTGTCACTTTCATGTTTATTGGACTCAAACAACCTTTTTGAAAAGGATCCCATACTGACGCTTGTGCTGTGTAGGAGCTGTATCAGGAAATACGCTGTTACTTCTTGGCTTGAGAAAACTAGGAAAGTATGTGCATTTCTGGATCCACTTTTTCCCCGCCAGCTTTCTTTGGTGTGAGGTTTTCTAATGTCCTTTTAAAGTGAGAAAACAATTCTTTTGTAATCCTTTCTTACTGACTTAATGAAGCCCATGTACACCTCAACTTCCCCATCTTCATGGGGTGTAGTGAAGATTAGGGGTCTTCTTTCCTCGTCCACAGGGTATGATGTTAATGTGGGATTTCCACAGAGGAGCTTAGACTCTTTTCTTCTACTTAGGCCCCCCATGCCTTCTATATCACAAACAATTAAAAGTTTAAATTCTCAGACTTGTGGCTATCTCTGATCAGATGGACTTAATTTTGCTGTTTACCAAGCCCTCTTAAAAGTTCGCCCTTTTCTAAAGATAATTTTCCAAATAAACTACTTAGATTTCAATCATAAACTTTGATTCAGCCAAACACAACTAGCTGCTCCTCAACAGTTAGATCTTACTGAACTACATTTCTCAGCACTGTTGGGAGCCAATGATTAAAGTCACTTTCCATCCACATAGACAACCACAAGTGGTCTGAAGACTTAGCGTGTCTTCATAAACGTGACTTATGCTGCACACAATGAATTTTCTTGCTCCGGCTCTAACTGATTATTTAAGTGACTGTTGAAATGGTAGCCGTGTATTTTTAATCAAACTCTACACTCACTGAGGTTGCTTTCAATGATGATACAAATCTAAGTTTTTATAGCAGAATTTATTTTAATAATTACAAAAATTTTTAAGCATGTCTGTCATAAGCTAAGTTCTATAAAACTAAACTTCTTGTTTACTAATTAAACTGAGCAAACAGAGGACATAAGCACCCTTTTCATCCTATTCTTCTCTGTCTTCTGAACTGTGCAGTCTAGAATTCCATCCCAAAATAAACACATATCAACAATTTACTAAATATGTAAACAGCTTCTAATGGTGTGTGTGCTTAATTTTAATCACAGGAGCAATTCTGTAGAAGATTCATTTAGATACACAAGCCTAAATTCAGAGAAAGAGAGCCTTTTACGCTTATATTAAATTTTCGAAGTGAAATCCTATGACTCTTCTAGCACTGGAAATGCAGGTATTAGGTCATTTGATATATCAGTTTGTGGAAACATCCCCTTGTTATTACGTGTGACTGATCTGAATACTAATTCAGCAATGTTATAAATATTGACTAAATTCACTAAAAAAATGTATAGGGTAAATATAGTAAATAATTATGACTTTCATCAGGTCTGTAAGAGCTGAAATAAAGTATCTCCTAGATGGAGAAGAGATCTGTAGTTTCATTTGTTATATTGGTTTCCACTAGGACATTCTTAGATTATACACAAAGCTTAACTGAAAATAGTATGGGAAGAGACTATCAAAGAATCTGGATACCATCAACCACAATGAGTGAAAAACTTCACAAGCTGAAAGTGTAAATGCAATTCAGTATGTTTGAATACACCTGTTTATTACCCAGAGGTCCTCCTAAATACAATGGGCTTCTTTGTAGGTAAATCCTTTTCAGGATCAAAGCTTAAAGAACTTGAAATGTTCATATTCGTTATGCTAAATAATACATTAAAATGCTTTCTTACCAGTGTGGAATGCAGCCTAGCACAGCCTTTGATGAACAGAAGAAAGTTGTTCAACACCACCATTAAAGAGCTTCTACAATAACATCTTATGCCTACATAAGCAAACAATTTGTCAAGCAGGAAAGAAAAATTTTGGTTCTGTGCCATCTGCCCGTTTGAAAGCTTGTCCCACTTGCAGCACAAACAGCTTAATTCTACACTTAACGGGGCAGGAGATATTGTTGCCAAAATTGCTATCTCAATTGCCACATTATTTGTTTTTATTACCATAGTTCTGCAATGAGGTTTTGCAGCTTTACACTCCCCAGAAAAAAATATAAATACAGGCTGCCACAATAAAGGAGGCCCAAGAAATCTGAGAAGACTGAGGCAAAGCTGTTCTCATTTGCATATTCTTATTCTGAAAATCTGCGTTTCTTTCTTCTAATATAAAATACCAGTGGGGAAGGATGTGTGGAGAATTAGTCAATGGGGTGTTCAGATAGAAGTGCAGAGAGAGACTGAAGAGAGGCAGAGAGGCTTTGTTGAAGTCAATAGAAAACCTCTCATTTGTTACAATAAATGCTAATTATTTTTATGACCAGAGCGTTCATGATTCATTGATCGGGACCACTGTGAGTAAAGCATTCTACAAACAGAGCAAAAGATGGCCCTGGTCCCAGGGGGCTTACAGTTAAAGTGTAAAAGGAACATAAGCAGAATAGTTAGAGATATGTGAGAACATGAGTGAGACATTGTGGGTCAATACGGTGTGCAATTTACTTAGAAAATATGTTTCAAGATCTAATGAGCAGATGAGGTAGCATGGTGTGCTCAGCAGATCCAGTTCTGATATTTCACAAAAAATGTTACTGTTAAGGAATTAATCAGGAGTATATCTCAAGTTACAAGAATTTCTTGATGTCAAAATGGGATGAGCCCTTTAGTAACCTAGCACTTCTACAGAACTTTACCTGTAATGTTAATGAACAGATAAATGTTATTTAAAAAGTTTCAAGATGATGCTATTAGAGATAATACAGTTGATCAAATACCATTGTATGGGCCCATAAAAAGTATCCACTTTGGGCTTTTCTACTGAATTATGAATCTGTGCCTTTCTAATAGACAATTGGTTTCGTATACCACCTATGTTTCCTGACTGATTATGGGGAGGCACATATATATACACGTCTCTTTTCCATATTCTCTTTTTTTCAGTTTTTTTTTTCTGATCTCTGAGTATGTTGAGCTGCATGAAGGTTTTTAGGCAGAAACCTACGATGTTAAGTTTATGATTAATCAATAATAACCATTTTTGCTTTTTGATAGCATGTGCAAATTGTCTTTGAGGGTCAGTGTAACTTTGTTTAGTGTGGTGCTCATTTTAAAAAGAAAGAAAAATATACAGTTAGGTACCATAAAATAATAACAAAGCCTTAAATGCAAAATAAAATTCAATAAATGTAAAATTTAATACAGGCGCACGGAAAATATTTGCAATGTTTCTTTATGGCTATACCTAATAATAAATAGATTTTCATAGTTGTTAAAAAGACATTGTTGTAATCTGTATTAGAACTGACAACATACATTTACCAGGATTGGGCAGGATAATTTGTCAGTTGAAAATGCTGCGCTCTGCACTTACTACTTTTATGTTGTACATCAATACTTGAGGATTTTCAGAGTGGACTTGGAAAAGGCTCCAACCTCTTACAAGGCAGAGTGATCAAGTTGTCCTAATGAGGACTTTGATATCAAGCGTTCCAGAGGTTTGGCCCTGTGTCTATCCACTGGAGAAGGTATGCAGGCTCTGCACTATAGGAAACAGCATGTGTCCATTAACAGACAACTTTTCATCATCTTCTTTTCTCTCCTTGACCATAAATACAGTAAAAAAACACCTCATATGACTTGTTTCAGAGAGTCATGTACATCAGGTGTTCCCTCCCCTGAAATATTTTCCTGCTAAAACAGCTCAATGATCATTCTCCTGTTCTCCTCTTGCTTCCTTTTCCAATCTGTTCTTCTTTCCCTGCCCTCCTTTCTCCTAATTCCTTTTTGGCAAGCAAAAAGCAGTGGGTGATGACTGAGCCAAACATTTTAGCAAATGGTTGACCCCTTCCTTGGCACTCAGCTCATACAAGAGATTGAAAGGACCTCCCTCACTGTGAAATGGGAGGCAGTAGAGAGACCCCTGGACTTCATTGTGTAAGAGCTTGACTATAGTCTGAATCAAAGGAAACAAAATAATGATTCTTGGAGGCTGGGTACTGTGTTCTTAGCTTGTACAGTTACTGCACTGCACAGGCAGCAATATTATTCTCTCTTTTGAATGCTTTTTAGCTAGGTTCCTGCTAAGCAGCTACTGCAGAAATAATAATAATAATAGTAAAAAATCTCTTAGGGTAGGTGCACTTTGACAAAAAATTTGTAGCATCCCTTATTTCACAGCATCTCAGCAACCCTTGTAACTTGGACGTGGCCCTATATCACACTTGCAGCATATGAGCCTTTTACAGCATCAGTACTTTGATATTATGTAGCTTAACAGAACCACAACTGCCACTTTTAGCAAAAAGGTCACACAGTTGTCTTTTGCCTTATAAGATGCAAAACCTTGTGGATACTTTGAGACTGCCGTCCTTCTTCAAGGAACAAGTATTCTGCTCCTTTAATTGAGGACCCCTTGTAAACTTCTGTCATGTTGCTGAAGGATGCAAATGTAGCTTGCAAATAGCTGATTTGTGAAGGACAAGTCCCAAAATGTGTTTTCCTCTTATTTTTGTGATTCTATGAAGGAAGCAAAATTTATTTAAACAGCAGGCTCTTAAGAATAGGCTTACACTCTGATCTTAGTCTAGTCAAGTTTTGACTCCATTTTATTTCCTTTGGGCAAGGCAATGCATAGTTTTCCTGTGCTGATAATGCCGATTTCTTTGTGCCTTTACAGTCCTTTGTTCCATCTTTAGAGACCTATTAGTTTTTCCTATGACATGCATATGATTTGGAAAGTCAAGTGATGAGAGAACCTCTGAGACAGACAAGGACCTTAACTTAAACCAGCAAAGAAAGGCTTGTTAACAATATTGCAAAGTCCCAGCATTTAGAAGTCCCGAGTTAGGTCCTCAAAAAATCGGAGGAGGCTTAACAATTGCGGGAGTTTAAAAAGTCATATTTTGTATTTATGTGACTTCTTTTGAATTGCTTGGCTGCTTAGGGGTTGTACCATTAAGATTTTTCCCACACCTGTGAGTGTAAGTGATTTTCTTTAACTAAAAGAGTATAAGACTTGTCAAATTGCATGCCTTCACAAGCTAGAAATACCAAACACTGTGCAACTCGAAATAAAATACTGGGAATTTACAATGCTGAAATTAAGACCAAGCTCTTCAGTTCAGAATTGGCATGGATGTAATCATTGCAAAACAAATTTGACTGTGTACTTGGGATATCTCTAGGCATTTATGATAGGGTTACTGTTTGTTGCATATTGGCTTTCTGGAAAAAAAACCTAAACTTCAACTATCTGTCTGCCAGAACTCAGTCAATTTGGATTGGAAATGAAGCTGCAGCACATACATTGATCATTTTCTCCAGTACCTTGTTTATTTGTTTCCGTTCTGCCACTGCTGGGTAAGAGTTTGTGGCAGGAAGGTACTATATTTGGCAAAAAACCACATTCTACCATGCAATGTATTCATGTTGCATATAATATACATGCAACAGTCTGCATAAATGCTTTAAATTGGATCAATCAGAAGTGATTTAGTGCTTCTGGTAATAAAGGTCTAAACAGTGAKTCAAATTTTCGAGAGAGTTCAGTATTCAGCAGTTCCCAGTGGAATGATTACAGCCGTGGCCCAGCCTACATGTGAGTCTTACCCCTTACGTGGTGCATGACAAAGGACTTGAGCTATCCCTAGCCTCTACTCTAGGCAATGAGCTTTTGCAAATTTAGGTATATTTTTCAGAGGCATCTTTTCAGATGCAGATATTTTATTGTCTCCTTCTGTCTTTCTCCAAAAGGTGATTCCTGCCAATCATTGAAAAATGGTGTTAAGTTTCATAAGTGCTGCTTGCTTCTTGCTTCGTAGCAAACTTTCCAGTGGAAATGGTCCTCTTTTTTGAACTATGCTGATACTGTGGTGGTGGTGTTTTCTAAAAGGAAAGTGCAACTACTCGGTAGCCACAATGGCCATCTTCAGAGGGTTGTACGTAGTAATATTTCTCATGCTTTGTRATGACTTCATCATTTACTATGAAACTAAATTTCTCTTCTGGCCACTGCTAGGAGTATTTGCAGAGGAGGAGGGGGAAGCAGACCAGGTGAGCTGCCTAAGGCTATGCCTTTTATCAGTAGCAGAGCTGGGATCAGAGCTCAAGACCTGCTCATGCCCAGCTCTCCAGATATATCTGCTACACTGTCTATTCCTAAGTGTGGCACTGACAAGAAAGTCTTGATGGGACAATACTATTTAAACATTTTATGAGAAGCACACGCTTTATCAACCAGCTCTAAAATGCTTTTGAAACAATTGGTGTAGACTGCAGATGTCTTTTATAGGTGTGGCCTGAATTAATATTAACCATACCTGAAGTCCCATTCTTGTCATTTGCTACCATTTTGGCATACACGCAGTAGATGTATTTTTAGGAGAAGTGTTTGTCTGAGGTTTTTATCAGGGTTCTCTATCAGAAATAACTGAGCTTTTGTTAAACTACTGGGTTGGAGTGGGGAAGAGGCTAGTGGTAAGAAAGTCTTGCTGTATTTGTTGCAACCTAGATTAAAGTCTCAGTAAACTGGGAAGAGAGCTCTACAAAAAAAAGCCTATATATGCCGCTGTCTAGTTTTTTTTCCCCTTTTAATTGCAATTTTGTTTTTCTCCAAATTAATATTTTGGATCAGAGTTTTCACAGTTTCCTGTGAATGTTCATATGCTGCAGGACTGTACCAAAGGCCCAAATTTGCAGGTTTTACTTCCATGAAAGTCCCATTCAGAAGGAACATGAATATTATTATTTTTCAGACTAGTATTTTACAGTATTTCTACTATTTTATTTCTTTTTAACACATAGCCCATTAGAAGTACCCTGTGGCCATATTTATATGAAGCAGAACAAGTAGATTTGGTTGTGTATTTTGTAACTGAAGCTAGACTGATTTCTGCCTTGTTGCTTATGGAGTAACATGATGTCTAATTTGACTAATTTAATTTCAACCATTAAAAAAACAAATGTGGGGAAAATGCAGTAATTGACAAACCATAATTATTATTTCCCTGAAGCCAAAGTGTCACTAAGTAAAAATTAAGTTATTCTTTGATTAGAGATTCCAGGATTAGGTTTCTCTTTTTTTCCTTCTGTATTTGTTTTTTAGTAATTTTTGTTCTTTATAAATTTTGAGGAAAATGTCTAAGGAAATATATTCAAATTCTTACTCCACGAACACAAGCAAAAATTGTCTGTTTCATTAGGAATAAAATAGGAGGCTTCTTAAAGTCTTTTTTTTTTTTTTAATTTTATACAAAATTTATTATCCAGGCAGCTATTTCTGATCAAGATACAGCCAAGCAAGAAAAGAAAAAGCTATTATAAATCCTCTCATTTGCAGTGGACAAAACAAGTAGAAAATAAAGAAAATTTTCTTTAGAGAATAAAATTTTCTTTGTTTTTATTCTCTACTACAGTGTATCTGTTTTTAAACATTTAACAGAGAGTACCAAAGCCTCCCGCTTCAAAATCAAAATATTCCTGTCTAAACCAAACATGTATGACTTCTGGTATGGAGCCTTCAGTTCTTAAAACACAATCAACAAACAAGAAATATTTACCTTTGGGCCTGGAATAGAAGATACAGAACTGTGCCACAGAGTTCTTCGCAACTTTCCCAAGAAATCTTAACATTTTGCCTTTTACTTTTTAGCATCTGTATTTTAAGCATATTTTTTAGCCTGATATACCTGTGAGTATCAGTAAGGCTAGTTTGAAGCATATGTATACTAAATATTTGCTGGGAGATGTGTCATTGCATGTCAGTGTCGCAGTTTATATTAAAATAAAGGCATGTTTATGGGAATTGAGAGACCTTGGCCCGTTCCCATTCCTGTCACTGACTGCTGGGTGACCTTGGGCAAGTCACAGGCTCTGGGCTTCCGCTTGACTTCTCTGTGCAATGCCAGTTCTGAGTACCTTTCATTCATGGATACTTGTACAAGGTCATATTATTCTTTGAGAGTATTCTGGAAGTTACTTTTCTATTCCCCTTCACCCTGATTTTCATGCACTCCCTCTCTAGATTTAACAAGCCAAAACACCCATGTGAAGTGTCTAAATACATACAATTTCAGTGTCTCTCTAACACCTACAGGGCATAGTTGTGCAACAGATAACGAGAATCTAAATAATCACAGGCACAAATTTATTTGAAATGCAATGTGTATGTTAGACATGTGAGGGAAGAGAGCAAGAAATTTTGAAAGGTGCAAATGCCCGTTAAGTGCCTACCTTTTTTCACTGTATTCTATTTCAAAGAGAATTGGTAAAAGTTCCCATGACATACAAGGCCATGGTCTGGCCTTCCTGCCCTTTCTGTGCTACATTCTCAGCCAGTAGATGTTTTTTCCTGGTATAGGTGTGCATGTCTGGATGTGGAAAGCTCCAGTAAGGAACAAATATACACAGCAACACCACAAGAAAAGGCAGAGGCTGCAACTTTTATTTTACTTTAGGCTGCAGTAGAAGATTCTGAATTAAATTTTCAGGCAGCCTGACAGTTGGATTGAGTTTCATTTTACCAGATGGCCCTTCTGAATAAATGCTTGTTCCTCTGTCTTTAAAAGGATGAATTGAGTTTCATCCTCTCTGAATAACAGGTACATGAAATACTTAGCGTTTCAGACAGTTTATTTTTTTTAAAAGCTCAAGGTGGACAGCTGAGGAAAGGCTTAGAAATGGTATGCCTCTCTTTGTAATCTTTCTACAGCTCTGATAAGTGGTGATGAATGTTCCCCCCTGCCCTCTTGCCTAAACATCTGCCTCAGGAGCAGTACACATCTTCCCAGGGTTAACACACTGCTGAGAGGGAATGTGGGTTTGTTCCAGGGGGCTGCTCAGTACAAACCCCACCCAAGGAGAAGAGGGGGCTTCTACATTTAATAGAGAGGTAAACAGCGGTAGAATAGGATGATCTTTCACATGAAGACTTTGGAGTTGGAAAGACTGAGTTTTGGCTTCTGCCTTTCAGTTTCTGTCACTAACAGCTTCCTGTCTAACTTCAGCAATCACTTAATATGTGTAGCTCAGTCACATGTCCCCAAAATGAAGCTAATATACAAAAGCATTGAAAATTAATCTGTTCATGCAGAAGTGATGCTTACAACAAAACTAATAGATAAATACATAGATAAGTAGCTCTAATGAGAAAAATGGTTGTGAAGTTTAGACAGACATGTGAATCTTGTATTTTTTCACATTGATGATATCAGCTTAGTGGGGCATAACCACATAACTAGCTATCATGAAGATCATCAAAAAGAATTATTATTCACATGTCTATTATATACTGCACCAATATGTCTGTGTTATTACATAATAATTTAAAAAGGCTGTATGCATAAACTAAAATTCATTATTCTTTTATGAAACTCATCTATATAAACAAAAGCCAAACATATATATATAGACATACAAAATTTCTAATACTAATTTGATACTCTCTATGTATATATCAGTTACATCCTAGCCATATTCCTGATACTTAATTCAGTCACCGCAGTACTGTAGCCATGTATATAGCATGTCACAGCTGGCAACCATAAACCTCTAGCAAGAGTTTTTGTTCTGCATCATTTTGGGCTGCATTCTGTAACTGAGTTATAACTGAATTCTTGCTAACGTTCATGATTTTGGCTGATTTTTATAGTCTGTTGTGTTGGCAACTGAAGAAATACTGTGGGGCTTCTTTAGGCCAATGGTGCCTTCTACTGTATAATCTTATTCCAAAATTTGCACTAAGTCTGGGGACTTACCTTTTTGATGTTTTACAACAGTGTATGACAAAGAACACCCATAACAGTCGCATTTTGTTCTGTCAAATGTAACAAAGGTCTGTGATGTTTCTCTCTGATGTCTTTTCTTCCAGTTGAGGACACACTTTGTGACATACAATGTTTACCTGGGATCCTTCTACCTCCCCGTGCAGAAAGCAGAATCAGTTCAGACATTCTTCTAACACAGCTCATATTAAAGGATTCCTCCTTCTGCAAGCACTCAAAGTATCTGTCACTTGGACAAGATCTAGTTATTTAGCTCATGGTGGCACTAAAATCAGAAAATGTTTTGTGTTGAAAAAAAATAGGAAAGTAATTCTTTAAAGTAATATATTAAATTGAGCTATAGCTTTAAAATGAAACAGCCTTCCCCCAAACAACCAAAAAAGGAACTTAAAAACTTTGCTTATTGCAATAAAATGTAATGATGTCTCAGATCTTGCAGTAAACTGATATTATTCTAGTGTTTTTTAATCTGACACACTTTCACAAGAACCTATTCTCTCAGCATAGCCCCCTGACATAGAGCTAATTTAGAGAAGATTTGGGAGTATGATGCAATATCAGCTGCGTTTGCATAACTCATCGCTGTTTTCATTTGAAATCTCTCATTAAGACTCACATTACTGTTTGAAAACTTACTCGGTTCTTTCCTTTTCAATGACTGGGCTGATTTGGTAAACTTCTAAGTATATTAAATATACTGGGAATAAAAAAGAAGCTTAATATCATACTAGATATTAAATTATAGTTTTATTAATATCAAAATGAAGATTTTGGGCTAGGATACTAATTGAAAATTCCAGGTTTACAAGTAAACAAATGGTTTTTGTACACAAACAAATAAGAACTTACAGTGTCCACATTATTTTCTTGTTATGTAATTTGTTCCAAGAATTCAGTTTTCCTGAATCCTTTCTTAATTTTTTGGGACTAAAATCTGAGCAGTTCATTTAAATGTCTTTAAACACCACCTAGAAAGTGTTTAAAAATGTGTATGTTCTACAATATCAGAGAAAAGCCTGAAAAAAACTCATTGGCAAAAAGAAAATTAATTTTTAGCATAGCGAGTGCTTTCTTTTAAAAATCTCATACACCTAGTATTCCCAGATTGTCTGCAACTAGTTTTGTAGTTGAATTTGCTCCCATACATTATTATATTAAATTTTATTCTGGTTAAAGCATAAACCATCCACTTGTTTTCCATTAAAGCTATTGTAGAGAAAAATGTGAAGTAAATTAAATCATCCTTTTATGCTCTTTTTCCTTAACTCTATTTAGTAAGTCATTTTAAAATCAATAAAATCCTGAAACTCAACAAACATTTTTCAAAATGGTATTTATATGCTTAAAATACATTTTCTTACCATTTACAGTAGTTGAAATGATTCAGTTACACTTAAAATATTTTTAAAAGGTCCCACAGAATTCCGTATGAAGTATTATTCAGATCTGTCAACATTATATATTGACTTCATAAAATACCACTAACTAAAACTGAAAACATGAGGATTACATTGCACTTGTTCTCTTTACGTATTAAAAAATTGTTAAATGACCATGTATCAGAGAAAAAAAAAAATTGAACTACAGCATATGCAATTAAGAATTTCATTTAGATACCAAAGTTGCTGACTGCTAAAGCTGAGTCAATAGAGTTCGTATTAATTGAAATTCGGCAATGTCTAGGGCAAATGTTAAGTTGAAATAGACAGCATTTTAAATCTGTTTTGCCATTCAGATGCATATAATCCACTGAGTTCTGACAAACCTGGGCCTTGTAGACCTTACAGATTCAGCCCAGAGTTCGACCAGTCAGGTTAAATTTCCTGACCTGCTTCTGCTACTCTGATTGTGACCATTGCTCAGAAAAAAAGAAAAAGAAAAAAAAAAAAACCCCACACCCACACACAGACCTCCAAAACGATCATCATGGAAGTTATATTTCTTTAGTGAAAATTCTTATTCAGCCTTTTAATAAAGAAATTAATTAAAAAAAAAAAAAACTTGAACCAAGACTTCAAGGTTTGGTTTTATTATTTAAAAAAAAAAAAAAAAGAAAGCGGTTTTGAGAATGAAAACCACCTTCGGTAACAGTATTGATTCTTGTTTGCATTGAAATAGATTTGATAGTTTTCTTCTTTTGCTTTGGCTTTTTTTTTTCTTATGAAGGAAGAGAAAAGCAGTGATAAAATATCTATTGAGTATTCAGAGCAGAGAAGTTGTAGAAATCCATGTAAAAAAGGGAAGCGTGTGTGAGGATGAACACACGTTTTGTGAGCAACCCACTGAAAGAGATCTGTGTTGCCTCAGCAGCTTTCCCAAATGACTGTGTTTGGGTACTGGCCTGAGATTGTCTCCAAACATCCCGTTGTTTCAACAGTGAAATTATACTGTGGTCCAGATACCTTACTTCATTAGGTTCTGCAGGATAGTTATCCAGCCCAAACAGAAACAAAAATCTACTTTATATTTTCCTGGGAAAAAAAGAAGCTAATCTCATATGAAACTTCCTTATTTCTTCACCTGACTGTTTTTAAATACATGTAACGTACATATGTGATACCTTTGTTTTGAACATCTGTTGTGAGATTAGAATAAGATCTTAATTTCTGGTATGCTATTGATGTTCAAAAAATGTAGGATAGAAAGCGTTATTAGCTATCTGCTGGTTGACAAGAGGGCAGGATTAGGTTTCTTTAAGGGAATTACACTTTTGATGACCCCGCTACATATAAAACATGTTAGCTAATGGGGGTGCAGAGGGGGCAGATTTAAGTGTTTGATCAGGAAATCCTGCATGAGCATATTGGATGGAAATTTGATTAGTAACCTTAGTGACAAGGGGATCAGATCCACTCTCTACATACAATCAGATCTGGCAGTACATGCTTTTTTGTCTCTTTGAAGGAAGGGAACATTTGTACAGAATCAAGACAGCGTATTGGATAATTTAAAAAGCTGTTACATATTGAAACCTGTAAAATCACCTTTTTCATTTTATTTCGGAAATATGCTTGCAGTTATCCTGGCATGTTTTTTCTTTAAAAAAAAAAAAAAAAGAGGAGAAAAGAGTAAGGCTTTTAGCATTTACAAGAAATATTTTCTAAAAAAGAGGCTTTTTCTAAAAATAATTGTATTTTACCTCAGTGTTGTAAAGAATGTTGGAAAAAGAACAGAATGAGAAAAATAATACTTTATCTATATTTACCTAATATTTGTGCTTTTATGCTGATTGCAAGCATTATATCTGTTGAGAAAGTTGATTTAGTTTTGAAAGCCAGTTTATTTTTTTAGACCATTAAAGCATGCTATCATGTTTTTAACTAACGTGTTAAAAATAAATATTTCCGTGTTTTGATAGCAAAGCTCTTTTATTTGTGTTTGATTTTTGAGGGAAGCTCAAACTGACTGTAGAAATCGAAAGGTCTCCCTTTTCTTTGGTGAGAAGTGTAAATTGAGGATGATAATGTGGTGACGCTGATTCGCACTAGCCAAGCATCTGGACCCAACTGTTTGTTTTATAAAGAAAGAAGGAAAAACGAACTACCTCCTGCTCTCAAATACCTTGTGCATGAAAGGGACCAATATTGCATGTACCTGTACAGCAACTTTTAGTGTAGAAGAAGTATCCCAGTCATATTTTGCTTACACTGCTGCCTGTGCACATTGAGAATAAAGCAGTTCATTGAATCCATGTAGACTCCTTAGCTGTGAAGAGCTGAGTGTTCTCTGCTTCATGTGAAGAGGTAGCGAGGTCTGATACAGTATTGGCATGTCAGGCAGGAAATTTTGCTGATTATGCACCACCATACAGAGTAGAAGACCTGGGTTCAAATGCTGGCTCTGCTACTGACCTTAAACAAGTCATTTCCTATCTCTTTGCTCCCTCTTCCACTSACCTACTCTGTTTTGATTTCTAGCTATCAAGGGTGCGATGAGGGCTTGGAGCATCTACCACATGTGAGTACAGCATTTAGCATCAGTGGCTCTCGGGCTGCGGTTGAGTGTCAGGATGCTACTGTATTATAAATAAGATTTAGTTATCACAGGAAATCATAGAATCATTAAGGTTGGAAAAGACCTCTAAGATCATCGAGTCCAACCGTCAACCCAACACCTTCATGCCCACTAAACCATGTCCCTAAGCACCACATCTACACGTCTTTTAAATGCTTCCAGGGATGGTGACACAACCACTTCCCTGGGCAACCCGTTCCAATGTTTAACCACTCTTTCAGTAAAGAAATTTTTCCTAATGTCCAATCTAAACCTCCCTTGGTGCAACTTGAGGCCATTCCTCTCGTCCTATCGCTAGTTACTTGGGAGAAGAGACCGACACCCACCTCGCTACAACCTCCTTTCAGGTAGTTGTAGAGGGCAATAAGGTCTCCCCTGAGCCTCCTCTTCTCCAGGCTAAACAGTCCCAGTTCCCTCAGCCGCTCCTCATACGACTTGTTCTCCAGACCCTTCACCAGCTTTGTTGCCCTTCTCTGGACACGCTCCAGCACCTCAATGTCCTTCTTGTAGCGAGGGGCCCAAAACTGAACACAGTATTCAAGGTGCGGCCTCACCAGTGCCGAGTACAGGGGCACGATCACTTCCCTACTCCTGCTGGCCACACTATTTCTGATACAGGCCAGGATACCGTTGGCCTTCTTGGCCACCTGGGCACACTGCTGGCTCATATTCAACCGTGCCAGCTCATATTCAAATCCTGGCACCTGGCAAGGCAGGCTGTTCCTGTGCTTTAAACTGCGTGTAGACTTTAGCTCTCACTTACTTTGGATTTTCATATTTTTAAGGACAATAGTATGGAAACTCAGGACATGAAATCAGTCTTTCAGTTTGAAAAGGAAAAGCACGTCAAATTTTCCAGTGTGTTGTGGAAAAAAATACTCAGAGTAACCTTTTTATATAAAGTCCACTGCTAGAAGTAATTAAGTAATAACATCTGATGACACAGGGACCGTCATCTGTTTAAACTCAAAAAACTGGAAAGCTCAAGGAGCCTAGATATCAGATAACAGGAGTGCCTGCGTTGTGGAGCTCCTTAGCAACTCCATTCTTGGGGTGGATGAGAATTAACGATTGAAAATGCTAATTTTTAAAAAGCCATGCATTCAGGAAAAAAATAGACAAATGGCATGGGAATGGTTCTCAGCAGCCTCAGACCTTTAACTAGCATTGCTCCTCTGATGTCAGTGGAACATCTTTTTCTTTATATGTACATAAACTACAAGAGAATCAGGCCCTGTGTATTATCTGAACCCAGATGTATATACAGTCTTGGGACACGCTGAAGAATTTGCAATTTATTTTCTAAAAGTAGTTAAATGAGTATTAGCCTTTCCAGTGAGTCTGATAACATTATTTTGCATTTCGTTTATACAATAGTCTCATGAGAACAGCCAATACTTTCATTGTAATTAATTCATCTAATAGTTCAAAAATAACACACCCACCAGTTTAAGGCCTCCTGCCCTTACAATACAGTAAATGTTTGAGGTTGGTTTTTTTTCGGTTTACTACTTGATGTCAAAATACTTAGAATTGTTTTCTTCTTACAGCTAATATTAATTTTTTCTCTTTTTAATACTATGGTCCTAATTGCAGAGAGTTATAAAGGAATGACAAAACATAGTGGAAAAAAAGATTCTGATCGGATTATAAAGGCTAACAACTAACCAGCAAAGTGGAACTTTTTTTTTAACACCATCCAATGATGTCACCAGTTTGAGGTTTCTCTGGGACTTTATTAAAATGTTTGTGACAGAGCCAATGTAAACCATCCTAAATCTAACACAGAGCTGAAAGGACTGATTTTAGGGAATGCAAAGATATGGATCATTGGGTCTGTCGAAGCGGCATCTTGAGCCAATTATTGGTGTCATCTTGAGCCAATTTAATCAATCCAAGGGGGACTCAAAGGGGGTGGGGGTGCAGGGTTGCAAGTGTTGGTCAAACATTCTGGCAAAAATGCATTTGTTGTAACAGCAACCAACCTCTAGTGTGTTGACTTACTTCCTATACATCTTGGTTTGTGCATACTGTAAATAACTGATCAATCACTTGAACTGCTTTTAGATTTTTAATTGCTGGGTAAGTTTTTAGATTATGTGATTGTATGTACACATATGTGAGTTTAAATTTATTTAAGACACTTCTAAAGTGGCGGTAATTTAGCGTAAAAGAACCTGAAATACCATACAGTGTTACTTTCAAAACAGTAAAGTATACAAATATATTTCTAAAGAGTAACATCTACTGACATTATCTGAGCCTAATCTTGTACACAAGTAAGCTTGAGAGTTGTAATTCGTATAATATAAACTACTCGCACAGTGTAAAGGCTACTCAGTTGAGGAAAGCTAACCTACAACACAATTATTAGCAAAGGAGAATTTAAGTGAGAAGTGTAGCTCTTAAAGCTTAATAATGTAAATTTGTTTTATCCTGGCAGATCCATAGCAACAATTTTCAGTCAGAAAATATATGTGAAAAATCATTTAATTTACATTCTACTCAAAGCCTCTTTTAAAGAGTTTTGGTTTGCTTTTTCACTTTAGGATAACATAATATCGTGGTATGATTAAGAGAGTTTTATATGAGTTAAAATCCCGCAAGCTCTCCCTCATTCAGTAACTTCTAAAAAAAGAAAAACAGGGAATCCTCTTCATCATTGGGATTTTTCACCTCGATGAGCATTTGCAAGTCATGGTACTATACATATTCTCTTGTTGTAACTACATATGCAGTTGTAATTTGTAATGCATCGGTGCTTGGATATTATTGAAATTTTAGGTCACACATGTGTCCTAATAGTTCTGCAATTTGCATCTTGCATTATTTTAAAGGGAGAGACATGATTAACCTCTATACAGTAAGAACTGAGAGAATAAAATATAAATAGACATAGGTAACAGTAAGGACAAACAGTAGAAACAGCATACAAATCCATGCATATTAGGATTAAAAATACATTTCTTACATGTGATAAATGTAGTATGTGTATTTTAAGTATGTTTCATAAAGATTATCTATGAATATTCAAACTAAATTAGTGAGAAGGGGATATTTGTTTTGGATAAGATGTCTTGGAAAAGCAATTTACATGTTTTGGAACTGTTAACACTGCAGCAAGTTATGTCACACTGCAGCACAGAAACAACTGAACACAATGAGATGGAATGTGAGATGAGCCGATAAAATAAAAGCTAAAATTTAAAGAAGTACACACTCAACTTTACTATTGCATCTTTGCTGCTAAAAAAATGACTATTTGCTTTACCATATCCCAGCAAATGAGGAAAAGAACACTTAGGTAAGTGTCCAAAAACAACCTCTTCTACCTTACTGCCTTACAGTGGGCCTGTTCTTTCTCTTCACATCGTCTTTCTTTCTTACTGCTAAATGCACACTGTAAAAATAACAATGAATACATTGAAGAATGTTTGTAGTGTGTTTACTTAGCTCTACACCTATGCTGTTTCTTCGCATGCCCACTGTTGTCAGTGCATATTTGTCTCCAGAATAAAGAACGGAAATCTTCAGATGGGTAGACAGGCAAAAGGCCAGTTACTCCTCTGTGTGTTGAGGGTATTTCAGAATAGGTGCAAGGAAAAGGTGTGACAGCAGAGCAATAATGTTAAACAGAAGTAAGGTGAATCATAAATGCAATACTTAAATAATTTGAGATTGGATCTTTCAAGTAAACATCTTCTGCAAAAGTGTTGGTTTGTTTGACAGTAAATTAGTTCTATATTTCACCAGCAGAAAAATGTTGATTTTAAATTTAAGATGCAAGGTATGTCAGCTTACAAGGATCACATATAAATTCCTACTCTTCAATGCATTCACAGCTCAAAAAATATTATTAGTGTTTAATTTGTCAGTAAAAGAACATTTTTGTTATATTTATAAATAGTATTATACTTTTTATCACTTCTGTCCAGTGTACCTTTTCATCTTAGATGTAGCAACATATTTATGATGGTTCAACTTCAGCTGTAATCTGCTGGCTCTAGGTCTGTAATTTATTATTT
Organism: Phoebastria nigripes; assembly: GCA_035582835.1. Taxonomy (NCBI): domain Eukaryota; kingdom Metazoa; phylum Chordata; class Aves; order Procellariiformes; family Diomedeidae; genus Phoebastria; species Phoebastria nigripes. The sequence goes on along the minus strand of JAYKAV010002497.1, from coordinate 803,380 downwards.
GCTCTAAAAGATCAGGTCCAGAGTTTAAACGTCCCTAGCTGAAAGTTTATACCAGTCAGGACAGAAAATTATTCTCTATGCCTAGGTTGAAGTACATTACTTCTTTATTGAATTAATTATGATAAGGATCATAACTTTAAACTAGGGGTGAGGTGCTGGCTTTCTGCTAGCATTGCTTGAAGCAATTTTCATCTGAACATTTTTGTAGAGTTATTGAGTCTGGCAGGTCTGAACTTTATGAGAGAGTAACTTTCTCCACAACTTAAAAGAGGTTGGACATTGATCTAGGCAAAGGTTTACCATATCCCATGTCTGTAGCCAGAAAAATTTGCACTGCATACTGAACAAATAACTGCACAACCAAATTAAACACATCTTATGAACTTTTAAAATAAAAGCAATGCTGGCCCTTTCCCTGAGGGATCGATCAGGGAACTGAATTAATATGACAGCTTTACTTCTTTTTTGTTTGTTTGAAGTAGAAGTCCAAAATGATTTTTGGTCAAGAAGGAATTAGTCTACTAAGTATGTATACATGAGTCTATTGAAACACGTATATTCAGTGACAAATTTTATATCTCTATCAGATTGGAAAAAGTTGGGCTTCAAAAGCAGGTAAAGATGTTTATCCTACAATGACTGTTCCCCCCGATTGGATTAAAAGGCCTATGAACAACAGAAGGAAATTACAGATCTTTGAAAAATTAAAAAAGCAGTTAAGAAAGAAGAAAAACATTCAGTTTGAGAAAAGCAGGTTCCAATAGCTGTTCTGTTGTCCTGAGTCAAACACTCAGAGTTTGTGCAAGACCATAAACAAGAGGSCCTCTGGGAAAACTATGGTTTAAGTGACTTACCTAGAATTACATGAGTATTCTATGGCTCAGATTGGATTAGGAATAATTTATTTGGGTGAGAGATGACCATTTTTTCATCCACTTTGTGTTGCATTACCTATGTTACACCTACTTTTTTCAGAGTAAGAGAGGCAACAGGCTCTCATCTAATACCCTCAGTCATATAACTGCTCAAAAAAGTAAATTGTAACTTAGTGTAGCATTTTGAAATTTCAGAGCTGTTTATATTAAAAGAAGGCTGAAACTCAGTTGAACTTTTTCTGGATGTTATTTTATAATATAAAAGATTAATCTTTTAAATCTTCAGAATTTTCAGTTATTTGTTTCACCCTCTTTTACACCACTGAGTCAAATAACAGCAATAATGTCCAAGATATTCTTTTCTTTCATTTTTATTTTGCTGCTTTTCCTAATTTCTGTCCTGGAAAGTTTAGAGTAACAAGTGGAGAGACAGTAATCTGTAACAAAGCCCCTCTACATTTTCAAAACTTTCTGGCTATGGAAAGGGGTTTTTTTTCAGCCTTAATAGCGTTACTTTCACATACATTTTTGTTTCAGTTTTGGAATTTGTTAGTTTGAAAAATAAAAATACCTTTTTTTCTATTACAAGCAAATAACAGGAAATCTACACCCAATTTGACATTATAAATTGTATAGGAATAATCTTGAGAGCTGGGGCACTGAAATAGCAAATACAATTACCATTTTAACTTATAAACATCATTAAAAGCTTTGTCTTTTAATGATGAGAGAGAGCAGAGAGGAAGAAAGAGGATATGCTGACTTACTACAAAGAGGTAGTAGATGCCTGTTATTACTCAATGGATTGGTATTTACAGGTGTATGAGGCCATCTATAAAATGTTCTTGCCTCATTGAAATGCTGAAATTAGTGGCAAAACTCCCCTTGTCTTCTATGGGCTTACTGAGTCTTATGTTACACTATAAATGTAAGTAAATTTTATTTGATATATTGATCTTTTACCTTGTCAAGTCAATAAATATTTTAGTTCTGCCCCATTTCCCGTTATTCACTTCCTGTTCAACATTGCAGCAATGCAAATGCAAAACCTGCGTTCCACAGGGCAGTGTATCCTGTAAGCTACTCTGGCATACGGCAGATGATCTCCTGTCCCATAACAAAGGAACTAAGAGTATTAAGTGCTTGCTGTGCAYGTTAGAGAAAAAAAGAAAGAGGAAAAGAACATTCACGCCATCCCTTTTTTGGGGGCTCTTTCTGCCAATTCTTGAAATCCTTAAGTCTAATGGAATACTCGGTGTTCAGCTGGAATAGAAAAGACAACTGCAATACCAAGCAAGGAACTGACAACAAAAAAGAGAAATTTTACCTTTGTGATATGGTCCCTTCTTAAACTGTGCATGCAGGTTTGGTCATCCCAGTTCAAAAATGTATAGTAGATCCAGAAAAGATGCGGAATAGTGCAACAATGATAATCAAAGGCATAAAACATGTTCCCTCAAGGGAGCTAAACAGAGTAGGATTCTGTCTTGAAAGAGGTAATTGGTGGGCAGACATTAAATATGACAGAGGTCCATATAAAATTTGTAATAAAATTAAGTAAGTACTATAAAGAAGGAGAGTTAGAAATGTTTATTCACTGTTTTTCCCAAAATAAAACTTATATGCTGTCCAGTGAATTTGTCAAGCAATAGATTTAAAACAAAAGAAACATTACTTTTTTCATGAAGTTAATAACTATACAATGAAATTGGTAGCCATCAGATGTTTAGGGGTAAAACAGGGTCTCAAAAAGAAACTACACAAGTTTGAGGAGGGTAGTCATCAGCAACATCTAAACAAAGTGCAAACTTCATCTCTGGAAGACCTTTATCCATTGATTTCTAGATGATGTGAGGTTACACCAGAGAACAGCCTGGTCTCAACTTCTGGCTTTCTTCAAGACCATACTATTAGCAGCTGTGGAAGACTGTAGGCTAGGCAGCCTTGTCATGGATGCTCATAGCTACTACCACCATTGGAGTGGCCATTGCCATTATCTTTCCTCTTATCCCAACTATACTTTGTGGGGTCTGTTGTGTTTGGTCTTGAATATATTTTCAAGAGGTCTACTTTATTCTGCATCTTGTTCCTCTTGACTGCGCACCCTGCCTGGATTTGGTGCATGGAAAACCCAGCCTTTAATGGCCCTGAGTCCAGTACCACATTCAATGCCAAATATAAGTGCTAATAATAATACAAGAGAGAATTCAAAATACTTACAGTTCACTAAGAGTGTTCATTTAGTGTTTGAGATGCCCTGAGCAATTTTTCAGACAAGTGCTCATTTGGAACATCAGTGCTACCAGGCCATAAGTCCTGTTGATCTGGTTGTTTCATGTCCTCATGCCCTGTTATCTCAACTGTTTGAGTTTGCTTCTTGCCTGAAGCCACTAGGCAAAAGGCCAGGGGCACCATGCTTGGTGCCCCTTTTAATCTCTTTTCTGGCATCTGTGTAAGCTTTGCCTCCATTGTAATTGGTCTTCAGGACTAATAGATTTATGTGAGCAAACTCTTAGATTAACATCTCCATTTGTAGCCAGTTTCTAGCCATAGGGAAGTAGAACAGCATTTACAAAAGATGGTGGAGTATCTCAGAATCCCAAGTTACATGGACTATTTCTATGTTTTCCCTATTATCTGTCGGTTGGCAGTCCTTAGTGATTTTGGCATCTTTTTCATACATGGTGCCATTTTGGTTATCACTTTTCTTCCTGAACAAAGCACGAGCTAGCGACAGGCAATATCACACTGTTGTGTGATATTTATAATTTATATAAAATTTATAATTTGATAGGACCATATCCAGGTCATCATATGATCTTCATAGTGCTCTATTTAGGCAGTTAGTTATTTTGGCAACATTTTCCACCAGCCCTACACAAGGGGATGACTGGTCTCACACTTCTATTGCCCTCCTGCCCCGTGGGTTAAAGTATAACTCTATTTTAGGCCTTTAAAATTTATAGTATATTTTCAAGTGTCTCATTTCTCGTACTGAACATAACCAAAATGTCATGAAAAGGGTATGATGTCTCCCAAAGAGAAGACTGAACGTACACATGCATTGGATGTTACTTATTTATCCTTACTTACATTAAATCTAAAAATGTGTATCACCTTATTTATTTTTATGTCCTTTTATTTATATTTATTTATACTTGCATTGTTTCTTTTCTGATGAAACATAGCTGTAATCTCTAATGTCCAGTTAGATGGAAATAGTGGTTTGTGTGCTTCTGGGTTGATGTCTCTGTCATTGACAATGTTGTCCATTACTCTAAAAAAGCAGGTTTGCTTTTCTCCTTTCTACCTAAGTAGCGCATCCTCTACTGCTGCTGAGAAGCATTTCCAGAGTGATGTAATCCACTGAATTTCTTCTATCTTTTTTCCTACTGCCAGGCATTGCCTTAGTTTGAGATGGTTGCTGCAATGTTGTTGACATGTTTGGGTTAGTTTTGGTGAACTCTGTCTGTATTCTGCCTTTTTTCTTACAGTATTTTGAATTCTGTTTAGGAGATACTGTATCAGAGCTGGCTGCTTCCATAAACTCCATTCTTGGACAGCGCGAATTTCTGTGTTTGGCAAATGTTCATTTCTGGGGTTTCTTATATCTCTTTCCAAGAGTTTTGCCCTGAATTTCAATAATTATCAGATCTTTTGTCAAGGACTCATCCCTTCCCCGTAATTGGCTTCTTAGTTTATGATTAGCAAAGTCTTTTATCACCATCTTTTTCTGTTTTGCTTAACATATTTTTCTTTGTTTTTYTTTATATCCTTCAGCTCAGGTCTTCTCATGCTTCTTTAATGCAATTAGTTAATAGCTAGCTTGCTCCTCTTGATTAACACAAGCACCTTAAAGCGCTTGCTATCAGAAATACAGATCAGTTCTGAGTGTTCTCCCTATGGCTGTAGCCCAGGGTTTGTGGATTCTGAGCACATCTGTGAGAACATTTGCAGGCTGATTGCTCTGTCTGTCCATGCTGGTCAGGAGCTGTGTCACTGTGGTAGCATGAAGCCGGACCTAAAGTAGCAAGTCTTGTTGAAACTGAACCATACTTTCAGTCCATGCTTCTGGGCCTTCCAAAACCAATTTTTTGTTTTATGAGAGTGATTTTAAAAACAGTTGTGTCCCTTGATCATTTGTCAAGCTTTTGTTTTCTGTAAACTATTTCAACGTGTAAGGTGACTTTTTTGAGAACTGGAGGAAGCAACTCAGCTGATAAAAACATTGTGTTCAATAATAACAGTGATAATGATGGGTCCTGTGAGATGTAGCTATGGTAGCAAATATTTCCCATAAAAGGGGAGTTCAAATCTTTTATTTCTCCATGCTCAAATAGTGGTGCATCTGGCCAGATGGAGAAAGCTAAGCACTCCGCATGCCACTGAACAGTTCTGAACATCTGGCCTCCGTGTTTTGACGACAAAAATGGAGTTGAATTCTCTCAAAGGTCCAGGCCTTAGTTGCCAATTCGGAGCATTACTGAAAACCACGTCCCTTTAATTCCACTTGCTAAAGACAACCAGAGGTTTCCGCAACACCAAATTTTCCTCAAGTCATTTTGCTGAGGATTTCCCCTACCTTTATGCCAGAGCAATTTGTATAGTGCATATGCATATGCTGAAGGCAGAGGAGATTAAACCAAGGCACTGCCTCTTGCACTCCACTAATGCTTCTGCTTCTTCAGGCCTCTGAAAAAGAGGAGAAAAAAATTATCTTCCATGAATATTTCTTTAAGGTAATAAATGTAAGATGTTAACTAGAGAAGTGAAGAAGAGGGAGCTGGTTTCTGTTGGTTTTTTCCCTCTATAGTAGGAATTGATTCATCATAAATGAGAATTTTAATTTCTATTGTTTTATCATAAATCCTTTCCATTGCACCAAAACATGAGTTTTCTTCTAAGACAGTTGCAATGCTTTTCTCACAGGCAGATGAGGAGTTCAATGCTGATGTGCAAGACATTCAAAACCCCTGAATTTTGCAAGTATTGTTACTGCATCCTGTTTTCACATCAAATCTACAAAAAGGCATTTGAAGTCTCTTAGCACTTTACATGAAGAGTTTTGGCAAAAGTGCTGCATATGCATTTGGCTCTGACAATCAATCTGTTTTTATGCAGGCATTTAGCCTTTATCTTCTAATTTTGAAGTACTTAATCTTTTAATTCTGATGGTCCATAGTTAACTTTGCCAATAGGGGTTTTCTCCTAGCGCCACCATGTATTTTGTACAGAGTGCAGAAAGCCAAGTTCTTCTCTTAACACATTTGTTTAGGCTTTATAGTATACTAATATTACATTATTGATGTTTGTAAGACTGTTTTTCATGTTTGGAAGCTATCACTGCATTTGATTTTAATTTTGCTCTGCTTTTTGCACTCTACTATAGATTAATGCAGTGTTTAAAAGAGATGGCAACCTACTTTAATGACATTCTTAAGTCTCAGGCCAGATTAATTATAGCATAGTAACATTTTTGCCTTAGTTACAGCTGAAGTGGGTTGTGTCAACAAGATGGAATTTGACTCACTTAGGCTGTAGCACCCCTTTTCAGGACTGCATGTAAATGATTACGGTTACAGAGAACATGTGGACAGTGAGTGCGTATTACTGTGAACTCAGCAGTGGATGAAAAACATCTGCCTTATTAAGCATCCCTTTAGAGACAACCATCCAAGATATGCCTTTTGAAATCAGCATTCTTGATTTTTTTGTGTCACCCAAGGTAAGCGTAACCTTAACCTTCCCAAGAAACCATTTCTAGGTGTGATGCTGACAGGGATTGTGAACCTTAAAGACTGGATATTACATTATCTGTTTATAGCACATGTATACAGTCAGTTCTCTAAATTCATGATCTACCATGAAAACATCAGAGTGCTCTGGGCCACCATGTTTTTACATAACTGCTGGAAGCATGTGTTTTGGAACTAACTAGACCTTTGAGAAGGCACTCAGAATATGTGTGATGGTGTGCACTGGGCCTACCATGGTGTGATGGTGTGCATGGGCCCACTATGAGTAATGTGTAGAATTTGCCCCTAACTGTATGCAAGCTGTGGGCTCAAAAGCACCTACGACTTGATAGGAAGCTTTTTGTAATGAAGCACCTCTCCATGAGAACTGAATGAGGAGAAAGCTAACCTGGATGGTTACATTCAAAGAACTAGTCTGAAGTCAGGGATTGCCACCTTTTCTCAAAGATGTATGTATTTTGTGGAGAGGTGGCTTCATGTTTGTCATGTGTATGCTGTGACTCATGTTTGGTTTTTTAACGTGCTTCTTGGCTTGCTTACCCAGTCTTCAAATGCCAGTGCAGGTGAGAAAACAAGCTCTGTGCTATGGGCTGAACATGAGTCCTGTACCTGCACTTGTTTGGCATTTGGTTGGAACCAGTAATTCCTGCCTCTCAGCAGGACTGAGGAACCTGAGGTTCAACAAACACCTCCTGTGACAACCTGGTTTCTAGTCAGTGCAGAGCACAGTCAAGAATGGCCTTGCATCTGCTTGCAAAAGATGATGGAAACATATTCCACCTTTTACAGCATCTCTCGGTATCATATCTCGGGTCTTCACTCCCAAGAAAGCAAGTAGTATTTATTTAGCCAAATCACCAGTGATCAATCTTTAGCATATATATAAAGGGATTTTCAGAAGTATTTGGAAGCTAATGGGAGAAACTGAAACACTTCTAAAAATTTCTTTGGGTGTATGTCTGTACCTAGAAACCTGAAACTTGAAAGCATCTTCAAGCATTAAAGCACTGTTACACCTGTTATCTTAATTGACTTTCTAAAACACTCCAGAATGTGTGAACTTCAATTCCTGGTGCTCCAGCGTTGAACTGAAAGATGGTCTCCCCTTCTTGGTTCTTTGCACCAGTTTTGTTATTAATAACTTTGTAGCTCTAAACTTAACACAGTCTAGTCAATCCCAATGCCAATAGATCTGAGCCTTTGAATACTAATTTTTTTTAGGTATTCTGCCATAGGTAAAAATAAGATTAAATGTCAGTGACACTAAAGTCCAATTTAAATCAGCTTTCATAATCAATAATAGGTTTCACTGAAAATGGCAAAGCCTGGTGAGAAAATACTTGTGATTTACCAACAATGTAAATCCCTGGCACTCTATCACTGTTAACAGAAGATCCTGTTCGAGGACATTGCAAAATGATCCTACTTGTTTACATTTCTTATTAAAAACAACTGATAGAATGAATTTGAAGTTCATCTTGCATGTTAAGGACAAGCCTCAACAATGTCAGCATGTTCTCACATTTAAGCGCTTGTGAAAAAATAGATAAAAAAATAATATGAACTTCTAATACAGAAAGTATTTTAGCTTGTATATTCAGATCAAATTCTCCCTGACACCAACTAGTGTGACTGGAGTGTATACTTGGTGGCAGTTATTCATACACAATTTACTTGATGTCAGTAAGATTTGTGCACATGGAAAAAGGCCGTAGTCCATCAGAACTCTTAAAAGCATGTTTAATTTAGCCCTGAACTGACTGCTCAATGCTAAACGCATGCTTAGATGCTCTGCTGCGGTCAAGTACTGAGCAGAAATCTGCTCTGCTSTAGAACTCAGTAAATAATGAACTCTTGCTCCAGATTAATATAGAGATTTTTCTCTTAAAGTCCATCCAGTGCTGTCCCAGCTTTCACATTTTGCTTTGCAGATAGATACTTCTACTGTGACATTTCTGATGGCAAAGCATAACATTGCTGAGAATGCTAAAATATCTTTAGCTGCTTTGAAGCAGAGATTTGTAATATTTTAATGGTGGATATTATCAAGAAACAGAAGCTGAAGTGGAAAGTCCAGGCTGAGGCTGTCCTACAAGAACAGCTGATCTTATGAAATATTTTTACTCATACAGTTCTGAGTTTCATGAGAACTGCATATAGTTAAGTTCTAAGCTAATAAGGAAGTGATTATTCTTAAGATATGAATAAAATCTATTCAGGGCTAGATATTTCTAGAAGCCTGAGGAGAAGCTGTATTTGTTGCTTGTGGTACCAATTGCAGGGAATGTGTCTGAGCCAGCTTTCTTTAAATCCAGGTTTTCAGCAGAAGTTAACACTGAACAATGGTGTCTGAATAGTTTCTGCGCCACACACTAAAGGCCAAACTCTCTGATAGTACAAACTGGCAAAGCTTTATTCAAGTCTCTCTAGCTCTAATTTAAAATTTGTTTCAGCAAGTGTTAGAACCGGCCTTTTTTTGCCAGAGTTGAGCCCAAGGAAAGAGCTCATGAATCAGAGAAAAATAACAATTCTGTTTAAGGTCTCTGTTTCTTTTAAATAGAAAAAGCTCTTCGGGGAGATACAGAAATAAAGGCAGAATAAAAGACCCCCAGGTTCAAAATCCAAAATCTTGCTCTCAGCCACAGAGAAGGAAAGCTGCCCCTGTGTTTGTATTTTCAGTATCAATGCATGAAATGTTTCAGTGGCTATTTGAGGCATAGCCAGTATAACTTTGCTAGATACCTGAGAATAAAACAGGCCTGGGTTTTCTGCAGGAGTGCTACAAATGAGTGACAGGAACACGTGGCTGTAACCCTAAACAGTATTGTGAAGGCCTTTATCCAGAAGCCAAGTTTACAGATTTTGCAAAGACATTAAACAAACACTGTAACTTTTAACATAAACACAATTAACTAATGTAAATATTTACGCAATTTTCTTTCCATTTCACTCAACGCATATACCGCACATGAATCAGAGTTTACCCTTAAACAGTTAGCTTTAGGATACTGCTATCATTCTTATCAATAATTACACTTTTCTGGAGCAAATAACTTCCTTGCTTAGCACAAAGACATCTCCTGAACTTAATACCTGCTCCAAAGAATTTCCAGATTTGTTCAACTTCTTAGACTGATGAGCTGTTAGGTACAGACAGCTCCTTTCAAGGTTCAGATAGACAGGAATTGTTTTTTTCTCACCATGCTGAATCTCCAAATATTCCAACAGGGCAATAGAAATCTTGCAACGTGAAAGTAAGGAAGGACTGAGTAATGGTTATAGAAATTTCTTTCTTAAACCAGCATACAGCATTACTATAATAGCATTAATGTAACCTTACTATAATCACTATTGTATTAGTAAGAGGTCTTGCTGTGAGAAGCAGTTTAGTTGTACAGTCAGCTAGAGGCACTGTACAGATACAGAACCCTTGGAGAGTGTACAGTCTAAACACAGTAGGTGACCAAAGTAACTACTGCTGTCCCAACAATATGGAGTCATAGTCAGCTCCACTGAATTCAATGAAGACTTTCAAGTTGCATATCACTCCTACATGTGACTTACCAAGGTTGCAGAGCTGGAACTGAGCCTTGTAAAGTGAAGTTTTATCTGAGGAAGATAGGCGTCTCCCCCAGAAGATATTCCTTACTTGATAAACTTCTTTGAATTTAGTTCAACAAAAAGCAAAATGTTTTACGGATGTAGAAACTAAGGCACAGACTTTATACAAGTCAATCAGTCCCATAAAAAACCACCAGTTAATAACCACGGTGGCTTGTGTATATACCAGCATGATGAGGAGAAATCTAAAATTCAAGTATATCTGGAATTCCCCTCTTTATCCTACACCTATCAGAGATGTAATTTCTTTGCTTTTCCTGTTTTCCTTACCCTGCCAGGCAAAGTGGATATTTCATTTAATTCTATTATGAAAAGAGTTCTCTTTTTCTTCTTGCATACTGCATGGTTATTGAGTGTCTCTGGATACCCTTATGGCTTTGCCTTCATCAGAAAAAGCCTCACTGCTGAGGAATGACAGAGAAAGAATGGAAGTCACTGGCAAAGTATAAAAGACAAACAAGCATCCTACCCAATGTACCCTTACATGGATCCAATAGCCAATTGTCCTTAAATAACACTATACATGGAGAGTTTCAAATGTTTTCCAGTCAATAGCTAAGTAGCGCTGAAACTGATTCCACAGAGAATGTAGGATCTCTCCACAGCAGGTAAATACGATGATAGTAATTTCATAGGAGAGTTAAACCAGATAACTTCAGATTGTCTGGACTCAGATCACTCTAGAATTGAGGGACAAAGCTGACAAGGAGCTGACATTCAGCTTTTGCAGCTGTTCATAAGCTGTCTATCTTCAGTTTCATTCTCCATCACCTGCTATCAAGGAATTGAACATCCTTACTAAACCCAAAAAAGCAGAGTTAGAAGAATGTTTTTTTGGTCATTCTAGCATTCAATAGTTAGGAAATTTCAGGATTAAGCTTGCCTCTATGACTTTCAATCATCCCTCTCTATATATGCATTCTTATACTGTTTTAAATTACCTGATTTCATACTATTTTTCCCATAGGACCCTTACATTGTTCAGGGAAAAGCCTGGAACTGTGTGGGATGATTCAGGCTGATGAATCAGAACCAATGTTGTCTCTAGGCTCTCTTTGTTGCATCAACTGGAGGATGTACAGTGAATGATGCAGAGGTAAAAGAAATCAGATGATAGAAAATCTAGAACTGTTACTATATTTCATCATATTAACACCCACAAGGGTCATCAGCAGACTATAAAATAAATTCAACCAAGCCAAAAATTGCTTTTTATGGAGATCAATATTTAAAGATAAAGTTTACCCCAGGTCATTCCTGTAATTGCATAAACAACAGTAAAACTATTTTCAAACTATGGAAAACTAAAAAGTGTTCCAAGCCCTGGAAACTTAAAACTGCTTGTATGACTCAATCTTACTCACACATGCACACAAAAAGAGTCTTTTTGGCCCCAAATGAAGCATATGTCTTTTCAGGCTGATTGGTGGATTTGGGGGTGTTTCTTAGAAGATTATGTGCTGGATATTAATAGGCTTAGGCTAAGAAAGTCTCTTTCATCTTAGATATGTATATGGCCTACATTGTAATGATAGCTGAGGCTTTGTTGTACACATCCTTGCAATCCTAAAGAAATGAACATCACCCCCATTTAACAAAAAGCATCAAGAGCCTAAATGACTCTTCCAAGTTCACCCTGGAATTCAATGTCAGAGCAGGATGTGGAACCCAAGTCTTCCAATTCATTGGCTGATGCCCCAGACAGGAAAATACTCATCTTCCTTAATTACTAATGTAATTACAAAATTCCTAAGACATACTGTGGTTTCCTTACATAGGTTATATTCTAAATGATTTATTAATACCTTGTCTCCTATATAAACAATTAGTAAAGAATTATTAGAGGATCTCAATAAAGGTGGCAGGATGTTAACCTCATACATTCATATTCATATAATGAAGGTGACAACATTCAGACAACTTGACACATCAGGTTGCTGGAATTGCATGTCATAGAATCATAGAATAGTTTGGATTGGAAGGGACCTTTAAAGGTCATCTAGTCCAACCCCCCTGCCGTGGGCAGGGACATCTTCAACTAGACCAGGTTGCTCAGAGACCCATCCAACCTGACCTTGAATGTTTCCAGGGATGGGGCATCTACCACCTCTCTGGGCAACCTGTGCCAGTGTTTCACCACCCTCAGTGTAAAAAATTTCTTCCTTATCTCTAGTCTCAATCTACCCTCTTTTAGTTTAAAGCCATTCCCCCTTGTCCTGTCGCAACAGGCCCTGCTAAAAAGTTTGTCCCCATCTTTCTTATAAGGTCCCTTTAAGTACTGATAGGCTGCAATAAGGTCTCCCCAAAGCCTTCTCTTCTCCAGGCTGAACAACCCCAACTTTCTCAGCCTTTCTTCATAGGAGAGGTGTTGCAAAACATCCTGCAATCCGTCTGATCATTTTCGTGGCCCTCCTCTGGACCCGCTCCAACAGGTCTTTCTTGTGCTGAGGGCTCCAGAGCTGGACGCAGTACTCCAGGTGGGGTCTCACCAGAGCAGAGTGGAGGGGCAGAATCACCTCCCTCGACCTGCTGGCCACGCTTCTTTTGATGCAGCCCAGGATACAGTTGGCCTTCTGGGCTGCGAGCGCGCATTGCTGGCTCATGTCCAGCTTTTCATCCACCAGTACCCCCAAGTCCTTCTTGGCAGGGCTGCTCTCAGTCCCTTCATCCCCCAGCCTGTCTTGATACTGGGGGTTGCCCCAACCCAGGTGCAGGACCTTGCACTTGGCCTTGTTGAACCCATGGTCCCTCAGGTGTGTCGACCGCACCACTCAGCTTGGTGTCATCTGCAAACTTGCTGAGGGTGCACTCGATCCCACTATGTCATTGATGAAGATATTAAACAGTACTGGTCCCAGCACGGACCCCTGCGGGACACCACTCGTCACCGATCTCCATGTGGACATTGAGCCGTTGACCACTACCCTCTGGATGCGACCATACAACCAATTCCTCATCCACCGGACAGTCCACCCATCAAATCCATATCTCTCCAGTTCAGAGAGAAGGATGTTGTGGGGGACCATGTCAAAGGCCTTACAGAGGTCCAGATAGACGACATCTGTAGCTTCTGTATGTGCTGCTGCAAAGAATGTGGAGAAATAGAGTTCTGCTGTTGTCTAAGGGCTCAGAAAAAGCCAGGAATTGGAAACTCTTGAGCAGTTACACTGACTCTATAATAACAGGTTGATGAGAACTTGCTTCGTCCAAATCATGTTTTCTGTGCTTTCTGGAGTTTTTTCTCCACTATTCTAAAAGTTGGGTGGCTTGCTTATTAGCGTAAGATATTAAGTGGTCTCTTCCCCAATGTGCTGAAGAGAGGAAAGAGTAGATGTAGTGCTGAGAATCCACATAGGCTGTTTACTCARAACATCAGGGGGACCAACGTTCATGAAGAAGAAGAGTTTTCTGCCCTCATTCATGTCTAAACTGCTGGAGGTGTAGGTAAAAATGAGTTATTTAACTCAAAGAAGCAGGAAGGTGGCAATGCCACAAGACCCATTTTTCTAGGACTTTCATTATAGAAAACCTGTGAAAAGTGTCCCCACTTCTTTTCACTTGTGCTGACTGCATGTGCCACCTCCCATGTGAAATACAAGATCAACTGTATTGGGTGAGGGCAAAAGTTCATTTAGCCCACTTTTCTGTCTTAAATACTACAGAAATCCTGGGGAAAAGGATGAGAACACAGCAAGCATATATTTATCTTTTGTATGTTTGTTTATCTTTTGTATCTTCTGCAAGATACTTTTTGAGCCAAAGGCATAGGATATCAAGGGGAATGCAGCTGATTCAACCTCTTCCCCCGATCTGAGCAGTTTTTGATTAAGCTGGCATACATGTCCCTGGTTCACCAATGGCATTAATCACTTGTGCATAAAATAGTGAGAGTTTATATAAATTATAAAAAAGTCCAATCTCATTCCTCAACTTCATTACATCAGCAGTAGTATTGTATAGCATTTAAAATTCATGTACATTATTTACGGTGATAATCTCCAGGAGCTACGTTATGGTTCCACGAATCTACTCATGTGGTATCTTGTGTCTTGTCAAAATTATCAAAATAAATTAAATACAGAAGCCTTATGATACACTTAAATGAAGTCAATAATCTTATCTGGTCCCATAATTCTTAGTACAGATGCAAGGACTGAATAGGAAAAGGTATATCAATGTGGAAGCTGTTTTGGAAAAAAAAAGGAGAAAATAAATGGAAACAACTTTTGTGGTTGCACTGAATCTCTTGTTTTCTGAGACACGACCAAATCAAATTTGAAGATATTCAGAGCTTAAAAACAGTCTTTGGGAGCTTGTTGAAGTCTACCATTTCTTTAGGTGACTAAGTATGGACATGAGTTCTTAAAGAGAGAATAAACATTCTCTTTTTATATGTATATCTACTTATTCCTTCCAGTTAAGAGTTTGGTGAAAGATATGAAGAAAATGTATACTACTTCTGTATTAATAATATCAAGCAGTGACCTCGGAAAAACCAGCATACAAAGCCCATTTACATAGTGGAAGTTTTTCTGTTGGTTTCAAATAATACTAGCTTAGGCACATATTGAAGTAATGAGAAATTATAATAGAAACAGAAATAAATCAGAACATGTATATTCTGTAAGACCTTGTTTACTCTCCATAAGGATGTTTAAAAAGAGTTCTAACATAGACACAATTAAATTAGCTTTATCTTTGCAATCTATTATGTTTAAACAGGTTATTTTTGTTGCAGAAGAATATTAGAGTATTTTGTGCAGTGTGACTGGAAAAAAATTATTTAAGAAACATATCTGAAATGCTGGAAACATGCAAGATCCCTTAACCATGGTTGGTTTCTAGTATCTTACTAGAACTTTCAAGATAGCRTCTGACTGGATGCAAATCAGGAAATAAAACTTTGTGGCATCACTTTATGTTTGTGAGGCAAAACAGAGACATGAATTTGATCTACCAATGTGTCTGTAAACTGCTGTCTTCACACATCCTACAGTTTATTAATCCATAGGTAATACTTAGCTGGACTACACACCTGCTCTAAGAGCTGTATTTACAGTAATAATCATTTGTAGCGATCTTCAACTCCTTGGGTAAATTCTGCCAAGCAATTTCAGGTTATTAAACTGATGCACCCAAATTATACAGACCAAAATAACATCTATATTTGCTTTCTGAACATCTTCAGATGTTGTGAAATACATATGTTTTAATTTACTTCTGCTGTATTTCCTTGTTCTTTCCATATAGGCCAGATTCAGCATATCCTATCTGTGAAGGCTGGATTTCTTCCTATTACAGAAATATACCCACAACATCACAAGGTTTTATAGTCACCAGGCAGTATGTTTAGAATCAGAGAAGTGACTGAGAAACAACGTAGAGGATGACGAGAAATATAAGGAATATCTATTTTTAGAAGCTAAAATATATTTGTATTTAATTACACTGTGTTTCTATCTTGTGCAACACATACTCCCTCCAAACATGAAAAGAAACAAGCTGGAGTACATTTAAATGTGGTCATCTGGTGTGAATGTTTTAGGCAACTAACTTCTGCCATTATGATTACTTTCCATTCTCACATGCCATTTAATATTTCAGGAAGAAAAATAGTTCTGTGTGGTTGTAGTCTATCCAATATCAGTGTGTTACTGGGAAGTTAATATCTCATCTAAGCCAGAAATGTAAATCTGCCAGACCTCCCAAGAATACTGAAAGCTTCTTTTTCTCTCTCTGTTCTTTAAAGGGTGGAAGAGATAACATCACTTCTTGTGTATCTGGGAAATCATTCTTTCTGCTTATTCCTAAAAAGTTGCCCCTCTTTCAGCTCCTTCTTTAAAGGAGGATTGCTTTTCTGAACCCTCTTTGTTCCTTTTGATTTATGCTTTCATAGCTAAAAAAAAATAAAGGTGTGCGGACACAGAAATTAGGTAGGGTCCTTGTCATTTTACCTGGTAGTGTCCTGTCATTTTATCTGGAGTCTTTTAAAAAACTGTTTTCAGCTAGTGACCTTTTAAATTCCATTTATTAGTGAGGAAATGAAAATGTCTGAAGGTTTGGGGGTTTGCATTTTTTTTTAGTAAATATCATATGCACCTCACTTTACCTAGGTGATGTTATCCTGTTCAGCTTTATAGAGTTAAATTAGGAAAGGCTGGGAAGGAGAAAACAACCCATGGCAACGAAAAGATCACATCATAAAGTATGCTTAGATGCTTGGGGAACTGTGTCTAACCAAGCTAGCAGGGCTTGTGATGCTTAAACTGGAGTCTATGAGCAAAGAAAATGCAAAATCATTAAAGATACTGTCCTAGGAAAGAAGAGAAATGAAGAACATCCCAAAGGAATGCCAGGAGCATGCTACAGTAAAATAGTTTGCATCTTCACAGAAGCTTTAGCATAGGCACTGTAGCTTATCAAAGAATGCAAAGAAAGATTAAGGTCTAGTTTAGCACATTCTGCATGCACAGTTCTGTTGTTTTAATCTTTTGCTGTGTATCTTTGGGTGAATAAACAAGGTGAATAAATAGGGAAGACGTTATTTCTCCGTCATTTTAATAGGCTTCCAATCACAGGGTCCCTGCACAGCTTACAGCTGTGTGTGTCAGGTACATAGAGCCTCCACTGCAGAATAAATGAGCCATTTGCTAAAGGCCACAGAAGCTATCCTCTGAGGATGCACTTGACAGAGACTGGAGATCTCAAGCTTACCATGGTGGCTGTGCTAATGTTATCTCTGTAAGGGCGAGCACAGATCTTTTCTAAGAAAAATGATAAAACTTCCCAATGATATCTATTATTTCTTTGTAATTCTTTAGAGAAAATTTAAACTTGAGTATGGACAGCCACAGCATTAAGGTGCCTGAATGAACTCTGTGAAGAGAGTTTTTAAGGTATTAGGAATAAAAAGACCAGCTTGCTCCCAAGAACCTGTGGTTGAGTTTCTTAAGTATATGCTGATGCAAATGCATAAACTGGCTCTGAGCATGCAGTAATTCATCCCTGCTGTCATTTGGAAGAGCAGACTACACAGGCAGGGGACTTGACAGTGTAACTGTTGTGTTTAATGCTGTGGTTCTGTGAACCAGTGGGGCAAATTAATGTCTTCTGTGATAATTCCATTAAAGACATTATTTTGATAAATCACAGGAGGCAAAGGTCATGATCTCCTGGGAACTTTGATTTTGAGCTATTTTGCTCAGGATTTCTATATTTAACTTTACTGTTGGGTTACTCCAGACATTTGCATTGCCTCTCTTTCAACTTTTGTTCTTCTCTTACCCATGATTCTTGAAAACATCTTGGTTTATTTTAAAATATTTAATCCAGAGAATTATCTTCTCTATTATGTTTTTACCTGATCAGTATGTATTAGGGAGAAAATATGAACTGGAGTAAAAATTTTTTGAGCTCTTTGGTATGTTTTACATACTAGGAATGTTTAATATAAAGATACTACTGAGAACTGAAGGATTAGCTTAGTAAATGCTGTTGGTGAAAACTTGGTGATTGTGTCTAGTTAAATAACTATCTGAGAAATCTGTGTTGGAGCAATATCATCTAAAATTTTTCATTTGAGTAATTTATTCATTATGCACAAAATATAAGCAACTAAGTTTCTTTTACAGTGGTGATTGCTGATCTTCAGAATACAAGCACTAGTTATTTGCTGAGAGTTGGGGTAATTCAGAGGTAATTCTTGGGAGTTACCTCTACTTCTAGAAGTTGATCCTTTCCCAGACAGCTGTTCTGTTATGACAGTACAAAGCCTGAGTCTGGCTGGAGGACACGTGATTTAAGATGACATTTCCTTATACTTTGGTGTATACTTGATGGTTAATCCATCAGAAGAAAACATGCTTGATGGGAGAGTGCTAGGACTCTGTTATGAGGTGAACGTTCATTTGAGTGCATAATCCTAGCAAAACATCCTACAGCCGCTCAACAAAGCAGTGCTGACAAGAAGAGAAAAAACAGTTTGTTGGTATAGGTTATTCTATTCACAGCATTGGAAAAGTTATATCAGCAAAGGGTTTTTATAATGGTGTAAGTTGCATCTCCCTTAAGGGTGCAAATGTACTTCCGTTTTGAGCTCCAGCTGTTCTGTGTGGGCCAGCATCATGGAAGGCAATGCAAGGAGCTGGCTGGACTCTCTTCTTTTTCCTCTGACCTTAAGGGCAAGGACTTGTGTGTCTAAATCAGAGGAGGATGAGCATGACCCCCTCTCAGGCAGCACAGCTCTTGTAATGAGGAGACGGAAGCACAGCAGGAACACGTTTGGCAATCTGGGATCTGCTTGTAGGAACAAAATGCCATTTTAACAGTTTAAAACTATATGAGACTGCATCCAACACAGCCCTGTCCCTGGGGACTGACCAGGACAGTTTTAGCCCTTTTAAGAACAAAGAAAGCAGAGGCCTTGCTGCAAGAGCTCAGTGCCCTTTCACAGAGTTCCTAGCAAAGGAATGACTTTTTATTTATTTATTTTATGTCTTCAGCTAAGCTTTGATGAGAGGTTCCTTAACTCTTCTGTAAAGGCTAAGTTTCCTGTCTGAGATAATATTTAAGATGAGGACTGACTCCTTCTCCTGTTTCCTTCCTACAGACCAAAAGGAGACCCTTTCAAAGTATACAGCCTTTAATCTGGAGGCAAATACATGACCAGTTTGTAGCCCTCATCTCTTCTACAATGACTAGTGTTGCTGCTTGCAGGTAACAGTTTTTTATCTCATTTAATCCTTTATACCCCCTTCCTTCACTTGTATTATGCCACAAATGAATTAGACCCTTTCTATCCTGTGCTTCTGCTTGTGTATCATCATGCCATTGTGGATAAGTACACGTACATTTAAGCCAATAAATTAGCATTACTTCAGCAATGTCTTTTTTTATTCAGCATGGCAGCAATCTTACAGCACGTTCAGTTTTAAATGAAAGGGTGTTTCATTACCAGCCTTTAGATATATAGGATCAAATTTCACACAAATATGCTTTTATTTATTTATTACATTATTATTATATTATTTCTAATACTACTACTATTGATAATAATATTATTATTATTCATTCAATGTGAATTTCAAGGTGTAAGTCACTGGAGAATTTTTCCATTAAAAAGCCAATTTGATGGTTATTGCAATTACTGGAAAAAAATACTTCAGAGGATGCTGGGCTAAGCCTTTATTGGTCATACTCTTTGTATTAACTAGCTGTGCAATAAGACACATTCTCTAACAGCATGATATCCATGTGAGAGGCTTTATAGTCTGGCGAATAATCATTATCATCCTGTTTATTGGCCAAATATTAGGCTGATAGCCTGTAATTAAATAAGGACAGAGGAAGAAACCCACTAATTTAATGTAGACAGATATCTCCTCCCCTCCTGCATGCTGACTAACATGTTGTTCATTGGGCCATTGATTAGAAAACACTTTTTTCCCTCCCATGTGGCTTGTAATGTTTCTTTTCTGGTGATTTCTTTGTTTGTCTTGAAGTTGTTAAAGCTGCAAGTTTATTTATATGAGTTAGTATCAATGTGAATTATACATGTCAAATTATAACTTTGAAATTACTTGGTATATTATTTATACTTTTTTAAAATTGTTCTCCTTCACCTGTAAACTTAGTAAAATATACGATGTTTTGGATAAATGTATTTTACTGTCTCTTCTGCCCTCTTATGGAACTGCTAARACATATTAAGGACTTAATCCAACTCCCATTCAGTGGAACATTTGCCACTGATTTCAGTAGCAGTTGGGTCAGGCTCTTCGTTTGGAGGAAATAGATGACAAATGCCTTATAAAGAGATATTTTGAAAAGGTGAATAAGGTAGAAACAAATGAGTGGAAGAATAGGAATGGCCAGTTGTTCTTAACACTTGAATAAGAACAAACAAGTACAATTTACATGTGCCTCATCACAGGTATGTATTAGCTCCAGGGCTGGGATTATTTCTACATATTCCTAAATATTTTTTTGATAAGTTGCTGTAGGTTACTCTGATTGTCTTCATTTATGGAAACAGATGTTTCTTTGTGTCAGTCTTCATGAAAGTTTGGTCATGGAGTTCAGGTCCCATGTAGCTGCCAGTTTCATAAGTGCTAAAAGCAGCAGTATTGTTTCTCTTTACTTGTTGTTCTATGAAATATGCTTCCCTTCCTCCTCAGTCCCAATTTACAGAGTGAAAACTGAGTAAATCTGTTGTTGTTTGAGCAGCTGCTTCTGTTCAGTTTCACCTGCTTGTTAGAAGATAGAGATTCCAAAGGTTCCATTGCTTTCTAAAAATACACAGGCTCCTGATGCTCACGCTCTCTCTTGCATGTTTTTCAGTTACTTTTTTCCTAGCTATTTTCTCCTACCTTCTAGAGCTTAGCGGTGGCAAATCTGTGGGGGAAGGCTTTATTCAGGCAGGGCAAAATTACTTGAGAAACTCCGGTGGAAAAATAATGTAGTATAGCTAAGAAGCAACATTATTCATGGGAAGTTGGTGGAGAAAACTTCTTCTTGGCATTTTCCTTCATTAATCATACTTACATAAAAAATTGTTCTTGTGAAATACATATTGTGCAACTAAATCTTTATTTTGAAAGTCGCTTTTTTTTGTTTCCTTGAAGGACCTGTCCAACTGGAGAGATTCATTTTTAAGAAAAGTGGTAATAAAATTTTGAGCAAAAATGTGTCTATCCTTTTGTTTACATATATTTGAAAGCTCATTGAAACTTACAGTGTGGGTTGTATCACTGAAAAACAATGATACATGTAAAATCGTGGCCTGTTGATGAGGAATAAAATGAAAATCTAGCAGAAGTGTAGATCAGCAACCCTGCAAAATCCCACAGAAGAGGGAGGAAAGTCCAGTGTTAATCAAGGGAAGAGAAAATGCTGTAGAATCTGTAACAGATTAAACTATAAAAATTGATAGATACCTACAGAAGTTATGCCAAATATTTATAAAACATAATAGAGTTGGTACTTTTCCAAAGTATGTTTTCTTTTAGGTGTCTCTTAGAATTCTGTTGTGGGGTTGGTATAAATTCTTAGCACTACAGAATGCCTTAAAGTGGATGTTTTCTTGTGAAATTTTGTAGGACTAACAGAGAACTGGTTGTTGTTACACATTCATATTGTGTTGTCTAAAACAGAATGTAGAAGACCATCTTTTTTGGACAGAAATTACAGACTTACAAATCATTAGATAGCTGCTTAACACTAGTCATGCAACTAGTTTGAGTTCAGCAGAGCTGTTTATAATAAGTGCTAAGTTAAGTATGTGCAGAAGTTTTTGCAAGATCAGCACCTAAGATTTTTAAGACATCTGCATAGAGCCAGATAATCTTACAAAGAGATCAGTAAAATTAGTTCTGTGAATACTGCTGTAAATCTGTGGTGGTTTCCTGCATATCATATCACGATAGCTTTGATTAACCACAAATCCCTGCAATAACGTTTCTGTTCTCCCAAATCCTTGTTCCACCCAAACACATATGATCCATTTTACCAGAACAATTTCTGAACTGTACGTTTTTCTTTCTGATCCCTCTATCCATCTCCCTGGTTTGGTGCACTAGGACATAGAGCTTATAGGAGTGACAGACGTGAAGATTTCTTTAAGAGAAAGGTGTGGTCATTTCTTATATATTCAGAGAGGCAAGAATATTATTATTCCTTTAATACATCAAAAAGACACCTGACTCCTATCACTGATTTCTCTTGTTCATGGTAACAGCATTATGAGGCCTCACATACTGGCTATCAATGCAAACCTGAAGGACACTTGTGCAAATGGGAGCAAGAAAAGCGAATTGTTTCTCTAGTGCAATATACTGTTGATCCTTCTAGAAAATTTTCAGTTGTTTTCTCTGTGCATGTGATATAGAAAATGGAAGTATGAAATGAAAATACTCTGTTTGGAAAAGCTGAGGATTCTGTTAGATAAACAGGACTAAAGCATTTATAAGACTTGAACATTTCCTTTTTGGGTCAATGCCTTGTCATCTTCTTCCCTTGGGCTAAAATCTCAGCATATTCTCAGGCATTCAAATCATGGCCTGAACTCACATATGAAGAATCAGAGGATGACTCTGATGATAGCGTGGTCATTCTGTTTCCTGTGTCTACCTGTCTTGTCCTTCCAGCAAAAGACCAACACACATCAGGTGTTTTGCTCTGTTCCCATCTTCTACCGGAGACTGATGTTAGTCCCTCAAAAACTGTTGAGGTTCAGATGCCAGCCCTAATTCCCATATTTGATAATGTCGTGGAAGCGAAAACAGTCAAATGCAGATTGTCTTCGTCCCTCCATCGATCCCATTACACTCCCTCCTCTTCATGCTCGTTCAAAACTTTTGGCAATGGCCCTATCCAGATTTGTTGATTCAGAGAAGAAAGATGGAGAAGAAAGATGGAAAACTATATGTCAGTTAATAAAGGTATTTATCCCCTGTGGATCTTTGGCTGCAGAACACATTGTGAAAAGGAGCCAGGGCTTCAAATACAAAGGGTAGGTCAAAGCAAGGCAAAGTGTTGTGTCCCCCATCCTCTACACTTCACGTGGCACAGTACTATGGGCTCCAGCTCCCTTCTGTGATAAGGTTAAGCCCGCCGCTCCTATAGGAGCATGATCTGAAGAAAGGCCCAGACCTGTAGCAGCAATTTTGTTTCAGAACGGGATTTAATGTAGTAGCTGAAACTCATACCTATTATTCTATTCGTCTCATGAGATCCTAATTTACGATCACTTTTTCACAGAACCCACTGTTTTGGGGATATTTTGATGTACACATCATGGTCAACAGGCTGCCCAGACAATCCAGTCTGGAACCTACCAAAGTCAGTGGGAACAGTACTTTGAGCTCTTACTTTGGTTTCTACCACTTCCATCTGCACTGATTAGTAGCTTCCACTGACAACGGTCCTATTGTCTTCTGGGGCCAATTAGTAAAATACCATCTTGTTCAGCATGACTAGAAAAGAGCCTCAATATTTGACCTTTAGATAATTGGAAGGAAGCAGGGTGGAGAGAGAAAGGGGAGAGGAGAACTACAAAGGACATCTATTAATGGATTCAAAGTAAAGATCTCCTTCTCTGAAGCCGTTCTGTAGCATAAAAATAGCACTAAGATACTAAACTGGTGAGCATCGGCAATAGGTCTTTAGAAACCGATGGAAGCTATGTAAGCAGCTAGGCTGACTGGCATGATCTGAGTGTGTAGCTTTGCAATAAGCAGACTGCAGTAGGATGGTTTTATTACAGACATTTTATCTAGATGAAACTAAATTGGTACTTACTGAATGTAAACAAGTGCATAATATGAACAGCACATAATTTATATAATTAAAGATCGGTACAGAACGCTACTTAGAAACTTAGTTATTTTCACTGATGCTCTTACTGTAGTGAAATTGAACTGACCAGTCTCCCAAAATTTAGAGACACACACAAATTTGTTGTCATTTATGGATATTAAATTATGCACATTATATTATAAACAAATCATCTTACCCCTATGGGCTTTATTTTATTAGCTTCCCTTAGTTAGAAACCTTTTTACAGTCATATTATGCAGCAGATTAAGCATTCATCCTTACTGCCTACTTTCAAAGCAGTCTGTCAGTTGTCATCAGACATGCTGTATGCTACAAAGCACAAAACTTGACCTGATGCCTTCTAACCGGGAAAGCAGTCAGCAGGAAGTTCCAGCTGAGGTTCACAGTTCCGAAGTCCACAACCTTCTAATATTTTCAAGGTTTCATGTGTTTTACACAGGTTAACACATGGTCTGCTTCTTCTAAAAGTTCACCAACAGTTTAGTAACATCATGAGCTCCAGGGTTAGGAGAGAGAGAAAAGTACATTTATGTAAAATACCTATTGTTATTGTAATTTTTATAGCCTAGACATTTCAGTAAAATCTCACGAGGGATCAGATTCTCAGCTGTGAGAAATACACAGGGTTCCCTTCGAGTCAGTGAAACAGTTAATTTACATCAGGTGAGGCTCTGACCTAAATTTGTTTCAACTCTGATTTACCAGTGCATACGCTGCATTACTCTCACATATGGAATCCTATCACTGCTGTATCAAAGATGTAATTAAAAACCTGCCATAACAAATGTGCACTATGCCCTACCAAGTTCTTGTGCTGACAAACTGCCAGAGGGGAAGAGTTTGATCTTTTACTCAATGTGGCTTGCCTCTGGTCCTAAAGGTTTTATCAAAGAACTTGAGAGAAGCAAGCCATGATGGAGTAGTAGGGAGAGGCAGCTTCAAGTAATCAGTTGCCAGGCTATCCAGCCTTCTTGAGTACAACTTGCACGCTGTTGTAGCACCAAGAAAAAGATAGGCAGAGCAAAACACTGAGCACAGTTTGCTTTATGGTGATAGCAGCTCCTTTCTACTAAGAATGTGAGTAGCAGAGTTCTGCACCAGCTGGTACTTCTGGGTGGTCTTCAAGGCTAACTTCAAATACAGGCCAGTGCAGTAAAACAGCATGGAAGTGTCAAAGACAAAAGTAACTCTGGTAAGGTCCTTATCAGCAGACAGGCCTCCATTTTTTGACCAGCTACACACTGAGAAGGAGCATAACAAGCCACCATTCCTGCCTAAAAATCCTAAGGCAAGGATGCATATAAAAAAATAGAGTATGCAGGGTGTTTCTTTGAATAAATGAGTTCTCAGACTGAGTGCCAAAAAGTAATGATCAAATGCTAATAAATATCTTCATCTACTTCCCAAATTCATTAATCTCTCATGAAAACACAGCTGATAAAWACATGCTGGAATTGAGTGGTGGCAGGCCAGAGGATGGTCATAGAAATTGTTTACATATATGAAACATCCAATTCATTTCTTCAGTTCTTTTTCGTTTGTATTCCTGTAAAAGTTTTCAGTATGTCTTTTAATGCCACCACTCAAAATAAATTCCTATATAACCATTATTCACATTATTTAATAAACAAAGCTGAAACCAACCCTAATCAGAATAAGTATAAAAGGATCCTTGATGTTAACATGCAGGACATCATGATTCCCAAACGGCTACTTTAACAAAATTGTAAGAAACAATTTTGCCTAAGGACTATATCCAGAGTCCCCAGAAATCAATGAGAATATTTTTATGATTCACTAGGATTTACATCAGACCATAAATGAGCAGCATATTTTATAAAACATATCAGTTATTTACAGGAGGCAGAAACCCTTGCTTTCTTTGCATGGAACTAATATATTGTTTCAAAAGCACATGGAAGAAGATGGCTGTCTCTTTGTTTAGAATATTTGTAAAGTTTTAAATCAGTGGTGAAGTTTTCTACTGATTTTACTCATGAGGAACTGGGCATATATGAGTAAAATCATTAGAAAACTTCACCACTGATCTAAATAGACACAAAATCAAATAATATATTTGGGATAGATATCTGAAGTGATACTGAAGATAAAATGCTTCCATTCAAAGAAGGTATATAAATCTGAAAGTTTCATCATTTATTTTGCTGCCATTGCTTCATAATCATTCAATTTAAAAATAAATGTTATTTTAAATAATCCTGCATTAATTTTAATAACAATTTTTTTTTCATAATTGCAGAACTTAAAAGGTATCCAGATTTCTTTCTGCACTAAAGGCTAATACCAAAAAAAAAAAAAAAATCACCTGGGAATGTTAAAATTCAAAGACCTAAATGTATCTGTGACATATTCCAGCTGTATACAAAATRCACTTAATCCTGTACTGAGAACTTGGCATTCAAACCAACAGCCCTAATAAACAGAACTACGTGTTTTCATTTGCTGTTAGTGCCCTTCACTTTTGTCTGCTGAGGGAAAGGTTAGTTTCAAGACAAAGCTTTTGTTGGGCAGAATAGCAGAGCACACTCTGTCAATGTTATCAGTGTCTTTCAATGTGGAACATATTTAACTTGACACAGGAGTAAAAAGAAAAATAGAAATAGGACTTGTGAACTGAAGTAAAAATATATTGAGCTATATTATATCTCTCAGGAACAGAGAAGCAGAAGAGAGGCAGTGGCACCTTCAGCGTCCCACATCACAGAGGAAAAAATACTTTTGTTAAAATACACTGGGGCAAAGCCTGGATTTTCAGAGGAGCCAGAGTTCATGTCCAGATCCTTTACACAGCTGAAGATAGCGAAACCCAATAAACATCTTTACCAGCACCAATGGCTGGCTGGAGAGAGCGAGTCTCTTACTTGACAGCTAAACTCCAATTTTCTTCTGAGACCTATAGCATACTCTAATTCCTCAATGGCAATTGAACTTGTATGGTCATACAGCGGCACCACAGTGGTCTCCCAACTTTCTTTGATATTTATACTTTTGGTGTTCAAACCTGCTCACTGAAGAAATCATGCCTTTTTTTGTTTGCACACTGATAGCAAAACCAGCTCCTTTGGCTCAAAAATGAAGATTCCTGCAGTTTTCTGAAGAGTATCAGGAAGCAGCAAGAACAGGGCTACTCCATGAGGGAGGACAAGCCAGGAGTCATGGGTGACCACAGGACAGGCAGTGTCCTCACTGACTACAGCGCAGCCCCATGGCATCTGAGCAGGGTGCTAATAACAGAATCCATTGACAGCCCCAGGGAGGGTGAGGTGGTGAACCAGGTCCAATGTCCTGTCAGGAGCAGCAGGGAATAGGGCCAGAGAAAACATGTGAAACCAGCTACAGTTTAGGCCCAAGTTCCTTCCAAGAGACAAAGCTACAACACAGATCCAAGGGCTACACAGGAGTTAAGAGCACAAACAAATCTGAACTAGGTACAACTGCAACATAAATCAAAACAAGACTAAATCCCCCAGCCTGAGTTTAAAGGGAGTTTCTTGAGGAGTGGGAGTGGGTACCAGGTGAGGCTGGTAAGGGCAATTAAGGCCAGTTAGTGCAGTCACAGCCCTGACCAAGGCTAATATATATGTGTCTTGCCTAAGGAATTGTTTCAAGTTCTTAGTCTAGCTAGCTGGAAGCACAGAGGATCTCGGTTAATAGTTATTGTTTAGCTTACAATGAATTTACTAAAGGTCTAGGGTGAAGTTTTAATTTTTGCAGTTAGTCATGTTTACATATCATAATATTTATCCTTTGTCAAAGAAAAAATTTATTAGAGCTCCTACTTCTAGTTCACCTGATTATTTTTCAGGTAATATGGAAGATTTGCTTGTTTCACTATAGGTACAACAGAAGTTGAAGTCCTAGAGTTTGGAACAACTGAAACAAAGCAGGTTGTCACATCATCATATCTATCTAAAGCAGGCAGTCACTACATAAGAGGATGTCAAAAAACCAAATTTCATATATGCCTAGTGCTAAACAAATGTGGAAATTAGTTTATAACAACTTACAAATGGTCATAGTATTTCTGGCAAAGAAGTCTATACTTCAAATTGATACCAATGCCGCTGCTCCTGTTACTACACAAAGTTGAAAGGAAAGGTTAATACAACTTTTCAAACCAGTGATAAGAGTGAAATGGATTTAAACTCTAGCAGTGCAACTTGAAATAGTTGCTATTCCTTCCAACTTTTCCTCTATCATGTCATAAGAGCAGGAAGAGAACTGTTGATCGTAGGCCCAGTCGAGGGAGGAAAGGCAGAGAGAACCTAAGAATCCTTTTTAGATGTTGAAGTGAATGACTTTTAATCTAGCATGCCATAAAATGCGTTAACTCAATCTGCAAGGTCTCAAGAGCAATAGCTTAATGAAAGACATATCTGTTTTTATATATCCTTTTTACCCATTTTTAAGGCAAGAAGGTATTTGAATGAATCCCTGAGACTGTTGTATTATTGACACAGAGTTCTACCCTCCACTTCTAGGAACCATATGTGCTCACAAGGCTAAACCTCTTTCCCAAACAGTTCCTCCACGCAGCGTAAAGCTTTTGTAATGCTGAATTCCTGACACTGAAGGTGCTGTATAAAGGGATAGATAGCAACACATAAGCCAAAATGTGGTCTAAGAGTTGCTGAACAGTTTGTGATCTGTTTGTAGTAGCAGAAACAATTTCACCAAACAGTGTCTCAAGGTTCTGGGTGTCTGTCTCTGTTTTCTAAAGGAAATGCAATTAGAATAAAGGAAGAAAAGTTGTTTAGGTTGAATACCCTGCCAGCTAGGTCCATGATTCCTTTCTTTAGCCCCTCTCTGTAACAGCTTAACAAGGGGTTCTAATACAGTAGCATCAACTGCTGAATTCATGGTAAGTCTGTGGATTTTTTTTTTTTTTTCTTTAAAGTGGAGCTTATTGGCACTATATTAACATAGAATTAGTAAGAGAATCTTAGTACTAATAACTTCATAGCCTTCACAATGAAAAACAAAAGCTTCAAACAGTAGAAAAGTGTATCTTCAGAAATAAGAAAAGCCAGTTCCTCGTAAAGCTTTATTTATTTTTTTTACTTTAAGAAAATGCCATCTGATGAATTTAAATATCATAAAATTTTTGAGAGTGAAGGTTATCAAGGCTAGATTTGTTTCTTCAGTGCCAGGGATTAACAATGTATGAGTAGTATTTCAGAAGCTTGTGTTTCTGAAACCACGTGGTCCATTTTTATCTCTTTATGTAGGTATGGTCTGGCCTTACAAAATTCCTATTGAAACTCCATGAATAATATTTAGATTGGTCCTTTGTTATTGAGAAAATGGGTTTTTTGGTCTGAAATTATGTGCAGAATAGATTTCATGTCCAATTAGTGAACATCACACCTTCTTAAGACTGCATTCTATTTCTGTTTTGATTACTAAGAGCACAAATATTATAACAATTAATTTATTATACATTCTGCAAATATTTATTTGTAAGATTTTTATGACTGCTGTTTCATACTTGCTACTATACTAATATTTAGGGGGAAAGCTTACAAACAGTTACACATTAGATTAATTTTAAATGCAAAATATTCTTCCTGAGGCCATGCTTGATTTAATTAATAAAAAATTAGGGACAGGAGTGTGTGCTGGCTTGGAACCTAAATTTCCTCAGCTTGATTAAAATAAAGTATCCCCCACTGATATTTTAAAGCTTTTGAAGTAAAGAACAGCCTTTCATATTTCTGTGGGATAAGGCAGTCCCTCTCACAGGTGACAGAACCTGCAAATCCTTTAAGCTTGTGTAGTTTTGTTCCATGTAATGAATGAGTCTGCATGTGAGCTTCAGATTAATCAGGCATATCACTAATGCGAAGGGCTCTCCCTGGGCTTCTGCTGTCGTTGCTGACATCTACTGCAGTGCTCTAGTCCTAGTCCTGGGGTCCCCTGCTAATCGGTGGAGTTGTATTCCTTTTAGATGCTTTGAAAATTGCTTTGCAAGTCACCTTTCAACAAAACAAAATATTTGTTAACATGTTGTGTTTGCAAGTAGCATTTAAACATTTTTATCATATAATCAAAAGATGTAAGTAGCATTTGGTAAACGGGAAATCTTTGCAACTTGGGAGATCAGAAAAGTGACAAAATTCAAGTGAAACATTTTAGTGTTTCTGAATCTGTTTCCTATCAGAGACTTAGCAATTATCATGGTTGAGATGTAAAAAACAAACAAACAAAAAACCCCAAACTTTGTTTTTACTTGATCATCAAATAAATGCAATTGTCATTTGAATGTTTTCAGAGGTGCTTGTGAGCAGCATGTTTTGTGCATTGCTAAAATGCCGAGTGAGCAAACTGTGTTTTACTTCAGGTGCTGGTGTGCTGCATGAAGGTGAAGTAATTTACAAACTGTGTTTTACTGTGGTGATGTCTGTAAGTGACATAAGTATAGAGTAACAATTAGCAGTGGCCAGAGAAGTGTTGACACCAATTCCTAGAGGAGACGATTTACTCTTAGTGCTGACCTGTCAGTAAACAATGCTAAACTTCACCAAGAAACACAAGTTTTTAGTGTGTAAGTGCTTTTGTTGGGAATGTTGCTGAATTTTACTTTCCATCTGGCCCAGGTCCTGGGGGCTTTATGGTTATGCCTATTGATAAAGGCCAGGTGGTCAAGTTTTGGGAGCTGTCTGTCACTTGTTCAGAAATGGGATGTGGCTGCAGTTGAGAGAAAAATAGAGAAACAAAAGGCAGTGGCAGCTGGGGTGGGCAAGGGAGCAGAATTCCTCTCATTCCCAGCCCCTTCTCCTGTTCAAGCTCAGCAACACCTGGATGTTCCTTCGGTAATGGCTGCTCTGGGGATTCAGTCGAGGCTGTTGTGAAAAGCAGTAGTCTCTTTTATCAAGCAATATCTTGAGAGCATTTGGTGAAAACGTTGCACTGTTTCCATTGCTCTGTGAGATACTTGTGGTAATTGAGTTATTCTGCCTAGAAAGGGCTGTTTGCTGGTTGTCTGAGAACCTTCCTCTAAAATGATATAGTCTCCTTTTCAGGAAAGGATGTTCATATAATGTATATAATTACTGGCTATATGGTCTTGTTAGTCTGGTGTCTGTAATAACTTCACGACACATTTATCACAGCTTGCTAAATGTATTAGCTCATTTTTGTACAATGTGAGTCCCTACCTTGTTTCTACTTAAATGAGATTAATTGTGTAGGACAGAAGGCACCTTGTGCTTTTTGTCATACAATGTGCATGTAAAACTTAAAAACCTGTAATGTTTCCTTACAGAGCACAGACCTCTAGGCTTGTAGTAACTTTCAGCTGCCCTTCTTATAAGGCTTGACATCAGTGAAATCTATGTCCTCTTGGACAAAAAAAGCCCCCAGACATTCTTAAATATAGGAGTAAGATGTACGAAGGCATTTAACAAAATGCAACTTTAATGGCAATTAGGATATAAATTTTATTTGGGTCTTTGCTGTCAGTGAATCCATGTTCTAGCAAAGGAAGCTTTGCTGAAGCAAATCAGGTCAAACCTATTTTACTGGTTTGAAGACAGTGTAAACATAACTGAAGAAGGTTAGCTGGTGCTTGGCTTTTTTAGTGTCATTCCAATGAACAGATGGCTATTTACAACAGTGTTTGCTAAAGAGGTACTTAGGATAATATTTACTAACTAAGAGAGCAGTGGAGAGAGAAAGCAACAAAATGTTTTGGTTACTCTGGAATTCATCCCTTGTGAGCATGGGAGGGCAATGGTCTCGGAGAGAGCAGTGAAGCTGCAGCTTGTTTTCTTTCCCTTACAAACTTTCCTTCTTCAGCTCCTCCCAGAGAACAAGTGATATCTTTTACTCTGATTGTAATGAGTAGATCCTTTGCTAATTATCTGTAGTAGAAAGCAGATGATTATGTCTACTTGATAAAGTCTTACTGAGACTTCACTGAGGGCTGAATTGAGCTTAATTGCATATTATTTACATATTACAGTGATTCCTTGAAAGTTTATTGCTAGTAATTTTCTTTTTTATGTTGACTTCTATAAAAAAAAAACTTTCAGTTGTTGCAAAATTATTGGAAATAAAACTAGAATGTGTGTACTTATCAGTGCTCTATGAAAAGCATCTTAGGGATCTGAATTTTCACAAGCTTTAGGGATTCTGCTGTGATTTTTTTAATGCTTATTAAGTGATTCAACAGAACTCATTTTTCTCTCTGTTTGTGAAAACAGTTTTGAAACACTGGCTCACTTTTGTTCAGTGGGAGAAGTGAATGATGTATTGCATATCTTGCATAGTACCAGATACTGACCATTATCCTTAACTCTATCTAGTTCTGAAAGCACATCTAAACAGTTTCTCTAGTTCAATGTTTCTGTTATTTTTCTTCCTTGATAAATAGAAGTCATAGATTTATATTTAGTAATTTCTCTTTTTCAATTTTGAATGTTCTAAAAATTTACATTATTTTAATGTTTTATTAACTCTTCATTATTCCACCCTTTTCTAGAAACTTAAATGTTTCCATATAGTGCTTGATAAATGCTGGTAAGTTTGACTTTCAGCTTGAAAAGTTTTGGAGCTTATTAGGCACCATTAGATTCAGCAGAGCCTTTGCATTTCTTTCTTTAGGAATTGAATCAAGTCCATAGTCTGCGTTTTCACCTCCTCTGAACCTAAAGGACTTTCAAATCTTGATCATGTATGGGGCAGAACTGAGAAAGAAAATCCTGATTGGGTGTCTAGTCAAAATCAGAGACTGGAAATGCTTAATAGGTGTCAAGGTAGAAGAGCTGTGTATCAAGTGCTTGTGAAAAGCTTGATCTCAATCCTGACTTCTTTGAAATTCGACCATCTGAGTATTCATTTCTTTCTTACATTGAAACAGTGAATTTGTAAACAAGCTTTGCTTTGCAGTAGCTGTGAAAATAGTCAAAGCATGAAGTATTGGTAGTGATAATTGAGTAATTTTTTTTTTTTGAGTAATATATTCAGCAAGTCGGGGGGAGCACAATAGTAACTGTTTCATTGCTGCTTTTGTAAAATAGGAAGAGTAATTAAAAAGGAAGAGCACTGTCTACCATTCGTATTTTTTCCTTTTTTTCTGAACTCTTCTAGCTATGGCTGTCCTATACATCGTATTAAGAGTACTTAGAACAAAAATGTCACAGTTGCTTGCATGTATGAGCTTGATTATTTAAAAGTTTATAACTTATTTTACGTTATTGTATTGCTTAAATTAACTTTATTCCCTTGGTAAGAAATGTGAAAAATTTAATAGCTATCTGCTGAATATACCAGTTAAAATTTTACATATAATTAATTGTTCAACGTGTAACTGTGACCAATTCAAAAGGAAGACAATTCAATTAAAGCCTATAGGTTAAGAGAACCATACAGGCATGTACCCAGAATGGACCTCTGGAAACTATTGAAATGTTGGATAGCACAAGAGCAGCACAGGAATTAATGTTTTGCTCTCAATTAGTTCATATAATTGAGAGTGGCTAGTGTCAGAGGAATACTGTAAAACAGACTTGCAATGTGACGCCTGTGAATGAGTAGATCTACCTTCAATCTTAGACACTAATTGAGGTCAAATAATGTAACTGGAAAGCTTACTTTTGAGCTAAAAGCAGTGTAAATTAGATTTCCTAATGCAGATCCTACCTACCTTTTACTGTAATAATTATATAAACTTACCTGTTACTGGCTAGATCCCAATTTCCCTAGAAAAATAAAGTGAGGAATAATAGCCCCTTTTTTAAGACAAGCTATTTGGTGAATGTAAAAAAAAAAAGTCTGTTTTACAAAACCTGTATGCAAACTGTTAGTTACACAGTTATTCTTGGCACGAGCTTGTTTTCAGTTCTGTATTTATAGAAAACAAAGGAACAAAAAGCACTGTGTAGTATGAAGATGTGCAGGTTGAGTATGGCTACATGTTGTCCAATGTACTTACTGAGAAATGTGGTTGTATTTTTAAGGTAATGCATAAGTAATAAAGCATAGCACGTAATAACGTGATCAGCATTCTGCAGTT
This sequence comes from Phoebastria nigripes, assembly GCA_035582835.1. Classification (NCBI taxonomy): domain Eukaryota; kingdom Metazoa; phylum Chordata; class Aves; order Procellariiformes; family Diomedeidae; genus Phoebastria; species Phoebastria nigripes. The sequence continues at coordinate 769,757 of JAYKAV010002497.1, read as the reverse complement.
AATTCAACACTTTGCAGTACTCAGTAGAAAATGAGCAGATTTATGCATATAGGTAGTTATAAAATAAATATGGAAAACTACCGGTGTATGTAACCTTAGTTTGATTAGGAACAAAGTAAAATCAAAAGTAAATGAAAAGACAGTTTATTATCTTACATAGTAGCCATGTCTTTAATTTCATATTCATAATAGAATGGTGATAATGTAAATGTCTGCAGTGCTTGCTATAGGAACAGGATGCTTACAAAGATTTCAAGAATGGTATTTCTTTCTGTTAAAGTCTGGGCAAACCTACCATTGACATTAGGAGGGCAAAACTAGTTTGGAAGCAGACTCCTTAAAGACTACAATAAAAATGAGAGGCTACTAGCAAATGTGAAACATGCTGTTAGATTTTGGATCTTTCAAAGAAGTGTATTTTGAGATAAATGTGCAATAAAGCCTGTGTTTAATCTAGGAAGAGGAGCAGTATTCTACTGGTAAAAAGCAGAAGGAAAATAAATTGCATCATCTATAACCTTTGCAGTCATAGGCTCAGTGAACAGAACATCAAAACCAAATGTAAGGAAAACAAGCCTCTGTATTCAATTTACCTAGTGACATCCAGCCTTACAAGAAGCTTTCAGTATATTCATTCTTTCAGCTACAGTGTGAAAAAATCAGTACTGAGATCAGTCTTCAATGGATGAATATATCCAGGGGAAAAAATCGCTTAGAGCTAGATCCAAGGCCTGTCAAAGTGACTGGAAATAGTCCCACAGACTTCAAGGGCTGTAGATCAGGCTCTTAAACATGTAAATGAAAGTTTCATTGCTTTGGGTGAGCAATATTTCTGTTAATCATCCAGCAAAATATATCTGATTATTTGGAACAGCAAATAGCCATTCGGTTTATGACAGAATACAATGCGTGTTTAAGCATATCAAATGTGTTTGGAGTTAGTGAAGGAAGAATCTCAAGATGTTTGGGTTTGGTTTGGATACACATCCAAAATGCGCATGCTTAGCTAAAACTCTTCAGTCTGCAGCAAGGGTTTGCTGAGAAATGAGCAGTCTTGCTAGGCTTTTCCAGTGCCAGAGAGCCAAAAGTGCCAGAGCAGCCAGGCTGTTGGTAAGAGGGATGAGAAATTTGTGAACATGCAAGTGCCTTTAAAAAACAGTTCAGCTTTCCAAAGTGCTTGTGTAAATACAATAGTTCAACACAGATCTTTCTGCTTTCATGTAGGAGGGCTGTCTTGGGGATGTTGTCCACCACTGAGACATTGTCCTCCATTTCTCCTGCAGGCATGGCTCTCTTGTGCCCTGAGGGTCTTGTGGGTCTTGTGGGTCTTTGGTGACAACACTGAAATTTGCATTTTGGAGTAACATACGAAGATCTTTACAGGTGTCTTTCTTCACAGTTTCCTTCTTTCAGATGTGTGTATGTGCATGGGGGCACGGAAGGGGGGTGGTGAGGAATGAAATCTGGAATGAAACCTTTACCTTCCAATCCTGTCCACATTAGGGTCTCCCCTAGCAGTGGCTTCACAGCTCAGTTAGCTTTCCCTGCTGGGTGCCTGAGAACCCGAGAAAGGCTGATGTCCTTCCCCTTTCTAAAGTTAGGAAACTGCCATTGTGCATCAAGGAGAATCTGACTATGGTTGGGGCATGGTGAAACCCAGRAGGTATGAAAAACTGATATAGCAACAAAAATTGCCACATTACACCTGCTTGCTTTCTTTGGGAAAAAATCATTTGTGTTCTACTGCTCCTTACTGCACCAAGGAGGAATATAAAATAAGGAGACTGTTTCTTTCAACATACTGCCCTGACCTAGTTCAAATTATGCTTTATATTGCTGCCAGTGATATACACAAAGCTTAAGTTTTGTGGTCATGCAAAATACCAATATTTTTCTGGTCATGAGATAGCATTGCTCATAGGAGATGGTACCTCACACAAGTTATGTGAACAAAATGTCTGAATTCCCATTTTTCACTGGGATAGAATCATAGAATCATTAAGGTTGGAAAAGACCTCTAAGATCATCGAGTCCAACCGTCAACCCAACACCACCATGCCCACTAAACCATGTCCCTAAGCACCACATCTACATGTCTTTTAAATGCTTCCAGGGATGGTGACACAACCACTTCCCTGGGCAACCCGTTCCAATGTTTAACCACTCTTTCAGTAAAGAAATTTTTCTTAATGTCCAATCTAAACCTCCCCTGGTGCAACTTGAGGCCATTTCCTCTCGTCCTATCGCTAGTTACTTGGGAGAAGAGACCGACACCCACCTCGCTACAACCTCCTTTCAGGTAGTTGTAGAGAGCGATAAGGTCTCCCCTCAGCCTCCTCTTCTCCAGGCTAAACAGTCCCAGTTCCCTCAGCCGCTGCTCATAAGACTTGTTCTCCAGACCCTTCACCAGCTTCGTTGCCCTCCTCTGGACACGSTCCAGCACCTCAATGTCCTTCTTGTAGTGAGGGGCCCAAAACTGAACACAGTATTCAAGGTGCAGCCTCACCAGTGCCAAGTACAGGGGCACGATCATTTCCCTAGTCCCGCTGGCCACACTATTTCTGATACAGGCCAGGATGCCGTTGGCCTTCTTGGCCACCTGGGCACACTGCTGGCTCACGTTCAGCCGGCTGTCAACCAGCACCCCCAGGTCCTTTTCCAACAGGCAGCTTTCCAGCCACTCTTCCCCCAGCCTGTAGCGTTGCATGGGGTTGTTGTGGCCAAAGTGCAGGACCCGGCACTTGGCCTTGTTGAACCTCATGCAGTTGGCCTCGGCCCATCGATCCAGCCTGTCCAGGTCCCTCTGCAGAGCCTTCCTCCCCTCGAGCAGATSGACACTGCCGGCCAGCTTGGTGTCGTCTGCAAACTTACTGAGGGTGCACTCAATCCCCTCATCCAGATCATTGATGAAGATATTGAACAAGACCGGYCCCAGGATAAAACTGACCAAATGCAGCAACTGACATACCTTAACTCATAGATTGCAGCTGAAATTGTGTTTGAGTGTGTGTGCTCKTACTAAATTTGTCATTTAAAGAGCTGAAATGATGAGTCTGACAATTCATGGAGTTCTGTCACTGTAGTGACAGAATCTGTACCTGAATTATAGAAGTTYTGCTCTTCTGAGCGTTCCTTTCTTAAACAGAAGATAACTAATTTTTATTTGATAGCTAATTAAAGTATAAGCAGGTAAATATGTATCTAACTCATAGGACCATGGATTAACCTGAGCAAATTAAATGAAGAATTAGATTCTTGTTTCCTTTTGAAAAGGACCATAAAAAGTATTGTTCTGAAGACAGCTGTCATCTTTTATTGGCCTGGGTGCATGTGTGGGGGTTTTTTGTTTGTTTTTTAAGGGGAGGAGTAGAAGTCTTCTTTGGCAAGGTTTCCTTTTCTAAGAATCTCTGATTATGAATGTTGTGCTTTTGCTATCCTCTGTCTCTGGTTCTGTGCCAGGATTTATCAGAATGGAGGATGTTCTCAGTGGTGGTGCACTTTTTGCCACTAGCAATGGTTTTTCCTAATAGGGCAAGCTTATAAGACTCATCACCAAGAAGGGAATAACAGGAAAGGAAGTTTGCTATTTTTTTGTTTTCCTTTTCAAAAAAGGGAGATGGAGACAAAGGATGGAGTTAATATAAAATCCTGCTCTCCAGTTAGCCTAAAAGATGACCTGCAGTTTTTGGAATTACGGTATGTTCAAAGATATGTCACTGAAATAATGTAATGCCACAGACATTAGGCCATAATGACCTAAAAAAGTATGTGTTTAGTAGTTTGCAGCTGGAGTCAAGGAAGGAGCAAAACCGCTTGAAGTGAGCCAGACCCACACATTCTGAAAACCATTATTACATTTAGAGCACTGGCTAGGAAAAATATTCATAGCTAACAGTTTGCCTTTGGTTTAGATTAAATGTCACATGATTAGCGGCTTGCAATGGTGCAAGAAGAGCTTTACAGAGGATTTCTGATTTTTTATGTAGCTATAAACTGTGATCTGAAAGATCACAACTGTGGTCTCAATCAACAGTGGTCTGGAATTTTAGGAGATGGGGTTTTTGGCTGGGTTTTTTCTTTTTTTTAACAAAGAGAAAGGACTTATGAGACATGGGAGTTGATATGGACCACCCAGAACAGGTAAAGGATCTTCTGAGTGTCTTGAAAAACTTTCTGATGATCAGAAGGTCCAAATCAGCAAGATGTCTAGGCTCAATAGTTTACTGAATTAGGGACTAACTTATGAATACCTTAAATTTCAAGAGTCTAATAAGGCCTTACTATTTTATTGTTAATATCTTGCCTGTGCACCTACTAGCCTAGAGTCCTCATGGTGCAAACAGCAACATGCAGAGGTAAAGTCACTGTTCATACCAATGTAATTTTTATACTGACCGCCTTAGCAGGAGGCGAAGGCATGGACTTCAGATGTCTTAATTGCCAGTCCTGTGCTCTAACAGACAGATAATTTTCCTGAGAGGGCACGTACCTTTTTTGGTGTCTAATTTACCACTGCTTGGCACGATATATTCAGATTTAACACCAGAGCTTCCTTCTAGAGKTTTTTTTTTATCTCCGTGTGTTATCTTACTCTTCCTCAAAGAAGTTTTAATTGTGTACCTAACAGCTGAAAAACTCATATTTTGAAATGCAGTACTCAATTTTTGAAATTACTGCTTAGTAAAAACAACCCCTATCCACAAGAAAAAAAGATTGTAGACCTAATCGGAATCTGTATTAGCCACCACTAAATTTGCACATAACTATGTTTTTGGTTGGTTTTCCATATCCTAAATGACAAAGGATGATAGTTATTAATGTAGCTTTATAAAGCCTCCCATAGAACAGTATTAGAAGGTACTTGACAAAATAAGCAATGATTTTATCAGTATGGGACCAGTTGTTAAATTCTCCAACAGTTCTTTAAAAGGAATTTTAAAAGCCCATTCTAACACATCAGATAGATAGGCAAAGTCTGTAGGTAGACTGTCGGCTTCCCATGTATGCAGTGTTACAAGTACATCAAGCAAAATACCTTAAATACTCAACTTCTACATTGAAATGTAGAAACAAAAGAAAACTGTATCAGTAGTGCCAACTCTTTCCCTATTTGTTTTTCTTAATCATCCAAATACAAATTTTGCTAACACACAAGCACGTACTAGAAGCTAATCTTATCAGTATGGACTGTTAGCCTGGACTATGCTGGATTTGTTACATATCGGATAAAATACTGGCTAATGTAAGTTGGATTGGTTACCAACTCTCTTGGCAGAGTCCTGACCTAAGGTAATCAGACAGGCTTCCTACTGATCTGATTTCACTGTTGGAGTAAGGTCTACCTCTTGCCTCCCAAGAAAATGATAAAATGTGGAAAGAATTTGGCTTTTCTGTTTTTTTTGTTTTGTTTTCAAGGTTTCTATTGTGATCCATGTCATCTTTGACTCAGAGATTAATGACTTTACCATACTTTTTGGTAAAATGTTCATACCAAATACTTCAGTGAAGTTTAAGTTTTAATAAAGCTTTAACTTCACAATCCTACCAAACTTGCTTTAGGAAACATTCTTGAAGTACTGTTATGCAGTAAATGGATGAATTACCTATTGATTCATCTGATGGTGTCTTTCTGTACTTGCTTGCAAGTGAAACCAATAATCCAATGCTCTTGCCTTCCTTGGTGTGCATTACTAATCACCTAATGACAAATTCGGGGTGTTTCAAAGCACCTGCCATTGCCCTGCTCCACAAGTGAGTACAAATTTTAGTTTGAAGCTTTTCCTGAAGAGAAGTCTGCATTTTACAGAATCTATCAATTTGTTCCAGTGACATTGGTTGAGCTAATAAGAGATCATCTATTTCTACAAATCCGGCCCTTTTYACTATATAAAATCAGACTCATTAGCAGTTATCTCAAAAGTGAAGGAGGTATGGAGAATTAAGTAAAAAAAGTGGTTCTGATGTGGCTAAAAAATATCCACTTTGACCTTTTTTTTCTGGAATGTTGATGCTGTGGTACTTGTGTGTTCTTGAACAAAAAGTGTTTTGTTTCTTCCACAGTAGTCTGGTCTCCGTATGTTAAGCGATTCCATGGATAGTCTGCTCCAGAACATCTTTGGTTAATAAGAAACTGAAAGATAAGCCTTGTGATAATTGATAAGTCATTAGCAGGACTCTAGTTCATCAGATAAGGCAATTAATGGTTTCACATTTCCTAAAAAGTGGCAGTGTTGGGCTGAGTCACTACAAGATGTAGGATGAGGAATTCTTTTGTGACATAGTTTGAATGCGGTACAGATTTACACCCAAGTGTGTTTGTTTTCTGTAATACATACTTTGGCTTTTCAATAATTTTTATTCATTTTGAATCCTCAACTGGAAGTTGAGGGCTTGTGTTATGAAGAATTGATAATTTATTCACTCAGTTTTTGTATAGCAGGAGCTGTCATTTATTCTCTCATTTCTCTCTTACATATGCTAATCAGTGGGCTTTATCATTGGAAAGGTATTTCACCTTTTTACTGTATAGGTGTCAGAAATGTTGATTATGATTTGAGCATCATGGAGTCAAGCTATTCCATAACTAGATTACAAAGTAGGAAAAATTATTTCAGAATTCATTCTAAGTTTCTTAGGATTTTTTTTTAAGTTTGAAATTGAAAATTTTTTGGCTGGTTGGAATCACAATTGTCACTTTTATCTGGTATGGTATAAAAGTTCGAGAGATAGTAAAGACAGTAACATAGCATGGCTTATACATTCAGAGCTCTTAATATTAGTACTGGGAACTCTACCCTGCTTCGAACACAGGCAGGTTGAAGTGTTGAATCTTTAAGGCAGTGTTTTTTAAAAGAACTGGGTCTTTTTTATTTCGAAGCATGTGTCCATTGACACTTTTAATGAAGTGATGAAATAAGTCAGGAGTGATGTCTTAAATAATTTGGGTCAGTAGGTTTGTTGGTACTGACTTTTGTAGCCAAGGTGCCATCACAGACACTTAGGCTTTGTACTACTGAGAGGGACCCCAACAGTGCTGACTTCCACTGATGTAAGCTGTGGTGGAACTGCAGCCTTGGTTCTCCACTTCTGAAGTGAGTGATGAGCAGCAAGACAATAGGTTACTTTGGGAGTCTTTTTTGTTCTCTCTTTTTGTGTTGCTCCAATCGCAGTTGGGATTTTAAAACACTATTGGTGACTGGAATTGAACCTCAGTCTCCTAAAGGACCATTCAGAACCAGTGGTCTGTAGCAGGTCCCTGTCACCTGAGGAGATGAGTGCTCCTTGCTGTTCTCCCTCCATCCAGTCCTTCCATCTTCTCTTGAGAAATGTTCCTTAATGTTTCATACTGGTTTTGATGAATTAGCTTTTTATATTGAATAAAAAATCACTTGTAAAATTTCCTACTGGTTCTTAGTCTAATTGATTTTGGAAAAGACTGCACAAACAAATTCCTTACTTACAGTGAAGCGCAGATAAGAGAGGAGATAACATCCTAGCTGAATTGAGATATGAATTCTGATGGTATTGCTGTTGAAAAGCAGGCATATTTTTAACCTATTTCTCTCCATCCATAAGGGTAAGAGCTTGCTTGATCTAGCAGGCATGTCAGTAGCATTGTGATACGTGTCACTGAAGGTTTAATCTATACCTCAGTATCTCAATTTAAAACACTCATTTGGGAATTCTACAAACCAGTGTACAAACATTATTTTGTTCAAATATTGAGTAAATTTTGCCTGAAAGTATCATGGCTGCCTACCATACTATGAAGAGATCCTCTGGATATAAAATAATGTACCATGCTTAATTACTGTAGCCACTTTAAATGTGTGTCTCAGAGTAAAAAATTCCATCAGTTATGTTGCGTATGAAGGTTGAGGACTAAGCACATGAAACTTGTCATTTACAATGGGAAAGTCAATACCAACTGCACAAGCTGCTTCTCTGCCAGTGTAAACTGGAAGTGTAGCCTATGTCCAGAGGGTAGATAAGGATCGTGCTCATATTAGCATACAACTTAAGGAGTTAATTGCAGCGCTTAAGCGAGCTGATAGCATCTCAAACTACAGTCTTGAAAGTGTCAGAGGAAGAATAACATTAATATAACTGTATGATTTAAAGAGATGGGAACACATCCTCTAATGATATAAGCCAACATCACTGGTGTTGCCAGAGTTCAACTTGCTGTGCAAGGCAATGTCAGAAGCTACTGGGAAGAGCTGTTTAAAGCCTATCATAGCTGGAGCCTACTAATATATGTCTAGACATGTGTTAAAGCTCCCTCATGATTCAGCACTGAAGGTACAGCTGTTACATAAATAGTGACTTATTTTTGTAAATACTGTACTCCTAAGAGAATCCTTTTAAATTACTTGAAACATCCTAGAGAAATAGACAACTGAAAGATGGCAGAATCTGGCCTATACTTACTAATTTTGAAATGCAGTTCAAAAGGTAATATTCAATTTTGATATCACTTTATCTGTAAAGCGTGTTATGTGGAATGTAATATAATACAGTTTCATTCATCTTAAATGATGCATATGAAGTCATTTGTGCTATGTTGAGGGCACTAAGCTTCCGAGGGCAGCGGGTGGAAGAGAAGACAGAAAGGAGTGCAGGGAGGAGAGAGATGTTGATGTTACTAAATATGTCTCAAGATCTGTCGGGTCCAGACAGGTCACTGGGAAATCTGGAGACAATGCTTTTTAGCTGGTGATTAGGGCTAAATCAACTAACAGACCGAAGTGTAAACACTGGTTCTTAACTCTTCATGGAGTTGAAATGTATTTACTGTACTCACTGACAATTTAATTGGAGAGAAAATAGTAAGAAAAAAATAGCAAAGTACTATCCTATTTAAATTAGTAATTTGTAGCAGCCACTCTTGGGCAATCCCAGTTTAAGGTCCTTGTGACAAAGCTTGTGTTATCGTTGTTCTGTTACATCAGTACGTAGTGACTTGTAGTAAATGGCTGCTTTGTCTTACTTTCCCTGGAAATAAGGAAGGCGTTACCTGAGTCGCAGCTCTTTCCCAACGCTCCTTCTGGGACAGCGCAGCTGTGTACCACCTCTTACACAAGGCTGAGCCAAAAATGCTCAGTCTCACCCTACGGCAGAAGAGCTACAGCTTTGAACCTTTATAATCTTCATTAAGGTAACTCCTCCTGTTTTAATCAAGTGCCTTACAAGAATTTTGTTTAGCCTGTGAATATGTAAAAATTGAAACAGCTCTCCGAAGTGCACACATTTCTAATTAACAATGGAATAATATCCTTCATACTTTTTTCCCTTCACAAACAGACAATTCCTGAAATTTCATCTTTATTACTGAGTGCTTTAGGCGATTATTCACAGTAACTTCTGCTGTTTTCTTTCCATCTCCCAGATCAATTGATACAGATGATTCATAGGAGCACTGTTGTCACTGTTTAATCCACAGTATATACTTGCAGGAAGGTAGCAGAAAAGTGCACAAGCCAACTTCAAAAGACTGTCACTTGAAGAAAAAATCAGCCATCTTTATAGCAATTAGTGACAATAGAGGCACGCACCTGTGGTGAGGAACTTTTTGACTCAAAGAAGCTGATCTAAAAAATCTTTAAGCACTGTGGATTCCTAGTCTTAGATTTGAAGAACTGACAGAAATGACCTGTTCACCTCTGAACCGATGACCTACAGGTGGGAAGAAGTATTGTTAGAGGCATGTAAGCAGAATGTAAGGCTGTGTTGTTTTGATGTTTAAGCTATCCATTTCATCTTGGTGCAAAGAATAACAAAGAGGCGATCTGACTGATGAAAGGTAAAACTGCACTTGAGTTAACTCAGCTAGAAAGCTAACTTTTGCAAATATTTTTACAATCTACATGGTGGAGATGTGTTAATTCATTTGTACTTAAGACCAAACTCAAGGATTTTTAAGACCCTTACTGTCCTTAACTATATACACATTCTGTAGTCTCTAAGTCTTTTTAACCTTGTTAAGTAACAAAATTTTGTTTTAAAAAATAATGATGCAGAGCTCTTTGCCATTGACTTCAATGGCAGGAGTTTCAAGACCTAATATTGTTCAAGAACCTTGATCCTTGTGATTCCCCAGTTCCTTCACCAGGGAAGAAGCAAATACTTTGTGGATTGTGTTATTAGGGCACAGAGCGAAGCAGTGCTAAGGAAACCACGTGGCGGTGAAGCACACTGCAAAACAGTTCATTTAGGAGCTGTGTTGCTCATTAGGGAACTAATGACAGCCAAAAGCCAGTGAAGTCATAAGCCATCTTCTGATAGGAGCTGGGAGCAGTCAGCTGCTTCAATATGGTATGCTCATGCTGGATGTGACTATTATTAATATTCCAGGAGGCATAAAAGGAGAAGTACAGCAGTACCGTGTTGCCAAAGGTGAAGGTAAGAACCATCACTGGTTTCTTCAAGTGCCTGAGATTGGCAGAAATCTCCTAAGTGCTCCCAGTTGCAAGATTTTAAATTGGGTAGGAGGAAGGGGGAGAAGGAGAGATGTATGATTAAGGGGAATTTGGCTAGTGAAATGTTTTAGGATGGCATAAAAATTATAAAACACTCAGGTAAATAATGTGAAGAGTCATTCTGTATGTGTTATTTAACATGCAGTGGTTGCTATTAAAATGTTTGTTTACTCCTAGATAAATCAATGGGAATGCCCTCTCATGTTTTTAGTATTAATCCTTCAGAAAGAAGGAGCAGAGGTATCCTTTTCCAGTAACCTCCCCCTTCTCTACCTCCTGCTCCAAATAAAAGATGCATTTCTATAAGGTATCTTTTCTGATAGAAGTAGAGAAGGCATGTACACCTAACATCAAATAAGGCTCAGACAAAGCAAAATTCTCTGTAATGTGTGCTCATATACCTGGGAAGACAAACATGATGAACATTGTGAATCAAGCCGTACACATTGTTTAATGCAGTATTAGTAGATGCCAACATAAGGCTGATCAGTGTCTGTATAAGAACTGCGTAAAACAGAGCAGTTATTTGAAGTAGATTTGAAATGTTTAATGGAGTGGCTAATCATTGCTTCATCCGTACTCTTACTTAGACAACATTTCTCGGAATTAGCAAGTAAAACGTTCCAAGCATGACAGAAGAATATTTATCTAATAATAAAGAAAAGAAATCTTGTCTAGAATATACTTTCAGTATCCAGTATCTTTTAGAATTGTAAGCCCACAGCATCTAGCACAAAATATTCAATATTTTTCAGCAAGGAAGCCTATATGTTTTTTAGGTGACAACTCATTGGAAGGAATAAAAGGCCCACAAATGGATATGTGTATTAGTGAGTAAAAATCAATCTTATTTAAGCATTAGCTATCAGTTGCTGCTTAGAAATCAAGCCCCAAACTGAATTAAAATGGCAAAAGTGTAGAGCACCTGTCTTCCCAAAGACTTACCAAGTTTTATAGGATACACAAAAAAGTCACATGAAACTGGAGTAGCTCATTTCAAAATCGTTTTAATAATGACTGATCCATTTGAATTTAAGCAGATGAAGGATAAGCTGAAGCAGGGATAAACTGAAAAGGCCATGTGCTGAGTCCCTTCATTATCTACGTGACTAGAAACTACTGTACTTTATCATCTGCTGTCTCTTTTTGCTATCTCCCTCTTTAATTTTCCTAAATGGCTGGTGCGGTGCAGTTGAGATAAGGTATTTAATAAGGGAAAGGATTTAGATGTTCCTACAAGACCAGTCTAGGCTCTTTTTTTTAAATGTCATCTTGATTTGTGCTTTTTTCTTCTCTCTAAGTAATAGGCATAGGGATTACGAAATGAATCTGGAAGTTAAATTCCACTAACAAAATCCTTGTATCCTTGTATCCACTGGTAACATAAATAACAATTGGTTCATAGTACAATAATCCCAGATAGTAACCACTATGAGAAGACACATAAACTGAACCTCATCTTAGGTGGATTACTTTTAAAATAAAAATTTCAGAAGCCATAGGGCTACATATATTTCATTTGAAATAAAGTTGTCTAATTTAACTTGTTTATGACATTTTTAAAAAAGCAAAGGAAAACATTCTTTAATATAAAGAATCACCTGTAACAGATATATACCTGCTACTTCCATGTCTTAAAACTCATCTTGTAGCCGTCCCATTGACTTATTCAATCAAGTATTGCAGTTCAGTCTCTACCCCAGCAGTGTATTTTAAGGAAGTAGTCCTAATAGTAAGCCATATTCTGGCATCTTTACAAATGTTGAGTAGCATCTTCCTCCAGATGTCTTCTGCACATGGCTAGGGGATACCCCTGCAGAGAGGTGGTCTGCCGTGCACATAAGGATGTGTCCATGCTCACGTTTTAGTGTGGATCAGAAGTTCTCAAGTGAGTCTCCCGATCATCCCTGCTTGCTGTGCATTGATTCAATTCACAGGCCAGTCTTGGAGCTCACAAACAAACATGGGAAATGTGCTTCAGAAGCACAATTAAAATACTCCAGCCATTATTGGGTGTTCAGTCATGGGGACCAGGTTAGAGTTAGTCTGAAGTAACACCCTCATACTGAGTATAGTGTTGACATTGGGTCCTCTGCATCAGCTTCTTCACCTGATCTGTTCCTGATGTACAGCAAACTTTGCAAATGTAGATATAACTTAAGGGTGACAGGAAATACAAAGGCATTACAGCAAAGTGTTCACATTCAAAATAGCTCATATAACTTTAACTCTATCCCCTGTGTTTGCGTACCATGTTAGTCTTCAATGTCACGATTGCATATTGAGTTGGTCTGCAAGATTTCTTGCCTCATTCAGTGCATTGCATTGACTTTTTAATAGGGAAGGAGACAGTAATTCATTATTTCATTATCCGTTTCAGAACATTTTTAAAATGCACATAAGTTTGTTGCTGTAGAATATGTTTTCCTATAACTTCTTGCTTTACGAACGATGAGGAACATTCTGACACTACCAGTCTAAGTCTGTGGGATGTGCCAAAGGACCCAGGCCAACTCGGAGCCATAGGAGAGCGGGGTAGGCTATGGCGAGCCAATTTCTATGGGGATTCTCACATCTGCACCGTGCAGCGCTAAGTCTATGAATAAGGGAGCCCAGAGCAAGCTTCCACTGAGCTTCCCAGTGCTGCACTGTGCAGGGATAAGAGGCTGCAGAAGTAGCCTAGCTGCATTTGGAGGGTGCTGAGCCTGAGCATGGTATTTTCCACTTCCCACCTGTACTAGAGTGTCTGCGAGGTGCTGTTTTTGATCTGACTTAACTCTCCCTCTGTTGTGACCCACTGTGTACTTATAACCCTACAACTGGAAGAMTGCATTGAAAGCTTGTTCAGATGACCAGAAGCACTGAGTGAATGGTGCCCTGTACATAGGTTGAGAGCGTTTTAACTAGTCATATGCACACTTGAAAGTCCAGAAGTTGAATCTTGTAATAGATATTTTAACCTTTTTGGTTTAAATTATAAGCTAGAAGGGCCCCTAAGAGAATTGCTTGTTGCATTCATGTGGCAGATGGTACTGGACAGGGAAGGATCCGATTCTTGAATAAAGTCTGGAAGGCTGAGAGGACTGGTGTTGGTAGGTAGAGAATTCTTTTCCAAGGCACTAGAATGAGCTCAGATCACATAATAAAACAGCAGCACAGTGGTTACTTGATTTTCCTGACTACTAGGCCAAGGGGTGGAGAGTTTACCCCACAAAAGTGGGGTTTTTTCATACCTGAAATTTAAATTAAGAGTTTAATCTACTGATTTGCTATAGAAGCAGCTCTTCTAGCACGTGAAAGAAGCATAAGCTTGCAGTGGCCTGTTCTGGAAATTCTCTGGTACCTTTCTGTAGCTAGAGGGAGGAAATTAATGGCTGCAGATGCTAATTCTATAATATTATAATAGAAACTTTATTTTTATTTAAACTCAGATTTTATGGGCCTCCTGCTTGTGGATAACACTTGGTAGGAAAATTATCCAAGTTGTTAAAGAAGTGTGGACAGGGAGCTAATTTCAGAGACTTGACCTCAGTTTCTACCTGGAGGAAAGGAGGAAAAAAAAGTCCAGAACTGGAAACTTACAGGTTGACTGTTACAAGCAGGACTACCAATGATGCTTTTATGCAATTTCAGGAGAGTCATGTTGCAAAGCAAAATGTTTTTCTCACTACAGTGTATCAAGGACTTTTGTTGCAATGTCCTGAGTCAAGGTCCTTTGCACCATGCATGATCAATCCCTAAGACAGCCATGCAGAGTACAACCTCTGCGCCAGAGTGAGCACAGTTTCTGTCCTTCATTTAAAATGATAGTGTTATTCCCTTTTCTTTAGAATTACACTGCCTTTTTTATCCTGTAGGCTAAGTCTCATCAATTTGAAGATAGTAATTTTCAAGGTGTTTTCTGCATTTAGTATATGGAGACTCCAATTTGTTTCCAGGGCAGAAGCTGATACACAATGCAATCCTGTATCAGGAATTGTATGTGCCCTTCCAAACAAGTAAATGGTTGAAGAGTGGGAGGAAATGAAATGTCATTTCCATCTTTTGAATGGAAAACTGAGGGGTATAAATGGAAGCGACTTACCCAAGATCTCACAGTACTGAACTAATTTTAACTTAGACCTTCTGAGATCTGTTTTCAGGTATGTTTTCACAGATTCACACCAGTGCTGTTCAGAAATATCTGAGCTAACACAGAAATGAAGGAAGTATAGTTGTATAACTGCAGTTCTTGATCTGTGCCAATTAGCCACATTCTCAGCAGGGCTGTACCACACTGCAATCCAAACTAGCATATCTGCACAGCCCTGCACTGTGCCAAGGGAACACACCACTAGTGCCTTAACCACAGGGCTAGCCCTTTCTTCCAAATTCTGCTGGTTTTAGCGCCCACATCCCACAGCTGCTGTTTACCCTTAGCATCTACATTACCTGAAAAGATTGTTTATGCCTGAGGGAGAAGGTACAGTATTAGCTAACCAAGTGAAWTTTTTTTTCCCTAGGCAGAAAAGTGGTTCTAAAGTTAACAAGTGCCTAACATTACGCATACAGCAAATGGTTCATGAACACTGCCTTTTACTACTGTGTAACTGCTACAAGAACACAAATTGGGGTGCTAAACTTCAGGGTGGGTCTGTGTCCCTCTTCTGAAGTCTCTGCTATGATCTTTTTTTGTTTTAAGTGACAAACTTCAGCATGTAGTTTTGTGTTTTATGAAGAGGACTGCCAATACCCTACTTGGTTAAATGAAAGAAAAATGCAAAAATAAAAATCAACAAGCCCAGATTTAAAGATCTCTTCTGTCTGGGCTGAAACTCCTTTCCTTCCTCTTGATGGGTGCATTGGTGTTGCAAGTCAGCTATTTTAGCTTCTGTTGTGTATGACAGTTGCAGTCAGCTTTTGCACATCTAACTCTCATATCCTATATGCTAGTGAACTAAATGCAAACTTAATGCTGAAAACAATTGATCTACAAAGCGGTGTATTGAGGACTGTTTAAAACTGGTCAGCAAATCTTTAGTTAAGGATCTACTTCTTCAAGGATGTGAGCCATTCCTGCAGAAGAACTCAGTGCCAGCAAACTTGTGCTAAATGCTGCACAAGCTTGTCCTAATTCAAGGGGCAGGACAGTGGGACTTAACTGTTATTATTTCTAGGTATTGTAGTATAACTCTCAGTCTCTTCACAAAATCAGAGTGCCATTAGCATTATCTACATCTACATCTGCTTTTGTAACCTACCTCCTGGGAAGCAAGAGGCTTGCAGCCTGAGTAACATCACAGGCAAAGCTGAGAAGGGAGACACAGGCGCAAAGAGGTAAAGGGGTCCCACAGCAGATCAAGGACAGAGCTGGGAATGCAATCCCTGTTTGTTGGAGCGTGCTGCCCCTTGCACTTCCATGCTGATTTCAGCTCTGTACGATGCAAAAGTATTTAATGTTACCTCTGCACCTGAGGAATATTGGGTTTATGGGGTAGTTCAGGCTATGTTGATGGAAATAATTAAAGAACATTTGAATCTTACAGAGTGAAGGCCTCTAGCTAAGGTTGATTGTGATGATAAGGTGAAATGCTATGAAGCAGAATTTTTTAAAAAAGTTTATAATAATCAGAACTCAGTGTTTTCAATATTAGATATTTATAGGCAGCTTAGCTAACTGTTGTTTCTACAAGAAGAGCAGATGTAAATAAAGGGGTTTTTTAAAGGTGTAGTCTACTATTCACAAAAAAGTTCTATAGAAAGGTATGCAGGAGAGGTCAATCAAGTTATGGACTGGAATTGCTATTTACTGTTTTCATTTGTGAGAAGTTATCACAGGCAATCAGCCATCTCCTTAGCTTTAAGATGAGGGTGTTTTGAGGCAAGTATCAAAAGATAACTCTGGAGACAAGCACTGACATAGATCTCATTTGTACTTGCCTTGGAGCTGGAAGATATGTGTGCTCTATGGAAAGTAAACAAATGAAAGCAGAAGAAAAGAGTGGAAGGTAAAACATGAGGTTGTTAGGGAAAATTAAAGAGGTATGGAAGATCACCTAGCCAAATCTTGTGGTTCTTGTGGTATAATACAGCAAATACAATGCTCTGAGCATTTTGAAGCTTCCTTCATTATAATTCTACACCATATGCTGAATTTTCACTTCTGTGGTTGAGATCCCTTGGAGTCATCACACCTTGATCTATTTTACTGCTTTACCTTCAATATATTATATAGGGGTTTGGGTCTTTTTGGCTTTTATCCTCCTGTGATGGTAGAGAAAATGTTGGCAGAATACATAAAAGTTAAAACAAGGTGTGCTCTCAATCTTTATGGAAATTCCAATTATTTTCTGCTTTTGCTGCAAACTAGTGGTGGAATCATTCAAAAACCAACACGCAGGGCTGAAGGTCTTTAAAACAGCTTTGCTTTCTAGTGAATTAATAAACAAAGAAAAAGTAAGTATGCTTTCAATTTTTCTCATTGCTGTTAATTCTAGGACAATGTTGTATTGCATATGAATAAGTAGAATAAATTTTCGGTGAAAGGATAGAAAAGTGTCTGTAACATTAGAAGATTATAGGTCTCAAATTTGTTTTGAAAGTTTGTATCTTTGCTTAAGAAAGAAAACAGCATTGCATCAGGATTCTAGTAAGAGATTTGTGCTAGATTCTCTGAGGATGTACGCTGTCTTCATGCTATTGAAATATTGATGAAGCTTGGACAATTTATACTAGCAGTGCCTCAGCTTTTCTTTTGAAGTTTTAAGTATTCCCCTGTAATTACCAAGAAAAGTAAAGCTTTGGAATGCTGCTGAGTTATGTTCTTGCATGGTATTTTTGGAAAGTGCATCTCAAAAGAAAGAAGCTAATATTTGTAATGGGATAGCATCAGGGCTTTCAAGATGAATACCGTAGTTTGCTTGTGTTAGTGAACTTGAATGCAGAAGAGTCTGCCACTGTGACCTTTTCTAGGTATAGTAATTAGCATAAAGACTAAGTAGGAAATAAAAAGGGGACATGAATCTTAACTGAATCTTGTTTACTCAGTTAAGCAAAAGTTGAAGATCACACAAAAAGGGGTAGTTAATACCAGTGTGATTAAAACTGGTGGGGAGGCCTGGCTTATGGTTATTTGTTTAAATCTTCTCCTATTGAGAGTCTTCTCATAAAAGCACATGAAGTCCTAAAACCTGGTAACTTAGCCTAAAAGTAGTACAGAATAACAGTTCCTTTTTCCTCTCAAGTAATTCACTATACTAATAGAGCAGAGAGAGGATTAAGGTGGAGTTGTCCTAATGACCTGAGTAAATCCTAGATGTGTTCACTTTTGTTTCATTAAGTTACAGATTATATCATATCCTATGCTTCTTTATATCTGTTTGGTGACTATTCTCGAAAAACATGTTATTAATCTTTGTCTAAACTACTTACCTGTAAAGTTAGAATAAATTCATCAAGGGGGGCTTCTGAGCACAAATTGAGATTTGTAAACCACTGCTTCCCAATATTATCAATATTTTCAGAAAGCTGTTCCCAGGAAGATTTGTCTGCAAAATGCTGCTTGTTCAGAGAGCTTTACCCGGTCTTACATTTTGCTTAGCGTTTGTTAGCATGTGAGTTTTCGGAGTCCAGCACTAAGTCAGACAAAGGTAATTGTTCTTCAACTGTTGCTATTATCTTACCTGAGATTTCCCATTATAAAATGCTCTTAAATCAGTGTCTGTTGAAGAACCAGATTAGTGCCTGATTAGATCTGTCAAGTTTCATCTTCCAATGTGTTTTGTGCCAGATTCAGATTTGAGAATGAATACTTGGAGTATTAGAAATTAATATATGATACAATTGAAAGCTCTGTTGGGTAATTACATTTTTCATTTTGAGTTTTTTACCCTAACAAGTACAGTAGGGCACGAATGAAAGGTTCTAATATCAGAAGATTTACTACATGATGTCATGCGCTGCATCACTCCCAGAAGAATTCATGTTAATTGTCACACAGTCTTGCCAAAATCATGAGCAGTGTGCAGTAATGAAATCCTAATAGCAGACAGCTGGTTTTAAAGGCTCATACCCAATGGCTTTAAAATTTTTCAAAGAAGATATGTTTCTCCTGCAAGGGCTAGCTCTGAACTTATGCCTGACCCATGCAAGTGAGAGAAGGGATGCACCAGCAGCTCTGCAGAGCCATGCAGTCTCTGCACGTTCTGCCTGTGGCAGAAAAGTATGTGTATGCATCTCTCTCCCAGTTTCTCTGAACTGCTTGGCTGAGCCAGAGCCAAACGTCTGCCTCTATGTTAAATTGAACTGCGTCACGGATTTCTAATTATCTCTTACCTTCAGCACCCTCACAGATCTTCTGTTTTCCCAGGCTCCAGCCCTGGGAAGACCATTCTCTGATGCATGTTTGTTTATTTATTTATAAATGGGTCATTTCCATGTGACTTTGACCTCTCCAGTTACCTTCAAAACCTGTGCTGTGTGTGGAGGAGTCAATTTTCTACCTCACAGCAGACATATCCACTCCCCCTGTTTCTTAGGGTGAGGAACATACCCCAGCAAGTATCTTCTTTCTTGAGATTGACTTGTGGATCATAGTGAAATTTATGAGTTCAGCTTCCTACTAGTCAGTTTGTTCAGCTTCACAGTTCGTAGTCCTGGACAGAGAGACGGGAAGCTGTGACCATTATTTCGGGATTAATTCTCAAAAAAAACCACAAACAAACAAACAAACAAAAAAACCCCAAAAAAAACCCCACAAAACAAAAAAAAAAACCAACACCCAAAAAGAGAGCTTCTGGGGTATCTCCATCATGCTGAAGGAGTTTAACGTTGGCTCTCAGGTTGTCATCCTGACTTCCCATTGCATGTTCCAAAAAATTGTAATATACCAGTTTATCTGCTGGTGTGTTCAGGCTGTGAAGAAGTAAACTGCAGGCAGATGTATTCAATGGTCAGACCATCAGTTCATAGATCAACTCCTTTCCTGCATGTGGAATTTCATTTCTCACCACCTGTTTATCTATCATCTGATAGGGTGACGATCTTTATTAGTATCTATATGCAACAGCCCTGAATAGACTTTTGGAAGGCCCATGTCTGTTTTCTCTTGCCAATACTTACCTATTGATGTGTTCATTACACCTTGTGGGAGACTAAAACCTTGTACTTTCCAAAACTGATGTGGGCTGTCCACCCAAGAAGAGTGACAGCAGGGTGAAGATAAGTGGAAAGGGATCTCAGTGCATATATTGTCACTAGCAGAGGGAGTTCCATATTTCCCCTGAGACTGCTACAGTACTATCTTTTATATTGGAGTGACAGGTGAATAAGTATACAGCATGAAGCAATGCCTCTGAAGTACTGTGCATCATGTGTGTAATTTTGCATTGGGTATCATATAAGGACATACAGGTCTATCTTCAGATGAACCACTTGTGGAGGTGGTGGCAATCCAACACAAACCTTGTTCTTGAGCTGTGAAAAACCCAGCTATTTACTGCCCCAGAAACAGAACAGACAGCCCCTGGAGAAAAAGCCTCTTTTGTTTTAGCAGGCCAAATAAGTCTTCTGTCTAAACACTAATAAATAAAGGGCATAAAGGGAACCTGTCAGTATGATGGTGAAGATCCAAGTGAGGGCTGCAGATTGCATGCTTTGCCATGGGGAGAATTATGCTGCTGAAATCAATGGATAGGTGATGTTAGATAGAAGACGCTCCCTAGGAATGAATAGAATTCTCTAGGTCCATTAAAATATTTGGAGAGATAGATATATATGTGGGAATACCTGAGAATCTTTTTTTTTAATTTCTAAAAAGTAGGTGAGTATATTGCACCATTTACTTTGGGCAAATAGATCCCTTCCTACACTGCGCATCCTGGGGAAACTTCAGTTTATCTAAGCTTTATACATTTATATCTAGAACCTATTGGGTGTCTTTCATTTGTACGTACCCTAAGCCTGCACTAGAAGTTGGAAGGTGTGTCAGCTTAGAGTGATACAATGCTAGGAGATTGCTTCCAGCCTGTGATGTCTTCAGGCTCTTATGCTCTTTAACAAGAACAGCCATCACATTGTGTTTGTCAAAACAGTGCACACTCAAGGTAGTACAATATTGTATCAGCTCAGTCAGAATTTTTTGCAACTTCTTCTTTCTCTCTATAATAAATAATAGTGTAAACCTGCCACATTGCACACATGTCTTAGCTATGCATACTGTCATGTTTCATGTTTTTCCTTTGTCGTATTGATAAATGCTCAAGTAAAACAATATTAGAGCAGGGAATGCAACAATTGTTTTTAAAGAGATATTCCAAAATGAAAATAATAAAGCAGCCACTCCATTGTCAGAGGCTTAGCTGTATAAACAGAAGTTAATATTAGATCATCTCAAAATTCTGTGGGGGAAGAGAGTGGAGAGATCATGCTGATTATTTTTTCTTTTACACAGCACCAATGTAATAATCAAGAGCAGTAGCCTGAAAGAATGAACACATGCACATGAATAAAGGGATTGATTTTCAGGGAAGTGAGTGATAAAAGGCAGAATAGAAATGAAGAATGAAGTCTATTCAGCAATGGAACTTGGCTCCCATCAACTGGATAGGGGGAGTAGAAAGGTGGCTGCCTAATAGAATTAAACTCCTCTTTACATTGTTTTTATGTAAATGTATATATAAAAATACATATAAAAGTAGATGTGGAAAGTGTGGAACTTATTTTTCCTGTGACAGCTCAAAACAAATGTGGAAGTTGGACCTGGGGGGGACAAGATCGGCTCCTTGTGCTCCTATAGAGTTTTCATCGTGTACTGCCAATGCCGCTTTCCTGCTGTGCTGTGCTTTAGTGTGTTCATGTCCACTGCCTAGGCATGAGGCTCCATTAAGTTCTAGTATTTGTACTGAAAATGTTCAGAATACACTTTGAGGTAAAAGGTCTGTGTCTGCTTGCTGAGGCACTGGGTTCCTGCTGTCTGGCAGACTAGCAGTAATACGGCTGATTTTTTTTTTTTTTTCTTGCCAGCAGAAAAAGACCACTGCGTCCAGTTCATGGTACTTACTAAAAGAGGAGATTGCTTAAATTCCCTAAATTTCATTTTTGTAATGACTTCAGCAGTGCTTTTGCCTCTATTTAATGTGAAGGATATCTTCTGCTTCCGTAGCTGCCCTTTAGTATCTTTGTATCAGAATAATTAGTGGTATTTGGGTAAATGGGAGGTGAAGTGTATATACTTTCCAAATGTACTATGATTGTCTTTATCTGATTTCTGTGGGTTTCCTTACAAACCAGAGCAAGGTCTAGGAAAATAAGAGAGAATTGCTTGGAGATGAGAACAGTGGTGAAAAGTCTTAGCTTTTCATCAGACCTTACAGTGCAATATCCAGCTAGGTCTCTCTACCTTGAACCATTAGATGATGGCATATGCAGGAACCCAGTTCTGTGTGGTGGTGTCCTAACAGTACCCTGCCTGTACTATTTAAAGTCCACCTCACTTTTAAGGCCTTCAAAAGAAATGAATGTGGGCAAGCTCAAAACCTCTGTTTTTCTGTACGCTTCCCACCTAGGTGACCATGTTTTCAGTCATAGCCTGTACCTATGCAGGCTATGCGGTCATGTTCCATGACTTTTCCTGTGATCATGTAGAGAGGTTGTTCTCGCTGAAATGTCTCATGTTACGAAACAGCCTTGCCACATGAGTCAGGCGTTAGTCTCAATCTCCTCTTCAGTGTGGGCTGCAGTACATCAGTTTTCCTTAATAAGCCAAATATCACCATCTAGAATTGAAGGAGTGTTTCTAATCTCCCCACTGTTAAGAGCTGGTATAATGAGAGGGAACAGAAATGACCTCTGGAGTTCTGTGCAGCCTGATGAGCTTTCACGAGGCTTTTAAATGCCATGAGTTCCACACAAATGACTATAAATAATTGCCTAGGTTGGCCTGACCTCGAGTTGTCTGAGAAGATGATCTGATAATGGCACTAGTGACTCTGATTCTGTTCTGAAGCTGAGATCCCATTTAGGATTATACTTATTTGAACTCTCTGTAACTTAAGAAGAAAGCTTTCTGCATGCGCCAGTACTGGAAACACATTCTGAACACAAAGGTCACTGATGTGGCAGTTGAAATCATCATGAAATAAGTCCCTTGGGACATGAGTTTAAGCAAAACTGAAAACTTACCTCCTGTTTGACAGTGCAGTTTTCTTTCCCTGGTCTCTCAGCCCTGGTCAGAGTTGCCAAGTTTCATATTAACTCTTCAGTTCTGCAGACCATATGTCAGACAGATACGTCTTTGTAGGACCTTCAACATGCATCTTTGCACATTTTGGAGTACACATCAATCTGAGAGCAGCCTGCAGAAGGGCAAGTTGGGTACCACCTCTTTGCCTTGAGGCATCCTTGCCTACTTTCCCTTTCAGTGGCAAGTGGTGAGCATTAGTTTCCAAGAATTACTATCCCATTTCATGAAATGTGGTCCAAGAAAGAAAAAGTTATTAACAAAAGCAACCTTTACTACAAGCTTGCTTAGTCACTCCTTTCATTTTTTCCTGACAAATTATAAAGAACAAAGCTAACGGACTCGATGATCTTAAAGATCTTTTCCAACCTAAATGATTCTATGATTCTATGATTTTTTTCTGAAACTACTGTTTTGCAGAATGCATAGTAGTAGGAGTAGTTCCATTACTTGCTGTCAGTCCACGCCAAAGTGCTCGGAACTCACGGCATTTCGTCAGATATGACCTGATACATAATAAAGCAAAACAAAAGAATTCTTCTGGTTTTAACGTGTTACAATGCCCCTAGTCCCAACCAGAAAGATGTGAAACTTGTTTTTTAAAAAAGTTTTCAAAATTTCCTAGTCAATGTATCCTAAAAAAAATCTTCAAGGGAGATGGAAAATAGCATTGAACCACTAGATTTGGTAGCAGTTTCTCAAATCAGCCATGCATGTGACTTGGTGTGCTATTGCACAGGGTTGGGTTTTTTTCAGGTTTTACAGCAAATAACAATTTTTAGATTGCTGTAGGATGCAACAGCTTAGATAATGTGATGAATGTACTACTGGGAGGGGCACAAACCACTTCAAAATGGTGCACAGCCTGGCAAACAAATGGGAGCTGATGCTGCCGGTGAAGGTATTTGCTGTTGCTGATAGTTGTACATGCAGCAGAAGAAGTTTGGGAACTCCCTGGCTTGGAATAAAGAACTCCCTGAAGGTAGATGGTCTATACAGATTAACTGTGGCCTTATTAGGCCAGGCTGTTACTAAATTGTTTTGTTACTGGTACCATCTGAAAATCTGTAAACCCCATACTAGACTAGGAGAAAGCTCCGCAGAGATCTGCATATTATTTACATATTTCATTTCTTCCCAAATGGTTGTAAAAATAATTCAATATTACCATTTTGAGGAATCTCCTAAGAAGCTCATGAAAACTTTAATTCTTCAACACCAGTGCCTTTTCTGAAAGACAGCTCTGCTTATCCTTTCTTTCCTTACCCAAGAACAATCCATTCAGGGACATAACTATGTATTTGGGGAAGCCTTGGGGCTGATTTCATGTTGGCTGTGGTAACAATATGAATCATAAATAAATCAGTTTGCACTATCATAAACAGAACCACTCAGGGGGGTGTGGATTTAATTAGGAAGACTATGTGGGGACAGCAGAGGTTTTATAGGTGTGAGAAGAGTGACAGATGGGAAAAGGGCATTCCACAGTCCAAATTTCAGCTCTTCATACACTATGTTGCTAGCAATAATTTGTAACCTATTAGCTGAGATTTTCAAAATACCTGTAGGATTTAGTCACATCTTCCATTGAAGTGTAATGGGCGATAAGTTTAAATACCATGTATTTAGAAAAAAAAAAAAAAAGATTGAAAGCGTTTTCAGTCATTACTGAAGCGTACTATAGTACATTTGTGTGAGGGTAAAGAAAAGACAGGTGAGATCTACTGTATGGGTAGGCAAGCTTCCAAGAGCATTAACATTTATTTTAAGAGATGAATAAAAGCCTTAAAATTGCTCTAGACTTGGCAGGTAAGGATTGTTATGCTTCATCTTGCCTCTTGGCCAGAAAGCTCAGTAAGTGGGAGCTTGCCAGATACGGCAGTCTTCCCCACTACCTGAATTTAATTTAAACCATTCTGTGCAGCCCTGATTTTAATCCTTTCATTTTGGTTTTGAGTTACTGCATATATGGCACAATGGAAATATTTTTTCAAACTTAAATTAGAAACATATTTTAGGAGACAAAAAAAGTGCCTGTCTTCAGTGCAGAATGAAACATGTTTAACTGTTAGATGAAGTATAACCATTGGAACATTTTACTTGAAAAGTTTGATTATCGGTAGAGAAATGCGGATTTTCCATGATGGGCTTTTTTTTTCCCCTCCCCCTTCCAGTTTGTACACATTGCACAAATTGTTTCTTCAGGATGGCCAAACTTTGTGATAGTCCACAACAAATGTGTTTTTAAAATAACTAGAGACAGAAGTGTGATGTGTCAAAGGTAGAAAAAAATTGGTGTGTTCATCTTACTTTATTTTTACACTCTGCATCTAAAATAATGGTGGGGCTTTTTTAAATTCTACTGAGATCTTTTTATTTGCCATAAATGATGGCAACATTGTTGTCACCTCCAAGAGTACATGTTTCCAGGATGTGCCATCAACTTTTGCTCTAAATACAGTGCAGAACAAGTATAAATGCTGCAAACATCTGAACCCAAGAGTTGTGGAAAGAGTATGAGTTGCACCTTGATCTTGAATTTTGCTGCCCAGGCTGGCCTTGTTTCTTCCACGAGGAAAAGTAATAGGCCTAGTTGATAGAGAAGAAAGATTTTTTTTGTAATGTTCTCATGGTGTTTTCGTAAGCTAGAAAGGAACWTCTTTATGGAACTACTACAGCATGTGTGTGAGAAGCATAATGGAAACCTGTATTTAATCAGTTATCAGCAATTGGTTGTCAAATGGAAGAATATATTGGGTGGGATTTCAGAGATCCTGGGTATGGCACATCCATCAAAGCCATGGTTGAAAGATTTGAGAGTATGGATTAAATCTGCAGATGACAGGATTCTAGTCAAGAAGGATGAGTGTGAGGTAACACCCCTGGACAGGAGTAATCTATTGCATAAACAAGCAATGGTCAGTGACTAATCTAGTATCACGTACTGAAACTCCTTCATCCTCATGTCACATTGAATGTGCCTTGACACTCTCATGCTGTTGAGAAGAAAGGTCTATGCTACACTGGAGTATTGGAGTGTTATTGATGAGACCTGTGAAATAACCACTTTTTTCAAGTAGTGTTGGAAAGCATCAAGCATGGCGTGTCCTATCCTGGACTCTGTGTTTCAGAATGGATGAGTACCAATGGGGGTGATCCAGTGTTGAGCACTAAGGATGTTTTGAGGTCTGGAAATGTCACTCAGGGCCTAAGTCACTGTGATAATGCTCATTGACTTGTTACAAATAATTCCTAGAATTTGATAAAAGCGAGATTTTTTTTTTTTTTTTTTAAATGGGCTTTGTCTAGTATTTTAAACATGTGGATTTGTCAGTAAATCAGATACGTATTAATATAACTTGTGCACTTTTTTATGCTTGCATTTTGGCAGTGGAACATGAAAATAGAAAAGAATAGTTGCTATGCAGTTGCAGTTAAAGGGGTGTGAATACTTAGCTCTTTGAAGGATCATTTAGGGCCTACATCAGAAAAAATGTGCCTACACCTCATGGCTGTGTGGATGTAGCATGATACTGTATTGTGACGGGGACTACTGGAACCTAATGTACAGTACCAGCTAGTTGGTTGTCTAGATGCCAAACTCTTTGTCTATGGGATTGTCTTACCAGGCTGCTGTTGGAAATGTACTTGTTTCAGAAAAGAATATAAACAACATTTGATATAGTTGTAGAAAGATCACTTTGAGAAGTGTGTCTTTTGACAAATTATGACTATAAATTCTATCAATGAAATATGTGTCACTTATTGGCTGATTCAAATAGTCACTTATTAGGTGATTTTACTAGTGCTGGTTTGGTTTTTTAATTATGTGAATGAGGCCACTGGAAAAATGGCTTATTTCTATTGTGCATGGGAAATGGTGGAGTGACCACATTTAAATGTAGCTTCCCTGAGTGCTGGTATGCGGAGAAGGTCATTAAGTCACCCGTGGGTGTTGGCCAGGATCATATCTGACATGATCATGTTTAAAGGCAAAGCAGAATGAAAGAGAGGAAGGGACCAATGGGGTATCACTAGTGAAGAAAGCTTATCTGCGACATGCTGGCTACCCTGGCAAAGTGTAAAAAGGCCAATTAGCTCTGCTTGTCCTTCCCTTCCTGTTGTTCCCAGCCTGGGCGTGAGCTACTCACAACTTCTTCTTAAGGCTTTGAGCAATGAGTTGCTTTTTCTAAGGACTGGCAGGAAATCATTTAATAAGCTGGGGGGAGGGAGAAGTTTCCTGTTCTAGTTACTCCCTATGTAATTCCTAAGCTAAAAAGAGAAGACAGTTCAGCAGGCGAGACCACCAGCCCCAGTGTCCTTATGTGTGTTCCTCTGACAGTGAAGGTCTAACCAAGCTGATCATGTCCCCATGGATTTTGCGTTCATCTTTCAGTAGGACCCCTAAAAGCTCTTAATGCATTTTAAAGAATGAATACATTCAGTGTTTTCTTTAAGTTGCATGTTAACATAATGGAAGTGCTTTCAAGGCCATGACTGTGGGATTAGCTTTGTGCAAATGGGCTGGACTGTGACCTCGGGACCCTTGTTGGAACCTCACAAACATTTAATGATGAATCAGTTTAAGTTCAAGTGAAGCCTATTTTGCAATACATATAAAAAGCATAACTGGGATTGATTATATCTTTGTCTTGTCTTACACCATATAGTATTAATACTTTATTTTACTACTTTGGTCTGTGAGTAAATGGGCTTTATCACTTTTAATCCTCAAGACACCAAGACGAATGCAAAGAAATTCACTCTGTGTGTGAGTGCCAGTGACTGAACAGTGCATGCCCGAGTTAAGTTTAAGGCAGTGAAAATCTACATAACCTCTTTCTGCTCACTGCACAACAGCCGGGCAGCCACTCTTCACTTACTTACCAGCTCTGCGCTTCGCTTCGGCACTGGAAGTCTGTAGCAAAGTTTCTGCATCCGGAAACACTGGGGTAGTGGGAGCAAATGCAGATAGTCCAGATTCTGCTCTAAATATCTAACACTATCAGATGGCTAAAATGCATAAGGCAGTTACATAAATCTTACTAACGCTTTTGATATGTTTATGATCTCCTGAATTTTTCTTGTCTTATTCTCAATGCCAGTAAACTTGAAATACACTTATGCATTCACTAAGAATGTGTGTACTTGTTTAAAGTTGTGTAAAAATATTATTCTATTCATTTGAGTGTATGAATGGTGAACATAAATTTTGTCAAAGCCCATGGTAAATTTAGAGATTTAATACTTTAACAATCCTACCTAAGAGTTGCACAGGAAGTGTAGTGTATTTTTTAAAAAAAACATAAAATTGAAAACTACAACAGTTCTGTAACATGTCTGATAAATTCTGTCAGCTTCAGTAAGGAATACTTTCTAGATAGTATTCCATATTAAAAGTGGTACTGACTAAATCTGTGATATTAATGGAAAAAATATAAACTCTGCCATGCTTCCAAGTATATAAATAGTATTATTCAATACCTGAAGACAAATTATTTACTAAAGACATAGCATTTGTTTTCTGAAAGAAGTGTGCATTTTTCTTGAGCAGACATCCTCAGCACAGCTGAGAAACCTCTCAGAAAGCACAACACTTCGGAAGGGTCCTGAGGAAGGATATGACAAGGTTCTGCAAGATGTGACATCTGGTAGATGGCCTGCTTCCAGTGACCCAGGGACCCTGTCAGGTACAGTGTCGAGTTCAGTTTTATCGAGGTCTGCAGCAAATTTCAGGTGACTTGATTAAAATCATGAATGTGCAGCTTTGTCCCTACTGGGAGTTAACTTTTCTGTGCTGCAGTGGGCAGCACAGAAAACTTAAGTTCTATTTGAATTTTGCTAATTGTCACTTGACAATGTTGAAGGATTACAAATCTGTTTTCTTCAAAATCTGAAAGAGAAATTTAGTAGGCCAGAGATGTAGCCTATATCCTTAAATTATGCTCTCTTTCTGCTTTCCAGGATAGGTGTCGTCAACACAGTCTCATTCTTTCTAGCTGTAAATTTAAAATTAGTGTGTTTATTGTTGTAGTCTTATATATCTGCATTTCTATTCTGTAGAGTTAGCCACGAGTTTTTAAAAAAGTCCCCAAAATCATGAGATGCACCCAGAAAGTATCTCAATCCAACATATTTTACTGCGTTTATTTTTTTATCATTTTCTACTTGTAACTTTTATCTGCAGCCACAAGAGCTAAAAACCCTCACCTTTTAAGTGAAATAGTTGATGGTTCGCAACGTAGAAGTTGCAGTCTTCTGTGGCTGCAAGAGCTTTTCTCAAAAGTACTAGAAATTGCAAAAAYAAAGAAAAATTGAGTTTAGCAGAGTTCAAACTGGTATTCTTTAGTAAGACTGGAACTATTAGGCAATCCTTGCAGTGTTGTTAAGCTGGCAGTAGGAGTGTTCAGTTTGAAAAGAGGGTATAGGGTACAGATGTGTGCGACAGAGGACAGGAATGCTACTTGGTCATCAGTACATTAAAAGCCAATTCCAGTTTCACTGTTCTGACTGTGTCCTCAGGAGAACTGCAGGAGAGACAAGTGAGAGAATATCTTGTTAAAAACAAATATCTGCAACCTGACACTGAGAATACAGCTGGTTACAAATGCAGGACAGTTTTGTTTGGTATTATGTTTTGCTTATGATTGTTTTGAAAGTGAGTTAAAGGAAAGCATTATTCTTTTGTTGTTTCTGGTATTTTTATCACTGACTGTAAGTTCTGCTTAGCTTCAGCTGCTTCCCCCTGTAGCCCCCATAGAAAGGCCTATAGTCACCTCTCATCTCAACCTCAGAGACTGAAATCAACCTGAAATTAAAATCTGCAAGTTGAGGGGGAAAGCAGCTGAAAAATCAATGTTTTTCAATTAAAATTAAATCTTACGAGCCTGTTTCTGTTACTTTGTTTTTATATACTGCCATGAATATTCTGTTCAGAAGTTACAGATCGTGTGTCCTTTGTGATTTATCCCAAGTCATTCCAGTAATTTTTCTCCACCTGTTCTTTGTTGTGGCTGAGCTACTCAAGCAGGGGAAGGCTTGTTTGCTTGTTTTTATTTTGTTTTCTTCCTGAGATGCTCTGCCTGGAATTTCAAAGCAAAGGAAAATTTATGTATATGTGTAAAGGGGAGAAACTTCTGACGGCAAGGGTTTGAGTGGATATTTCAAATAGCTATGATAATTCCAGCAAAGACATAATTATTAATAATCATGAGGATGTATCAATCTGCCAATAGTTTGACTGGGACGCAAATATGCATGTATGCGCATTGATTGAAATGCCTGACCTGAGCTTTTGTATCCAGAAATAAGTTGTTGATTGTCTCCCATGACACTGTCAAAATACCTCCACCATGAATATGTATAACCTGTGTTTTTTCACCACACTTTCCTTATTTTTTCCTGAACTAAATTCTTGTAAGTTTTTCTGTTCTCAATATAAATGCACTTGGTCTGTCTTCCCCCTTAGTCTCCAAGGATTTAGTCCGTGAGGGGGAAGTGTTTAAAAATAATTCCAGTTATGGTAGAACAGCCTGTATCCTTTCTATAGAGTAACTGACATCAGACTTCTGAGTTCACAAAATGGTCAACAAAAGATCAGTAAGAACATCTAAGGATTCTGAAGGACAAACATATTTTTTTCCTTTTTCCTTTAAAGGGAAAATGTGACTTTTCAAGCAGGAGTAGATTTTCAGACTGTGGTAGCCTGAATGACACACACCTCTTACTAAAATTAGTACGATTATATATCCTGAAGAACTACCCAACTTCTTAAAAGCTTCCCCTCTGAGGATACATGTAGCTCTTCTGTAATACCAAGTTAAAATACAGGTTAAATATTAAAGGGTCCTGTGCATGAGCGGGGCTAAAGAGAAAAAGAAGAATCTCTCCTACTTTTTTTTCTGACTTAGTGAGAGAGACAGACCCCTGTGCTGGCTCCTGGGATGGGGTGAGGGTTGTATTTTAATCATGTTAAAGCTGGGGGAGGTGAGGAGATGCAACATTAGGCTGCAGGTGGAAAACTTCTTTAAACTAGAGAATATGTGCCTCCAGGGAAGACCCAGTGACTGGCTGTGGCTATCATATGGCTTTTCAATGTGGGAGAGCATAAAGCAGGGGCCAAATTAGGAGAAAGGAGACAAAAGCTGAAGAGGAGGTGGGGATGTAGGCAGGAATTGGCTAAAATAGAGAGGGAGCTAAGCAACAGCTCTGTGGCTTGCTCCCATCCCAGTACCAGCAGCACGCTGAGGCATCATTGCCACCCAGCCAGGAGACAGCAGGTGGCTGGGTGTAATTTGGTGCTGTCCTGCTCAGAGTTACCTTGCATAATTTTCTCATTGAAGCTGAAGGGATTTTGAAGCAAGCACCTGAAGTGCATGGATGAGGAGAGGGCAAGTGGCAGAGCAGAATATTTCCTTAGGCCCTGATCTGGTGGACTCTGAAATTTCAAGGCAGAAATTCTGCAAGGGACTTTGAAGAGCATGGGCAAGGAGTACATGCTCAGCATTTCATGGCCGGGTCATGGTGCTCAGCAGTACCTGAGGCAGGGATGACAACAAATGTTTGCCAACGTGTGTATTTTAAAATAGTCACTTACTACTGTGGTCCATACCAAGAGCTGGAAATGCAACAGTACTGCAGGTTTTCCTTGACTTAATGTTTTCCCTGCTATTTTTAAGAAATGTTGAAAGTGGCTTTGGAGACTTTGCAGGAACTCATTTGAAAGCACCACTAGATTGTTTATAATAGTGTTATTCTTAATACATGCATGTGCAATTGAAAACCCATC
Organism: Phoebastria nigripes; assembly: GCA_035582835.1. Lineage (NCBI taxonomy): Eukaryota > Metazoa > Chordata > Aves > Procellariiformes > Diomedeidae > Phoebastria > Phoebastria nigripes. The sequence continues at coordinate 738,274 of JAYKAV010002497.1, read as the reverse complement.
AGTTATGTTTTCTCACTCTCTCCTATCTAACAAAGCCAGAACTTCTTGTGAATTGATATCTGCTAGGAACAATATTTTACACTTGCCAAATTTCTTGGCTTACTCTTGAAATAATAATTTCCTTTTAAATAGAAATTGAAATTTCTTTTTTCCTGGCATATAAGATTAGACAAGGAGAATAATACCTGCTTTTTCCCTAATGATTGGCTACATTCAGACAGCCATGCAAAATCTATCTGAACATTACGACTATATTTTTCCTTTTGTTGCATGCTAGCAGATTTTTCTAGCTGTAAAGATCCTTTTCCTTTTCAGAAGAGAAACCGCCATATCTGTGTTTGGCATTTTCTTAGTGCTTTCACTTTGTTTATAGAGCGTAAGTTCCTTGGGAAGGCCCAGTGAAAGCTCAGGCTCCTACAGAAATATCTCACAAGGCACTTTGCCCTGTTGCTCAGCTGCAGTTATCTCCTGCCTCTCCTCAGGCCCTCTTCCATGCTTACTGTTTCACTGATGCCCCCTTCTGCCCTCCTTAACTCATATCAGGGAAAAATCTTAGTTCAAGACTACCCAGGAACTGTATAGCATAAGACATTGAATCTGGGTTTGAGTACTGCTGGTGTGTTCTGGGGACAGGTTCATCCTGATTGCTTTTGTGTTGGTGAGTCCTTCATTAGCCATTTGTATTTTCTGCAGGTAGGAACCCTGTGAATGCATGAGAAATACACTGAAGGAAGGAGGTGTGAATGATTCATCTATCAGAAATCCCTGTGTGTGTGTGACCAAAAAGCTCTAAAAAACACATTTGGCTACACTCAGTTTTTAGTTGTGTGCTCACCTGTGCATTTTTAGCTGAAGTATCACATCTGAAATAAGCTCCTCCTTATGAAAAAATTAAGAGGGTGTCTTTGAAAAATTAGGACCAATCTCTATGGCTGTTCATGCTCACATAGTCCTTCCCTCTCCGACAAACCTTTTAATGCGATACAAGAGTGCGTATACCCTTTTCACTCTGGTAGCTTCTGTTTGCTGACCAGTCTCTGTGCCACACTTCTCCTGCGGCAGACAGCAAAAGGAAAAGTGTCCCAGCTCCAGGATGCATTTCTCCATTCTTGCCAGAAAGATCCAGTTACAGAGATGAGAAAATGACCCAGATCCATGTTCTTTGCTGGTGCTGCCCCTGAGGGTTCAGTTCCAGTTGACTGCATTTATGCAGCCCGCACTTTGCTAGGAAAGAGAGTGAAACCATCAGTTTTCACAAGTTTTTTTTAATTGTTTTTGGGATGTGACCTTGACACTGAACAACTTCAAATCTGAAGGTCTGCCTGCCCTTAGAAACCTGTTCAGGAATGGCTCTTCTGCTAGGAGTCCTAGTGTGGATGCTAATTGCATGTAGCACACCAGGGACTCTTCTGGAAGCGGTGGGGAACAGCCATTGTGGGAAACATCCACATACAGACAAGTCCTTATCCTGCAAGGCCTGTCCTCCCCAGGGAATTCCAGAGAGCTCCTTCTGTATAGAAAACTGAGAGTTCCCATGAACTTCCCGTTACTTCCGTAACACAGACCACACGTCCAAACAGTGCAGGTGCTTGGGTAATCAAAAAAACTCAGAAACTCTGTTTGCGGGAGACTTTGTCAATTCAAAATAGGGGTGAGAGGTGCTGTTTTGATTCAGCATGAAAAGGGCAGGGGGGGAAACAGGACACAAAACATTTCTTCAATTTTAGGAATTTTTAGGAGAAAGATATCTGCAGAAATGTTTCTGGATTTTTCAAATGCAAGGCAAAGGTTGTAACACTGTTCCCCGACAACAGTTACAGTGATACAGTACTACTGTGGAAGAAGGTTTCAGTCACTGCGCTATCTTTGTTTTTACAATTTTAAGTGCAGTTACCACTTAGCATGGAATGATCCCTCTTCTAGGTCAGAGTCTTCTGTTTGTGTTGCAATGACAGCTTGACATAAAATGACTTACTGACTAAAACGAAAAATGGTACAATATTTCAATCCTCATATCACGAACAATCTAGGAATTAAAAAGCATAACATAGAGTTAATATATTTTTCAAAAATTCATTAAAATAACCATCTTAGGGATCTGTTAACACTGACATTTCAAATTAAACTTTAGTTAAAACAAAACACATCTGCTTTCTAAGGAAAAAAATCCAATCAAATTTAAGTAAAGCCTTTGTATCTTAAGTTTTCTCCTACTCCCTGCTATAGCCGTCCCTCAGAATAAAACTCCTGCTTCTCACTGTAAACAGCAAACAACATGAACTGACAGAGAGAGTGCCTTCCCACCACCTTCTGCTCAAGAGATGTTGACATATAGGAGTGGCAAAGAGGAAGGTGCAAACAGATGAAAATCCCAGCTGAATGAGTGGGTTTTTAATCTTCTTGCACCTGCTTCCAGGAGGGAGTGTGACAGTGATAGGGTGCAGAAAGGAATGTTACAACCTGGGCAGCAGGATGTGGGTGGAGGCACAAGTCCCAAGGGGGGTGAGGGATGGGGGAGGGAGGAGCAGGAGCTTGCATCGTATTTCAGACCTTGAATTTGGAAGAACTGTGGTATTGAAGACAAATTGTAAAAAAAGTCAAATAATTTAAGAGCAGTGTTTAAGTATGGAGTTTAGCAGGGGAAGAGAGGTATTTACCGGCACAATGTGAATGCAGCAACTTTTGAAATAATTTAATTTCCAAAAGCAATTGCTCTGAGACTATAGTAATGACTGTGCTGCATGGATTTCATGCACAGCAGAATGCGATCTTATCTCCCAACTAATTGCCTGGGCAAAAAGTGGGGCTCTAAATGGTTAGAAGTAGCATGTTGAAAATAAAAATTGTCACAGTAGGATTTGCTCTTAGATTGGAGGATAGTGCRGCCTTTGCAGAGGGGTCTGCCATGGAGATGCTGATACCCTCTTGGAGACAGGGGAGTGTGCATGGGAGGAGTTGCTAGAACTCTTTTCAACACCACTTTATTCATCTCCAGTAGTACATCCCTGATGTCCTCATGGTGGAACCCATGCTTTAGAAGAGCCTGGTTGGAGGCCAGGAAGGCACCCTGGACTTCCACCTGTTTGTCCCTCAGTGTTCTTTTTCATTACAGTGAGAGAGTTGTAAAAATTGGCTAAAATACTCTGCTTTACAATATTTCTGGAAATTTGCAGACCTGCCCCTTTCCAGCATGTAGCTGGATCCTGCACCAGGTACTCTATTGCTAGTGATGGCAACTCTAAGGCAGCGCAGGTACTGCTTAGTTCTAGTCCAGTTGCATTCACAGTCCTTTGAAATGATGCAGACCAGAGACGAATTTCAAATGGTGTTTAAAATCCTATGTTATTGCTATAAATCCTTGGGTTTTTTCCCTTTCACTCTCTTTTGGGTGGACTCTGAGCAAGTTTGACAGGAGCACGGGACGTTTTTGATATATGGCATCAGGTCAGTTAGTTCAGAAACCCCACACAGAAGCTTGTTTTTAGAAAGAGAGAAAATAAGATTAAACAGGACAGGGAATGCTGTTATGAAGGAATGAAAATATTTTCATTACCAGAGTATTTGTATGTCAACAGCTGATAGGGAATGATGTGAGACATTCCCAGAAGGACTCCCAAAGATTTTTCCTTGTGCAATAGACCAATTAGCAGAGCCCAGATTAAATGAGCAATGTCACATTGCTTCTTGCATTAAAAAAGTGTGGCATTCAGTCTCTTTATCTAGTAAATATTTGCTCTTTTTTATCCTTGTGACTTTCGTTATACTACTTTCAACAGCTCTACGTTCCCAAGTAATACAGGGAAAAATGTTAGCTTGTCCAACACAACTTTAAGACAAATAGATAGATTTCTCTTGTGTAGATATATTTTTAAATATTTATTAAGGAGAAGCTCTGTACACTCACAGAACATGCACACATATGAAAAGCAGGGGGAGATTAAACTCTGCTAACCCAGAACTTGCAATACTTTTAAGCTGACTTCATGAGTTAATAAAGGAGGAAATGAGCAGATTCAGTTTCAGACTCTGCCACCCAGCTCTCCTGAAGCAGCCCTTGAACTGGCCCAAAAGAAATTATTTGACTTACAGTTGTTTCCCGATCTTAATGTGGTTTGGAGAAATTTTGATCTTTTCCTAGAGAAAACAACTCAATAATTAGACTAAAGGTAGCTAAAAAATTAGCACTATTAAAAAAAAAAAAAAAAAAAAAAATTGGTTTGCAGTGTTGCTTTGTTTTCTTAGTAGCTTTTGGTTTCCACTGCAGAAGTGGTTGTGTTTTGGTGACAGGACTCTTTCCAGACTTAACCTGCCTCTGATTTTATGAATTAATGTTGGTTTGAAGTGGGTAGAAGAAATAATTGCTATAGACTTAAAGAGCATTAACACTTCATTGAATTTAGTTTTAGGGTATCTTTCTGATTTCCACATGTCTGAAGATTTGCACAACTTAAATATTAGTTAATGACTCTGATCTTTCTCAGATAACCTACTACAGTTATTTATGTTATAATTCAGAATCAGATGGCTCCTTTGGAAGTGTTGTGATCTGCATGATACATCAGTTATGTGTGTTCACCGAAAAAAGGTAGAAATAGTGGAATTTTATTCTATTTTATATTAGCATTTAAAGGACTTGCATTCCACAAGGCAGTCTTATCCATATAGTTCTTTACTGTGTGGTCATCCACTGATGTTTTCACCTCATCTTTATCTTCTCCCTCAAAGCTGTTTTTTTTGCTAATTGCTATTTCTAAATACGAAGCACGAGACCTCTGTTACTCAGGTCAGAGGAACACTTGAGAGATGAACAGTTAATTCCACTAACAATATTTATTAATAACATTGCAATGACTTCCAGGACAGGCTCAGGATCCTACTATCCAAGTCACTATATGTACATATTGTCATCTTCCCCTGAAAAAGCTGACAAAAATGCCTTACAATTTCAAAAGGGCCTAAGTAATTTTGCATTTTCTGTCTTCACGCAGGCTCCAGGGGACCTTCTTTTGGAGATACCAAAGAGTTGCTTTAGGACTAAATGTAATTCCTTCTCCTAATGCTTTTTCAGCTTTTCTTCCAAGATTCATGGATTTCTTCTTTTTTGCTAGTCCCAAATTTAAGGATTCTAGCTGACATCATTTCTGGAAGCTGAATTCTGTTTTGCTATACCACCAGCTATGAGATTAGGGGGATGATGGGAACCTGCCTTCAGTGGGAAAAAGTCATAAAATGTGTATGCTAAAAGGGAAGGTTGAATTGTGTCAGAAAACACCAGTTTCCTCCATTGTCAGCTCCTCCATACGTACCTTAGGTTTTTACAGCATTTGTTGCTTCTTAGTACCTATTTAGTAGTGCAAATTTCAATGCATCTGTGTGTTTCTTTTGCAGTTATTCTCTATTTGTTGTGTGTGCATGCATGTAAATGTGTTCAGGAGAAAGCATTTTTCTTCTACGATTCTTAAAATGTTTTTATCTGCTACTTATGGAGAGCACTTCTCTAGAGCAAAGCTGAAATAATACAGATAGAAGTGTTATTCCTCCCCCCTCCCTTTCCCACTCAAAAAATCCCAGAAAGTGAGGGTACTTCCCYGGAAATGAATAAAGCCCTCTGGATATTGCCTCCTGTAGGGGAAAAGGAGCAGGCCTATCACAGGTGTCAAATTAATGGGCTGCTGTTTTCCATTAAGAGGGACGAGTATGAAAATAAAGAAGTTAAATCAGTATCTAATGTTGATTACCTAATAGTCAAGTTTGAAATGGGCTATTCCCACCCCTAAGAATTGCTGGGGTCACTTGGAAGAGGAGCGACTGCAGGGATTACACTAAGGGTGGGGATCCACAAACAAGAATGCAATGAATAACTTGACAAAATTGTGCAGTGCTCTACCCATTGCAAAGAAACCTTCACCTCTTGCTGGAGTTTTTTGGCATCTAGAAGAGCTTATCTTCAAGTAACATGTAGAGTGTAAGGTGAATTGCAAAAGAGGAATGCAGACAGCTTCTCCTATCAGCACATTGTTTTGGTTAAGACTCTACTGGAGTTTTGTAAAAATGCAATTGGGGGAGGGGATACAAGACAAAGTCAGCATGTCCTCTGGGTTTCCTTGGTTAATCAAAAAAGCTTATTAGGAAGTTAACACTTCTAGGGTTAGAAAAGAATTGTCATGCTATTTTAGTTTTCATATGGCTTCAAACACTGTATCCAGCTGTCCAAAAAAAAAAAAAAAAACCAAACAGAAAAATAAGCTCTTGCAGCTCTGGCTGTAAATGCAAACGTGGGGGGACAGGAGCCTGCATCATCAGCAGTGGTATGGCAGGTTTATTTTGAGAAAGGAATATTTTTAGGTCTGACTTCTTGTGGGTGGCTGTGGATCTTGCAGCACTCTGGATGTTGGCAAGAGCAAAATTCTCAGCAAATCACCTTTTCCATTAATTTTTCTGCTTTGTTTTGGGGTTATCTAGTAACTTCTGCAAATATTAACTGTTCTTTCATGACTTGTATAAGATCATTGTAAGAACTGCCTACTTGCAGGGCTGGGCATCGTGTACTTCCCTCTCCTGACTAGATTAGTGTGGCTTACAGGATCCCTGATGCAAAGAGCTTGCTGGAAAATTCAGATGTATTTTTCAAGATTTGATTAAAATGTGCTCTTGCATTTTCTAGCTCATTTTTGCAGACAATTAACAAAAAAAGCATGAATCTACTTGATGTGTTGACTTTAAATGAACTGTTTCACAGTTCCAGCACTGAGAATCACTATTAGCTTTGTGGACGTTATCCTTTGCATTGGAAACACTGTACCTCTCTTCCCAGCATGATGGTGGTGTTCTCTGCCCAGAATAGCTCTAGACTAGTCACCTTAATCTTTCTTTTACCAGGCTTGCCACCATACTATCTAGTTTTCTTCTTCCTTTGCTCCTGTAATTTCTCTCTCTTCTGTGATATTTCTTAGCGAGCTTTTGGACCACAGGAGTTTCAGTGGTTGCTGACTGTTTCCTCAACTGTTTTTACATGCTTAGTGGCCTTTACATTCTGTGGTTTTGCAGTTTATCCTCTTAGAAGTAGGACCATATTGCACTTCTCAGGTAACTGAAGCATGCAAAGTAAAGCCTCTAATTCCAAAATAATTTAAAGATTAATTTAAATATAGGGCATCATTTTGGTGATAAATCCCATCCATGCTTTGTGGGCTTCAGAGTCCCATACAGTCAGCTGGAGAGCTCACAGCATTCTGTGCACTTACCTGCTTTCTCAAAGGGAGTGAACTGGGGGAGGTATGTGCAGTTTCATTTATTTTCTTAAAGAATTGAAATGTTAAATAAGCAAAATAGCAAATGTCAAAATTGCTGGGGAGGAGGGGGCTGTAGATATTTGCACTAGTTCTGTGATGTAGAAATTAATGAACACTTTTAAATGCTTGAAGCAGCGGTGCTGTGATCAAACATGCCTTTCCTTCCTCAGAAGTATCCCAGCTGAGTTCTGTCCTTTATCCATGGAGGTCTCCTGTCCTGGTCTTTATTCTCTTCTCCAGGATGTTCACACTGAAACAGGCTCGCAATGAAATGCGGGATTATCTATCGTGGTCCAGTGCCTTTAATGAAACTATTTGAATGAGTAAGGGATAGTGTGTGGCTATGAGTCACCCTGGAACTACATGTTCTCTCCAGGACAACCTTTGGGAGGAGGGGGCGGGCAACATCTGCAAGGATTCTGGGGAGAAGGTTACTGCAGGCAAACTTTGTTATTTGATCACTGGTGAAAAGACAGGGAGGAAAACTCTCAGCTCCATGGACTGGCAGTTGCTAAGCTGTATTTAGACAGGTACACAGATGATTATATCTGAGTAATACCAAGGAGCATTTCAGTCGTTAACAAGACAAGATTTGCAAATTCCTTATCAGCAAATGCCTTTAGGAAGTGTACAGCAGGAAATAAAGAAAGGAGTCCCTGTCTCGTAATCCACAGCCATTTCTGTGTTGCCTGAAGACCTTTCTTTTACCTTGTGCAGTTGAGAGACATTTCCTGAGAGCAAATGCTGCTTTGGGACTAATGCACTTGTGTCATTCTGTAATAGCAGGAAAATAGACCTCACTCTGGCATGTTGTAGGAGCATATGTAGTGTACAGGTTGTATCTATAGCTATGAAATTCAGGGAGTTGCTAAGGCTAAAAATTTAAGTAAATAAATATAAATAAAATATATAAAAACTATATATTTCATAAATGTATTATTCCAGTCTTAAATCTGGATTAGACAAAAGTGGAATGATCAGCAATGAAGAAGCTATTTCCTAGTAGCTGATTTTAATGTCATTCCAGACATACAAATACGTAACTCCCTCCTATCCCATCATGTATTTTTTCCTGAAAATATATTGTGTGCCAGATGAACCTCTCTTTTATTTATTGTAAGCGATGTAAATCTATACGGTTTACCAAAGAGCACTTAAAAAGCAAATGTTGAACAGAAGGAACTTTTTGCTGAAGCAAAGTTTGATTACTCATTTACACTCTTCGATTACTCAAAGTTTGGTTATGCACTTATTCTAATAACTCCCATGGAAATCTCATGTGGTCAAACATATCCCTGTGGAAATCCATCATGCTGGATTTGGTTCCTTAGCTTTTTTYTTTTTYTTTTTYTTTTTTTTTTCTTTTTTCTTTCTTTTTTTTTTTTATGATCTTAAATGGATTTTTGTTTTATGGTTGAGAATTAACAGAGAAATTTCACTGTATGCCTCTGCATACAGAGGGAATCAACAAGGTTTCACTTCCCTTTTGCTGGAGATGTTAGCCAAAAAGGAAGACACCTCTAGTGTTTTACTCTTTAAAATAAGTGTCTATTCAACCCTGTTTTAAACTATCTGACAGGGAGCTGTAATTTATCATTAAAAAAGTCTTCCAGTTGAACTTCAGTTCTTCACAGTGGACTAAACTTGGAGTGTCTCTATCCAGGACTAGATCAGCTTCCTTGACATCAGTAATCAACAGCAAATAATTTGGGAGAGTTAACTAGCAAAAGAAAAGCTCTGGGACTAGCAATCACTTTGCTCAAACTTACTCTAGTTTCCCCACTTTCATGTCCCTGGTTTTGCCCTTTCTTTCACATTGAAGGGTCTAGTTAAGTGAACCTGTTAATTGGCTGGACTGTTTTCATTATTTTTCTGCTGACTATATGAAACGTCTCTCTTTTAAGAGGTAAATGAGAGTTCAGTGTAGGCAAGAGTAAGTGTATACTGTCCCCCTTTGGTTGCTGGTAATAAACTCTCATAACCCCCTGACTGGTAGTACTTCTGCTCCAGAAAGCTGTTCTTTTTCCAGGAACTGAAATAAATCCTTTAGAAGTACCAAATTTTGCAAACTAGCTGCAGGGTTTATTACCAGTTGGTACGATGGCAAAAATGAGACACAACTTAATGCCCCACACTTCCAAATTGATTACATTGACTTCTGTGCTTTTTCACACCCTTCATTGACAAACACAGGTCAGCTTGTTCTGACCACTGCTCCGTACATCCCTTCTGAGGGCACCCATGTTACGCCTGCCCGTGTCCTCGACTCCTGCGACGCCAGCGATGGTGTGTAGCACCACTCTGGTGAATTCCAGCTGACTCAGGTTCATGTGCAAAGGCTGATACGTAGCAGCAAACTTACCAGAGGAACAGCCCACAGCATCTGAATTCTGACAGAGCTGCTTTTCAAAGCAAGAGATTAATTTACTGTCATGAAAGTCCTGAGGTAGCCTAGAGATAATGAACACAGAGAATGTATCAATGAAAAGTCATAATGCATGTAAAAATGCAGACAGTCTAAAAAAGATAAATTGGGTCAGCACGATAGTGGCAATTCCTTCTAATTCAACTACTTTGACAAGAGGAAATGTCCTAAGATCTAGCAATGCTATTCTCATCAACTACATTCAGCATCCCTCTTGCAAATCTCTTTTCTTCCTCATCCTGTGAATAACCTGAGTTAGAACAGCTGGATAGGGAACAACTCTGTCTTACAGATGCTGTAATTCAGATTATATTTTATTAAGCTGAAATGAGAGACATAACAAACTCTCCTAGGGAGTTCAGAAGTTTCCACCCTTCAAGTAATTGCATACTGTACAGGAAATGGAGGTTAAAAAAAATTACAAAAAGTCATTCAGGGTACCTCTAATAGAGTCATTGCCTTGAAATAAGTTCTTATCTCAGAAATCCTCTGAAATGAAAGAATCAGGGAAGCCTTTTGGCAGTTCTTGGTATTTGTCAATAAATAAGAGTGGAGGAAGGTAGCCAGTTCTGAGCTCTAGTGCTGTCTCTGTTAGCCTCCTAGCCCTGTGCAGGATACTGCATTGCAGGTCTGTATTTAAAACTAAACTCTCTAGGCCTCCACCTGCTCAAACCCCTGCACAAATGTATTGCTTTCTTCTCTTATCACGACTGCTTTCCCCCACAGACACCATCTTTTAAAAAGTGCAATATTCGCTATTCCTACAAAGTAGAATTGGAAGTATTTCGTATTGTTAATCCTACATACAAACAGACAAGACCATTATCAATGTGCTGCTTTCATCTCACTAGAGTGATGTAAGATAAAAACTCAGCACTCGCCTGAAACTAGAGATTCAGGTCGCTCTTGAACACACCAAATCTTTCCTGCCCTGGGAATACAGCTGTGCTAGATGCTTCAGTCCAGCCACCTGGACTCAGACTAGATCTTAAAGGGAGAGCAACCTTTTTCCTCCTCCTTCCTCTCCTTCACCCTCACGACAACTCTTTAAAAAAAAAAAAAAAAAACACAAAACAAAACACCACCACTCAACAGTAAGTCTATGCTGTTGGCTCTTGAGAATAAGGTTGTTTTGGCAGTTGCAGATCATGACAGTAACTATAAAAGGGATGCTTTATACTCAGCTTATGCTTTGGGAGGTAATTCTCCAAAAAACTTAGAGTAATGGGAGTGTTTCATCCATACTAGTGCCAGAATGATCGGTTTCCTCTCTTGAGTGGAGAGAGAGAGAGGATTATCTGGGAAGATGAATGCTTCATTTTTTGTTTTCTTCAGTTTCTGAGTCATTAACAGGTGTACAGGTGTATGGCTGAGGATCAGAAGGTCCTGTACCATGTTCTTATTTCTTCTAACTGCCTATAATCTACCTCAAATTGACTATTAGCTTCATGTATCTTAAACGAGGAGTTGCATTGTAACCTCTCAAAAGGAAAGAAATAATTGCTTGCAATTTATAGATGAGATACTTTAAACATAGGTTTCACTTAGCCTGTCCAAATTCATAAAGCTAAGACTCCCCAAGGTCTGATATACAGTTTTTGCCCACTGGATTATACTGAAATTGCTTCATGTTTCTGTAGGAAATTGAACTCTTTATGTAGCAGGGTTACCTGGACTTCTTTATGTGTGTCAGGTACTTCACRATCTGTCAGTGAAAAAGGGTGTTGTGGATGCTAATGTATTTTATTTGGTCTACTTTACAGAATAAACACAAGATTGAATATATTCCATTAAAATACCCATATTTGAGTTTAAATCATTACAAATGCAAAAATCTTGGGGGGGGCGGGGGGGGGAGAAGCTGTAAATTGTGACATTAACCTAATTGTACTTCCTTTGACGCTCCATTAGAATAGTAAATTAGTTACACTACAAATCACCATGCTATGCAAAATGTTTTCTGTAGTTCTGTCTTTGTAGTATACCAGCCAAAACTGGTCCATGATAGTCACTCTTATGAAAACTGAACAATACATAATACATAAATTAAGCAACATAGAGTACTGGTGGGATTACATTATTATAAAAAGTACAGCTATGTTAACTCTTGCAAGATTGGTGACTAGTAGGATGTTCACGAAAACTTAATTCATTCAGGACTTAAGGTATCTTAAGTATATAATTAATAATGTAGATTTCAAATTAACATCCTGGAATGTCCTTAAATTGACATGAATTTCTGATTTAGCACTCTGTCAGTAATATTAATATGCATCAATAATTATGAGAATAGTTATCAACACTTATTCTACTTCCTTCTTCCTGAAAATGTATGTATAGTTAACAGTAGTGTCATTGACTTAATCTGGAGGAGAATTTGATTCTATATGCATGGTAACACAAGCAGTCAGCAAATCTGTATTCATTAAGGTAAATTTTAATCAAAAATGACATTTGGAGGTTGGCTGCATGATAAAACATGTCAAATCAGGAAATACAACAGATAACCATCTCTAATACTATCTAAGCTAGATAAATGGGCAACACAGAAATAAACAGGCTCAGTGCTAATAAATGCAAATCCATGCACACTGAAAGTGAAAAAGGTGTTTGAAAGGCACTAGCTTGACTTGGTTTACATTGTTGAATCTGAAGAGATTGTGAAAGTGTAAAATAAAGTTATATAAAAGGTGATATAAAAAATGCTCAGATTTGAAATTTTATGCTTCAAGAAAACAACTATTGTGCATGTCTATCTTCACATTTGAAGCAAGATGCATAAGAAATAGAAATCCTACATACAGTGTGCACTACATTTCCATCTTTACTTTTAATAAATTTAATTTTAAATTACAGGTAATTATTAGAAAAAAATGTAGCCTGCAATTTTACTTAGTTTCTTAGAATTCATTCTTTTCTTGTTGCTATTTTAGGTGTAAATATTCAACAAATATTAAAGGAGCATTAAATTTGTATCATTGCTTCAGTGAAGGCTTTCTGTCAGTAACTATCAACTGGCTCATTTAAGTACTTTGAGTTTTTATGCTCCTTTGACACGCAGCCAATAACGAAATTCCAAAGGACTTCATCCTGGCTCTTCTGTTCTCTCTGAGTGCTGGAAATGGCTAATAAAATATTAAGTTGAAATCAACTTGCAGAATACTACCAGGACAGAGCATTCAGTCACATATCTGACAAATTCAGCAAGGGAGACAGATCTTCTGCATCTATATAATGAATCACATCTGATGGAGAGAAACAGGGTTGTTGGGGAATGGATTAAGATCATTTGTTGCACTGATATCTTTGGTGTACTTGAAAGCATGTAACAAAAGTAAAAACACAAAACATTGTGGGCTGGGACCTTCTGATTATCGTGTCAACCAGATGTTTGCTGGCCCTGTCTATTTAGACTGAATGTATCAGTTTGGCATGCGTGGAGGAGAGGAAATGGTTGACATCAGTGAAAATGTTGCCTATAGTGATCTGCTTACTATCTTTTCCATCTGAGGCTGCTTACCCTTTCAGAAAAGCTAATGTGAGCTTACGGTTTGTTCTGAGAGATGGATCTGGAAAAGGCCCAAGCTGTGTGAGGAGGAGTCCTTTTCTTCCTCCTAAGCCAGCAGAAGATTACAGGCTGTGTAGACCACGGCCCTTAGATATTCCCTTGTCCCTCACATTCATACAGGATGTTCTTGCTGACAGATGATTTACAAGACGGAGGGTGTTGCAAGCAGAGGAAGAGCAGTGACTAAGTTCACTGCCTTGCAGGAAGTCCACAGCCCTACACAGCACTTTGTGAAGGGACAGCATGAATGTTGCCTCTGTTGGGCCAAGGCATGCAGAACTGTGACTGGAGCTGGTTGTGATGGTATGTGTCAGACTTAGGTGGATGTCACCAGATTTCAGAGTGTCTTCACCCCTCAGAGTTCCAGTATGGTCCTGGGAGAAGACTGGTTACACTGTATACACTTTCTAGAGATGTAGGTGCAGCATTATATCCAAACCTTTGGGCCACCTTCACTCTTAGAGCCATTCTTTCCAYTGTGAGGTCTTCAGGAGCAGAGGAGAAGGGTCTTTTCTGACACCCAGGCAGCACGGAGTTGTTGTTCACTAGAGTTAAATTCAGAAAGATTGTGAGCTGTGCTTGAAGGCAAGGCATAGGTTAGCACATGATTCCTGGGGAAGGGCAAATGTTCAGATGGAGAAGGAGATCAGAAAGAACAGTGAGGAGGCGGCTTAGGCTGAGTGTGCAAGGAGAGTTATGCTACAACCAGTAACATGTACGGAAATATTAAGATCAAAGAAGGGAATAAGGAAGGAGAAAACTGAATTTAGAAGTTGCTGAAGTCTTAGCCATCCTGGTCTAAAACCAGGAGTAGCTGGACAAATAGACTGACAAGGGCTTGAGGAAGAAAGTCATTGGTACAAGGATCTAAGATATACCTTGTTCATCTTCTCCATGCTGCTCAGTTTTATTTGCTTCATGTTGTGTCCTGCTTAATGGTGTCTTTTTCCTGCCTGAAAAGTCTTGGTCTATTTTGTGATTTTGTTTGTGAAAGATGCTCCATATCTTTGGTCATTCTTTCTGCCCTTGATTGTGCCTGCTTTAGTTTGCCCTTTCTGAGATGGGGCCAAGCAACATGTTATATTCAGTATATGAGTGAACCATGGGTGTATATAGACAAAGGAATGTTTTCTGTTATGTTCCTTACTCTTTCCCTAATAATTCATAATATTCTACCTGCTATTTTGTCTGTTGCTGGTCCCTGAGCTGGTATTTTTGTAGAACCACTTATTTCAAAATACCTCTCTTGCATAGTAATAGCCAGAGTCCATCACTGCATGTACAAAATCAGGACTATTTTTACTTTGTGCATCACTTCACACTTATAAAACTTGAATTTCATATGCCATTTGATGACAGATTATAATATTGTCAGGTAATTCTCTATGGCTGACTTTAGTTTTTACTATATTGAAAACCACATCTCATCAGGAAACCTCATCTCACTCTCCACCTTCTTTTCTAAGCCACTTATGAATACATTAGACACCACAAGCTCTATTGCAGATTCTTGTGGAAGTCCATCGTTTCCTGTGGAAAAGGACTCCTACTCTATTTTTTAAGAAGTTATTTATGAATGTGAAGACCTACTATTTTTTTTATCCCTCACTAACTTAAAGCTCAGAGGGAGAAAAACTTTTCATGAGCTCTTCRGGGATGCAAGTAGGGTATATGAGTAAGATTACTTAGATCTGTGTTTACTGACTCCTGAAAACAGATTTTGGAGATATAACCCCTTCTCAGAGGGGAAATCTTTATCTGTACATCTCATTGCCCACATGTCTCATGGTTCCATTCTTTAGTATTCTTTAGTATTATTTCTAACAGTATCTATGTTAGGTTTGCAGTTTGTTGGATCTTCTATCACTCTCCAGAATCCTTTAAACTGGGTATCATCTTTGCCAATTTCCAGTCCTTGTGAGATAAGTTAAACCACTGCAGTTTCACTTTGACTTTGGTTAGAGCTCATACTTGTCTCATACTGTCTACTGTTCTCCTGTTTTATTGATTCATTCTAAAACTTACACTAGCAAGTAGATATGTCATTCATGATGTACCCTGTTAAGGAAGGCTGTGTCACACTAACATCCTTCGCACTGTGAATGCTGTTGTAAGAATTCATTTAGTCTTCCTGCTATGTTGTTAACCTCTTTGAGTGAGCCTTTCACACTTTCATCATAGTTTGGTCTTCTGCAGGCTTTCTGCTCTTGATGCATTTGAAGGAGGAGTGATTTTAGTCATTATGCCTGTAATACATTGTTCTTTAAAGTCTTTTAGACCTGCATTAATATACTTTTACCTTTGGCTTGCCTGAGTTCTTTTCGTTTTCTTCATTTGTACCCAACTTTATCTTTTCATAGAAAGTCTGTATTTCTAATATTCTAGCAGCCCATTGGCCATTCCAATCTCTTCGGTCTTCCTCAAGCCTTTTTTGATAGATGTGCATTTTCTGTCCCATTGACATGATGTATTTAAATATTCCCATAGTCTTCAAATCATGTACAAGAATTTCTGTTTTACCTTCTGATTTTAATTTTCTTTTAACAAGCTTCATACTCTGTAATTCAAGCACTACTGTAATGGATATTCTGCTCCTACAAGCAGCAATGTGCTATGGGTGTTAGTGTTCTTGTTAGGAACATTTTGAACGAGGTGCTGTTCATGGCTCAGGAACAAGTAAAGAATTGTTTCTGTTCTTGTGTATTTTCTGACCAACTGTTCCATGAAACTTTTTTGGAGGGATGTTTTATTTCTTTTTAATATAATACTAGTTACAGAAAAACTTGGAAATGTAACTGGAAATATAAGGTGAGGTTCAACAAGGGTCCTGAGAAACTGGGTGAGAAAATCATCTTGGTTAAGCCTTGTGGTTTTTTGTTTTGGTTTTTTTTTAATTGAGAAAATAAAATCTTGAAATAGATTTCTCAAAAGCCCAACCAAATGATCTCACGTGAAACAAAATTATTAGCTCTCATTTCAAGAAATTTTCCTTGAAGATAAAATTGAAGGTGATCTTGAGATGAAAAGACAATTTGAATACAAGCCTTTTATTAAAAAAAATTTTGAAATGAAATATTTTGTTTAGAATCTTTTTGGGTTTTTTGGCATGAACAATTAAGTGAAATCCTGACAAATTCATAAGCATTCTTTTTGTTACCACTGAGTTTGTAATTTTGCCCTTTTTCTTCCTTTTTTCCTCACTCCAACATAATCCATACCTAATTGAAATTACTTACTTCATGCCTTTCTTAGGTTCTGGCAGGGACTAAGAAATCCAATTGTCACTATAATCTCCACTTCATCTAAATACCAGGTGTCTCCTGAAGGGCTGGCATGCAGCAGATTGCCATCCTCATATGGGGAGAAGGCGGCTGTCAGCTATTGGCAAGTGCACTTCACAGGAGCTGTGCCAAACTGTGTCTCGTTACCCCAGAGACAGCCTCGGAGGCCTCTGCAGTGTGCTAGGTTGCTGCACAGCATGCCACGACTGACAGGGAGGATGAGGTGGTTCACCTCATTAATTATCTGGGGAGCTGGTGGTCCAACCACTGATTATAATGTGCATATGTGAGTGAATAGCCAGTGGGTTAGTGCTATTAACGTGTGGCTTCGGTACATCCCATTTATGGTGACTTGCTTTCCAAAGCCAGTTCTCCTTTAAATTCATTAACCTGTTTGAGCTATAACCTATGCTTCCTTATTTGTACAATGACACAGCTTTTTCTGAGTGAAACAAAGATAATATAATTAGTGTAGATCACTTGGGTTTTAGATTTTTCTCTTCACGTTTTTTATTTCATAAGGCGCTCTGCTTCCTGATTGAATTGGTGCTCTACTCGTTTGAAGTTGTGCAGGTGGCTCTTCCTCTTTTGATGGTGTTTGAGGAGAATGGTTGATTAGCTCTTCTTTCATCTACCACCTCTTGAATATAGCATTAGAGAAATGTGGTTGAGTGACTGTAGTATCCTCTCTGCAAAGTGCCTCTTATGTTGTGTGGAAGAGGACAAGTTTCTCAGGAATGACAGAACTCAATGACAGATATCACCATGACACAGAGTCTGTTGTGATGCAAGTGCTGCTTCTCACTACCTAGTGAATCAATCAACTGATGGATGTGATTAATAGATTGAAAATATATCAACTAGCCTTTACATTACAGTCCTGACAAAAGCAGCATTGCAGCATCTTTTGGAAGAGCAGAACTTCCTCCTTCTCCCTGATAGTTCCACTTTATAGAACCCTAAAGAAAGTCCAGAAAACCATTCAGTAAAACCACTCTAGAAATAAGGGATCCCTCCACCAAACTGATTTCCAGAATTATTTTTAACATCTCCACAAGCCACTGGGAGAATTCAAACTCATACATGAAACTAGGATCAGCAGCCGTGCCTGTCCTGAGCATTGCACGTGTTGAGTGGGTGCTCGGTTGAGTTTCTTTCCTCACAAACTAATCCAAAATAAAAATGTTTCAAAGTCTTTGGGGGAAGAATCCCTTTTCAGATAATTAATGCAAAGTGGTTAAAAAAAAAAAAAAAAAAAAAAATCCCTTTTCTTCACAAGTGCCATCCCATCCCCCTCCAGAAAGCATTAGTCTGACATCTGCTGCTGCTCTGCCTGTTATTATTTGTCTTAGAGCCTCTGCCCATTCTTTTGCTTCTACAGCTGCTGCTGGTGTTTCCTCTTGGTGTTTCCTGCCTGCCTGGCCTAAATTCCATCTGACACCCTCTTGCCCCTCTGGCTTTCTGCCCAGCTGGTTAAGAGCTGGCATTCAGTTGACTGCAGTGCTCATTTCTGCAGTAGTAACATAAAATAATATTTGGGTTTAATTTTCTTTTGAGGAGCTCTTCAAGATCCTTTCATGAAGGTAATATATTATTTTTTCATGCTGACCCTTCAGTTTGATCTTTGATCTGCAGAGAATCTTGTACCCGTGTGAGAATTGTCAATGACTGTAAGGACTGCAAAGAAACTTGTGGCAAATTTCCTGCTTCAAAAACCATGATGAGTTGGTTTGGTTGGGGAAAGTGGTGGGATAGACAGTTTTGTCCTTTCTCTTCAACAGTTTCACAGTCAAGATGACTGCACAATCTTGCTCTGGCAGCATCCCTGATATCTCTGCTTTTTGTAGCCTCTTGCCAGTAGAGGGGGGAAAAAAACTGAAGGAGGAATCCAGGCTATGCCTTCTTTCTTGTTCTTTCACCTTGATGTCTCTCTGAAAACTCCAGAGAGGAAGTGGTCCATGTTCACTCCCTGCTTCACAGCACTCTGGGAGATGCTTACTTCAGTCTTCAGGAAAAGATAGAACTTCTTAGGAGCTAACTGCTGTCTGGGCCTTTCCATCATCAAAGATAATAGTTATGAACTGGATGTACAGGAGAAGAGGCAAGTAACTGACAGTGAGGTGTCTTCTCCTTTGTCACCTTAAATTTGTCAAATTTAAGGCATTTCAAAATATAGTACTGAGTTTAACCATAATATGGATGGTATGGCCAAGATCTTTTGGTTTTTAAGAATTGACAGATGAAAAATTGACCTTTGGAAGATGAGACATTCCAAAGAGTTCAGAGCTTATGGCAACAACTTATCAGCAATATCCCCAGATTGCTGATTGATATGAGTTTTTTTCTAGCTTTATTAGATCACCTAGGAAACACTCCTGGCTTCTGTACTAGCATTGCCAACATGCTGAAGGTGGGGAACCTGCTGACCTGATTATTTGGGAAAGATAACTTTTTTTTTCTTCTGTCCTGAAGCTACCACCTGTATTCTATTAATGGACAAAATAGACTTCTGATGTAATAGTACCTTTTCAGCTGTGAAATAGCACCTATCCCATGTTGGGTTTTTTAATTTGGAGCCAGAATAAATCCTGGAGGAAGAACTTACTTAGCTATGCTGCAAGTAACCTGATGTTGGCTTGTGCACAGAAAATAATGGCTTTCTAAAGTGGCTAGAGTGAAGCACTACATCTACAATTTGATGCTCCCCACTTGTCTGTTATCTAGATGCTGAGCATCTCTTTGCACTGGGTGGTTGTAAGATGTTATCTTAGGAGATAATGCCATGCAGTCTAGTAAACATTTTTATATAGATGAAAGTATTTCCTGAACAGCATACTGGGACCACTAGTACAGTACAGAGAATACCAGGGAAAGATTAGGTCTGAACAGAACATGAAGAGTGATATTCTAACTGATGCATGGAGTCACAGAATTGTGCTCCACAAAATTGTGGCCAAGGACATATGTCCCAACCTAAAAACTGAAGACTCAGAAATGATAGGGAAATACCAGTAAATTAAAAGGAAAAGAGCTGTTACCCTCTCCCTTTCTCCTGAAGTTGGCTAGTTAGCTGTGTTGAAGGAGCTGAATGCAAAAAGAGACACAGATCTGAAATGTGCAAATGCCAGGTTCTATAAAGAAACTATTTCCAGGTGGAGGGATCAGTCTGTTCAGAGACACAAGGTTTGTTTCATGCAGCTGGCCCTGAATGATTATTTCTCAATGTTTTGCTGTTATCCTGCCCACACGACAGTTAAACAGTCCTTAAAATATTCTCAGGACTAAGAAACTAATGAATGTGGAAAAATAGGTTTGAACTTAAGGGGCAAAAATCTGTAGCCTGTAGAGCAGGTAATCTTTATGTAATTTTGTGTCAATACAATGTACTGGGGAAGAGCAAGAATAATCTTTTGCCAAAAAAGCTAGGCATTAAGAGGACCAAGGCTGCTGAGCACTGTCATGTCATGCAGCACGCATTCCTTAAATCTGTATCTGCCATACTGAGATTTCTATCAAAATATAAAAAAAATACTGCAAAGAAAATCTCCTAGCTTTTAGGAATGTTGAGTAAAAACCTGAAAACATAATATATTGGTGGTAGTAGTGCACTGCGGTCCTGCAGAGATACTTCTGGTGAACTTCCATCAAAGCATTTCTTGGTGACTCTCCTACTCCTCCATTTAGTTTGTTCTTGGGCAGTGTCATGGGCTTCAGAGGTAGGTGCTACACAAGAAATTATATTGCCTGTCCCAAAAAGTAAGAATGAGTATGAGAGGGGTTAATTTTAACTTCTTGGTTCATTCTTAGATGGTATCCTGGGAGTGTGCTTGACAATCTTAACTTGACACCTGTATATATATTTATTTTTATTGGAACATAGAATTACATTGGATTTTAAGTGATTCTGTTTGGTTTGTAAAATGATATTTTGTTTACATTGGTTCTTCTGGTTTGTTTTCAAAATGTTGTTACAGTGAGTTCTTAAATATTTTAATTAGCAGCACATTAAAAAATACTGTTTTCAGGGAATTAAGTCATTTAGAACTAGTTAATGCCCTTCTGTATCACTTTAACCTGAATCTAGGCTGCTAATCCTGTTGAATAACAAAAACACTGAATTTCCCTCCCTGGTTGTACATCAGAAAGATGCTTGCTAGTGAAGTGCACCTTGAACATCAGTCAAGGGAAGAAAATCTAATTTTTTGATAAATCTCTAAAATGTAAATTAACTCGGCTAGAGTGCCAATCATGTAGGCTAGTGGAATATCTGAAATTCCTCAGGTGTCTGTTTTATACGATATTTCTGGTGATGTCCAATGAAACACTGTCAGAATGTCCCTGCTATAGTACTCAAACTGAAAAATGCTTTTGTTTTTTCCATACTTACAAACATTTGAGTTTCTTGATATTATTACATGGATTTTAACATCATGTATTTAAAAAAAAAAAAAATCCCCAAAGCCCTTAGGTCTCTTCTCATTGCTTTTATTTAACATCTATTTATGTCAGATTTTTTGAGACCACAGAAGTACCTCAACATATAAAAATGCATCATTTACAGAAATGTCTGCAGATGTGGCCATTCAGAAGTCTAAGGCATATAGTACATATGCCTTAGTACATTAGCTGGGCTTCTGTCTGGCCACATCAGATGCCGCCTTCTCTTGGATAGGCATCCTCCTTCCRTTTTCTCTTCTCCATGGTTTCCCCTCATTGTCGTTCTGTTTGATGTCAGTGCAGGTTTTGACCCTCCGTCCAAATCTGTGCTGAGTTGTACCCCTGCCTGTACAATTGCCTGGTTTGCTCCTTTTCCACTCCTAGGTGCCGATTCTTTTTTTTGGGTAAGTCCTTCTCTATGCTAATAGACTAATAATTTGTGTCATATCATTAGATCTCTTTAGGCTGATAYTGAGCTGTGAAATACTGATTGAAATCCCTCCTTCCCACCTTCTCTGCCATTCTTAGCAAAGTGAACCTCTGGTGTCAGCATAGGAGCTGAGCAGAAATATCTGAAAGAAGGAATGATTTTTATGAACAAATGAGAGCATCTTCTTTTTGTTCTGTTGCCCTTACTGCTCTCTGGCCTCCTCTCATCCATCTCCCTTTTCAGAGCAGGATAGTCCTACCAGCTACCTAAGCATCTGGAGTTCAGACTTAATTTATGTTTGGCTACAACAGCTTTCTGGAAGAGCTGCCCTTTTTTTTTTTTTTTTTTTTTCTTTTTTTCTTTTTCTTTTCTGACTGTTCTGAGAGCCAAGGCAATTGGCATTCAACATCAGATGCCTAAAGCTTGTTGGTCCCTCACATTACTGAGATCTGCAGTTTTGCTGATGGCTTGTCGCATGTTTCAGCTCTGTGCTGCTTCTTCCTCTACAGTCGCAGTGCAAGTGCAATTTTCCCAACCAGGGTCTCCTAGATAAAGAAGCACAGACTCAAAGCCCCCAGCTTCAAATAGCTCCATTATTCCCTGATGCAATTCAAAACTGTCCTTCTTGTTTGTAGGCCTCTCCGTAGGATTTCTCAGGCTAACTCCAACCTTGCTAAATAACCTCCCCTCTTTGCTCTCCTCTGTTCAGCTAGAAGCGGCCTTCTCTCTGACCCTGTTGCTTCTGCCACCTGGAGCAGCCTTCCTGTGTCTTGCTGCCTTTCTGACTCACCACCTACTTTTCAAATGCCATGTGAAAGCCTATAGTTTCAACCTTGCCTTGTAACAATCTGGAGCAGCTTAAGGAAAACAACCTCTGGCTGTTACCCAAAGAGGGTTCAATAATTATTTCTCTAACCCTCCTAAAGTAAAAAGGTTGGCAACCAAAAACAAACAGGAGGACGACCCACACACGTTATCCATATTGGCTATTTTTTTTATCTGAGAGGTAACTAGAATAAAATAAGACTTTAAAAAATTATCTCTGCTGCCTGGCAAATAGCACAGTACAAAAAATACAAAGAGTGTCCGTGCAAATAAAACAGATTTGTACATTGATTTTTTTTTGGTTGGTTGGTTGGTTTTCCTCTAACATCCCCATCAACTCCTGGTTCTTAATAATCGTTTAAGAATAGGTGTGTGTTAGGGGCTGGGAAGGACAGAGAGAACTCTTCAAGTAGAAATAAAGTTAAATACCCACCAAGAATAGGATGATTGGAAGGACTGCCTTAATGTGAATTCACAATTCTGTACTGCTGAAATGTAACACTATCATTGCTTTAAACCCACTGCCCCATGGCAGTGAAGTTCTCCCCGGTGCATCACCACAGGACATGGACGCACTTTGCAGTTTGGTTCTTACATGAAGTATTTTCTGTACAGTACTCTCTGGCAGTAGATGTAGCAGGACCGGAGACAAGGTAGCACAGGACAGACTTTTGGGCTTCAGCACAGTTGAAGGTAGTTTTACTAAAATGAATGTGGCAGGCAAAAAGCGTTTGAGAACGAGTTTCTATCGAAGTCCATGCTAATGCCCATGGGGGCAGAAGGAGGAGGGAGAGAAACATACCTGGAGATCACAAAGTCATCCCCAGTGCTTGTGTCCAGCATCATTTTTACTGACTGCTTACTGTTTTCCTTTCTTTCTTAAGGGCCTATTTTCCCTGTAACTTCATCTATTTTTCCCACTGCTGCTTGTGGCTTTGCTTGTGAATGCTCATCCTAACCAGCCTCAAGCACCTTCTGTGTGCTTGGGGAAGGCAACACCCTGCTTCCGATTAGCAAGGCAAGTTGGCTGCAGAAGCCTCTTTCTAACTAGAAACACCTCTGATGCTTATTATTTGTATTTGGTGCCTACTGTCCCCAGTCAAGCTCAAGAGATTGCTGTGCTTGRAGCTGGATATACAGATCTTGTCTTCATTAGGAAAAAGATGGTTTAGATGTCTCGCCAAAGTGTTCCAAAAGACTTAAGCTTAATACAGATCAGTTGCTGTTTTTCTAAAGGGGTTTGTTAACTTTGAATAGCTAAAAGAGATTAAAACAGCTGCTGTCTTTGGTAAGACTGTAGCAATGGTTAAAAACAGGAAATAATTGTTATATGGCTCAGCCAGAAACTGCCAGACAGACTCTGTAGGCAAGTTGTGTAAGCTCTTGTTTCTATTGCTGAGGCCAGTTAAGATTTACTTTCCACGCATGCAGAACTGCTTTGTGTGAGCGCACAGAGGTAAGCTTACCTCACCTGGTAAGTGTTGCATAAGATAGAGCAAACTGGTAAAATAGGGCTTGTAACTTTGAGCAAGTTCCTTATTTCTCTAAGTCTAATTCTTTGCTGTTATTTACCCTGTACGAGTGCACAATGGATAGGAAATTCTTTCGTGAATGTTGACATAGCCACAACTTTCCCCTTAGGCCACTTGGCAGAGCTGATGCAGACGCACAGCCCTGCTAGCTGGGCGCCCCTTTCTGCCATTGTTCCCCCATGCACTTCCTCCCGGGAAAGGGCTCCCGTACCAAGCCTGGGTGTGGTACTTCATAAATGTACCCCGTCATTCTGGGAGGAGACCTGAAATATGGCATTGGGCTAGATGACCTTTAAAGGTCCCTTCCAACCCAAACTATTCTATGATTCTATGACTTGAGCTYAGGCCTACATTGCAAAATTTGATTTCATCGCCGATGTTTGTTGTTTGATAGTATGTATTATTTTATTATCGAATTTCTCACATAAGCAGGAATGTCATCTCATTTTTAAATGGAAACTTTATCTTACTAAAGTTTTACGTGAGGAGGAAAAATCATGCAACTGCAAGGGGAGAGAAGAAAGGTGTCATCAAGTAGATCTGAGTGGTAAAGTGACGTATGTGTTTTGCCCATAGTAATCAAGTTTTTTCTGTAACAGGCTAGCCAGCTTTATCCAGATAGTTTATGTTATTTCAGTAACTGTCTTTCAAAGTATGGTACTCTTCCTGTTCTCTTTTATTACTGCAAGCATTGCAACCGTTGATGTGAACAGTTGTTCCTCTACCATTATATCATTTATGTTATTAGTCATAATATATGCCAATCTAACTTCCTGATTAACCTTAATGTGGATACAAGTTCTTAACATCTCTCTAATGTTTTCTTCAGATACTTCAATTACTTATTCTTTTAATTAGAATTAGCTTACATACTGCCATTATATTTAAATACATAATTTGCGTCTAGGTAAGTGCTAGTTTGGTTGCAATTATTGCATTGCAAGCCTGAAGCTAGAGTGAGGTTATTGCTTAAATAATATATTAAAGGAAGGAGGCCATTTGGCTTGTTTTGTTAAGAATCCTGGGTCATCATTTGTATAAAACCACTGAAGGCTCGTACAAATGACACCTGTATAAGCTCCAGGGAGAATGTTCATCTCAGTCCGTGCTAGAAACCCCAGCTTGAGAGTCATTAGCAAAGTAGGAGAATTGCAGAAAACTTCCCTCCTAAATCTCTAATAAGAGATTCAGCAATAGCTGAAGCAGCTAAGAAGTATCACTCATCACTGCTCCAAAATCTAAGGGGAGTGGGGGGTGTTAAGAGGCTCTTGGAAACTTTTGAAATCATTGTTTTCATGCTTTAAGGATTATATTTAACCTTCATTAAATGTTCAAGTAAGCGAATATTTTGGTTTATTTAGTGGGGTTCAGGTTGCAGTACAGACCACCACTCATTTCTGCTTTAATCTTTGCACTTGTGGAAAACATTTACTAAGTTTAGACACTATTTAATCTCTTTCTTTCAAGTCTGTTATCTTAAAACCAGCAATAAGAAAAGCAAACTTTAAAAGAAAGTCCTATTTACATCTGATATAAACCAAAACTGTGTTAATATTAGCATTTGAGAATATCTATGAACTCATCACTTCCTATTTTGATAGCTTGGACGTGATCTCTGTGGGCTGGGAAAATTCCCAGTGTATTATYGGATTCCACGCATGGCTGATGTGTGCAGCAGCTACCTGCAATAGGGACCTGCAAAATCATCCAGTGCTACGTAGCACACAATTTGTGGCATTTCTTTTAAGGGGGAACCCGAAGTGGGATTGTTCACAGTGACTCCCTCCCAGGTCTTGTCCTGGGACAAAGGCTGCAGCCAGGCTGTCCCAGTCAGGACTTCTGAAAAGTACATAGCAAGGTTTGGTTCTTGGAGGTCCTCAGCATTTTATCCTTCCGATTGACTCTTCCTGCTGGAGTAGGATTTGATGATGTGAGCTTGCAAACTCAGAGACATGAAAGAAGTACTGAAATTCTTCTAAACTAGCTAGACCTGCTTCCAAATAGCTTGCCTGGTGTTTTCATCCTGCCAGAGATTGAGAGCTGTGGAGCTATATATCTCACAAGCAAATGACAAAGCCATGATTCTTGCCCTGAAGCAGCTGCAATCCAAGACTCCAGTCCTGTGATCACACTGTTGCAAACCACCACAAGCCCTCCAAGGACTCTGCGCTAGTACTGCACTCAGAGCACACACTCTCATTTTGGAGACTGGGACCGCAGAATTAGGGTAGTTGATGCTGAACTGCCACAGGCTGGGGAGACTAAATGCCTCTAGACCCTAGCTGGGAGTTTCTGAAAATAACCCCCAAACTCTTGATTCAAAAGTAACATGACACTCTGCAAAGTTTCCTTTTAGCCAGTGGGAACTCGGATCTGCCCTCTGCACGCACAAGGGCTGGATTGGCTTCAGCAGGAGCCAGCACGCTCTGGCAAAGACGCCGTGCTGGAAACAACATTCTGCTCATTCTTCTGCATATTCACATTCGTGATATTTTCCAAGGTGAAGACAGTCTGTACTAATGGAGAGGGAAAACAGCGGGTGAGGTTATTTTGGCCTGTGTTATTTAGGAAGTCAGACTGCATGTTACATGATCACCTTACAATCTATAAAAATTAAATAAAGTACTAGGGCTAGTGGAGCTTACTCTGGGTTACACGTCTATTGGGACTGTAAAAGTGTGTGTATGACAAGCTTGAATACATATATGCCACTTGTAGAGAACTGTTATCCTCCCTGTTACTCGAGTATCCCATTTTACTGCTCCTCTGATTAGGCTCGGGTCTTTCTAATGTTCCCGTACTCCCTGTTAATTACATGTGCGGAGTCTGAGGAACCTCCCTGGAACTGCCTGGGAGTGTCAAGTTCAGCTTTTGTGTAAGCACTGGCAGGCGCTGGGAGCAACTGGCTCTGGAGCTGTTTGGAGTGCTGCGATGTGTGGATGTAAGACATATGGCAGGGAGGAGACAAAGCGATACCGTGGAGTAAGGCATGGAGGAGAACCTCCGTAAATGAGCCTATGGTGTAGTGCTGAGCTTGGCTGCAGCCGGGGAGAAGAGGATTTTGCCTTTATTTTCAGACCCTGAGTCGCCCCTGCAGCTGGCTAATTTTTTGCTCATAAGAATGAAAACCTAATAAACCAAAATAACAACAACAACAACAAACTTCTAATAAACAAAATTGTTCCCCATATAAGCTCAATATTCTGTCTCGCTTCATCTTCAGTGCTTTTTCTGCACTTCTAGAGATGTTTGTGATTTCTTCCCTGATTATGGGCAGTGTTATAACTAGAGTTGGGTGATTCTTTTCAACTTGCTATTATTATTCACCAAAAATGCAAGTTCCAAAATCCTTTACTAAATTTAAAGCTTCTAATGAATAAGGGAATAGATTTTTCAAAAAACATTTCTTGCAATATTTGAATAAAGTTTACATTTCTTATTTGAAAAGACATTTTTATTTTGAAATCCAAAATTTTAATTTAGATAATTCTATAGACTGGTTAAAGCTACAAAATTTAATCAAAGTTTCACTTTGGGTCAGACAAAAGGATTTATTTAACCCAGTAAAAAAAAAAACTCTGAAAACAGAAATTCTTTTCTATGAGCGCTGAAAAAAAGTGAAAAAAATCTATTTATAAACTTTCGGTTTAGTCAGTGAACAAAACTTCTTTTGTTCCAGTCATTGATCTCTGGAGCTAGTGAGGTGATAAATCTTCATCCAGATTCTGTTCAAATAATTAAGACACATTTTCTGTATATTACGTTTCCTGGTAATATGATAGCTTCATTTTTACATAATGCTACTTCAGGATTTATAGGACTGGAGGCAATTAATTCTAATATAATTATTTGTTAGTGACTGGAGATCATTAATAATTGCACAGACTAACAGGTAAAGTTCTTCAGAAAGCAAGGATAGAAAGAATACACCAAAAAGATTTTTTTTTTCAATTCCTTTCATTAATAAATATTAACAAAATAGAGATTCGAACAGAAACTACAAGTCAAAATAAGCTCCATCCTGGCAGGAGTGGGCACTGACTGCAGGGAAGGTACTCTGACTTACACCACCTGACAAGCTATGGAGATTTTTAAAGACCTCTACTGCAGCAACAGGGACATAAGCCGCTCTCTGGTATAAATTTCAAGCAAATAAATTGTATGCATGAATAAATCATAACAGCACAAGTATCATGTAGAGCCCTCAGCTCTACCCATAGCCTTGCTAAAGTCTGTACAATCAGTGAGCTGCTTATTACCTATTAACTGTTCTGTCTCTCCTTATATAATGCCTATCTTTAGCACATRAATTCAAAGGTCCTGTTCTATAACCTTTATTTGACTTTGAAATGTGCATACCATTTCAGGCGGCTTTTGAGTTTAATGCAATCTGTTTCCACTGAAGGCAAGCAATACTGGAAATATGATTACAATAATTGTATTATGAACATGGTATTGTCATGATCAAATGAAAGCCTCCAAAATGTGACTGATAAAATTGTAACTTTGACCTCCATCTTTAGCTTAAAAACTTGATACAGTTCAAATATCACTCTGTATTAGCCTCGTTAACGCAAAAGCAGGCCTAATAGTTCAATCCCTGCTCCCATGAGTCACTTTACAGACAATATTCATGTAAACAAGAGCTTGTGGGAGGGAAGAAACAGGATCCATCTTTTGATGTCGGTTTAGAGCGTAGAAGAGTAAATCATGTGCTGTAACAGTTCCATCAATTCCCTGGAGTCAGAGCAGCAGAGAATTCGATTCAAAATTCCTGTGTAAACATGCTGGGGCAAATTCATGGTTGATGTAAATTGTTGTAACTTCCTTGACTTTATTTGACTCACTGAAACTAATGAATTTAAGGCAGATTATGCCGTATGAGGATCCATCCCCTTCATAARTATTTATGCAATAAATGAGAAAGTTATAGTAATTTAAAAAATATTTTAATATGGTGTTCCAAATCGTACAGAACATAGTAGACCCCTTCTGCTTTGTTTTCTTATCCTGTGACTTCATTCAGGTCCTAATTTGAACTTCTCAGCTAAATATGGAAAGAAATGTGTAAATTGTACCAGTCCTGCCATTAGCTTCAGTTTGCAGAAGTGCCATTGATACAGACTTCTGCATTTATTTTGGGTGGAAAGTGTCTATTTAAATTGTGAGATCAATCATCAAATTAGATGTGTGACTGCACACATCGTTCCAGTGTTTATTTTCTTTTCTGGCACACTTGTGGCTCTTTGGGTTTGAAGAATGTAACTCAACTGGAATGAGCCTCAGTGATAAAATGGTCATCACATAAGATGTCTTTGTGTTGTTTTGAAATGTACTATTACAAGGCATTTTAATAAACTTTGTTTTTATTTTCCTTGATTAATAACACATTTGCTTGTGAATTTTCTGGGATGTTTGATTCATGGTCTTTCCTTTCTTTTCCTTAGAACTCCTTGGTGGCAGCAGCCTACGGGAGGCCTTATGGGACTATCCCATGGCGATCTGACCTGGTTCTGGCTTTGTCCAAGTAATTTTAGTCGCACTAACACTTTTGACCCCTGGTGTCATTGATAAGCTCCAGAGCACTGAGTGCTGGGTCAAAAAAGTTTTGAAAGATCTACAGAAAACTAAATGCTTAAAGCCATGTGATTGATATTTATTTGTTTTAATTATAAATATAGAAAATAATACTCTGTCACTTTCTCTTCTCTTTTCTGCATACTCATGCAGATAGAAAAGTTGTTTTATCGATAGATTCATTACTATATTAAACATCGTCCAGTAATGTAAAGGAGGACAGTTCTGTTTCAGTATTCTCTGTTCAATAGCTGATATGATTTTTAGCACTTCCTCAGCTGCATGATTTAGTAGGAAAGACACTGAGCATTGTGTAAGGCATTAAGCAATGGCAGTTGATCACTTGTACTAATATGGTTTCACTATAAAATACTGTCATCTTCTTTTGATTGGCATTTGCCTTTCATGGAATTGTTTGGCTAGTGCAGTGCTTAATAATTTCATTTCTTTTTTTTTTTTTTTTAGTTGAAACTGGCTTTTATCTTTAAATTGTTTTTATAAAGCAGAAAACTGCGTTCCTTTGAACTCATCCTCTGATGTCATAAGAGCTGGGAGCTGACATGAATTACGCTGTGAAAACACTGACATTTAGAGTTAGGTACCAGCATGTACTAAAATACAGTAACGCATGTTGCGTTCAAGAATATTTTTTAACACACTATTATTAGTGGCAGGCTCTGGTTTGAACGCCTTTGATAAGTGAAATTAGCACACTGTTTTTCCAGTCTATGTATGGTAAATTCTTTTCCCTTTTGGGGTCAAAAAATATAAATATTAAAGAAAACTCCAAGTGTCACTATTTGCAAGGTTACACTGTTTGTTATTAGAACTGTGGAATATGTTCAATCTTTTAGGCAAGATAGTATGAGGGACTCATGACAGGACAGGAAACATCTATATTTGCTGGCAGCATGCCTGTATTAAACATATTGCTCACAGTGCCATCCTGATGGCACTGTGGGGAAGGACAGTTCAGCTATGCAGTATGAAAACATGCCATCATATCTATATTTCATAACATAGCACACGTAAGTCAGTCATGAGTTTAAGTTAATTAGATGAGGTTCTTTGCAGGAAGCCAGTTCTGTGGACAGCTAAAAAAGCTGAGGACGTTCAGCGGAATTAGGTCCCTAATCTTAATCCCCTCCCAGGAGAAGCAGCAAAATGCAGGAAGCACTTTGCGCAAGGCTTCCGCTGGGTCCCCCAGAGATGTCCCACAGAGAAGCCTGGTTTTAATGCTGCATTCCTTAGCACAAATAAAGCACAGCTTTACATTGTTACTTGTGCAAGACTCTGAAAAGAGGCTCTTATTGTACCCTGCAACATAGGTATAGTGAGGCAGTAGGGACAAGTACTTTTTCCCTTATACTTTTATTTTTTTAATACAACAGGATTATGCCACACATGAAAACAAAGTGGACTTTTGATCTTAAGTAGCGTAAGAAAATTATATAATGCTGTGCTTACTGAAAAGGAGGCTGAATTTAACACCATTTATTCCACCTATAGTATTGTACCAGTCCTCTAACTGTTGCTTGTATAAACAGTTCTGATTCCATCAGGCAATTTCACTGATTGTGTTAATAGAGATTACTCTTCCCACGAGTATATAGAAAGCTTGGAGATGCTTTTAATCTCCCTGTTTGTCTTACCCAAAGAAAAAAGATCCAACCAACCAAAAAGCCCCCAGCTTTTTATTTTTTTGAATCTAGTCCATAGCTCCTGGAACTAACTAAAACAAGAGAAAAAGAAATCCAATGCATTTGTAAATAATTCCAATTAAGAATAGCAGATTTGGCCGGCTGAGGATGCCTGGGCTCTGTATGGAAGCAATTCGCCTGGCTCTGTCCACTCTTGTCTGACCCAGCCGAGTGCGGGCTGGTGCCCGAGGTCCCTGCAGGGCAGCAAGGAGGATGGCTAGCCTGATCTCCCTGGGGATCGTCGGTGTTAGGTGTTCATCATGTAGAGCATGGATGGCCTGCTTCCCTTGCCTTAGGAACCGCAAGGGCCACCGCAGCCCCATCAGAGTGCGGGCCGTTAGGTCTGTGCTGCAGGCAGGTTCCAGCCCTGTTTGCTTTGTGATAACAAGGGGAGCCTCACACCTGCAGCAGGGATCTCATGTGCTCATGACCCACACACCCAAGGCAGTCCCAAGCTCCTGAGCTTAATCTGAGAGGTTGGAGGTGGATGCAGATGTGCAAAGGAAAGAGCAGGGGGCAGCAGCTGGAGAAAATTGGTCAGCGGGCTGAGCCACGCAGCGCAGCGGTGCCCTTGCACAAAGCGAGGGTCAGTAGCACTGACTGGGCCCCCTTAGGCTTTGCCTCTTCTGTGTAGGCTGTGTTGTAGCAGTGGGTGAGCTGCACCCTCTGTGCATCCACACAAGAGCATTATGAAAAGTAATGCCTAGAAACAGTGCAAATGTGTAGGCATGAAGTGATACGGAGGGTGTACTGGTGTTTGTTAACTAGAAATAATCATTTAAACAATAATTGCACAACCGTTACCAATCACCTTTACCAATTGCTTCTAGCCAAAAGCAATTATCTCTGATAAAGATTTCTGCTATTTGGAGGCAGGCCTGGATTTAAAACCACAAGATAAAGTGATTATATTCAAAAGAAACTGTTGCTACTGAAAGAGCCTACAGAAGGAGGATCTGATGCAGTATTCTGCTCTTGTTTCATGCCCTATGTTCCTGCTTATATTCATCTAGAGTGGACCCAGCTCTTGGGCTGTACTCAGCAGGAGGACACAAGGGTGCAGGGTTTGCTCATGAAGGTTTCCCACACCTCCATCTCCATCCTCCTCGCCATACCACCTCATCAGACTCTTGGCCACTCTTTTCTCCCCCAGTAGATTAATGCAGGCCGCCCAAAAGAAAATGCTGATAAAGAACGGTGTTCCATTAAACATACTTTATTTTCTTTAGAGTCTTTAATTTTTACCTTGATTTTCTAAAATTTCATGTCAAAATAGTGTGAAAGACATGAGAAATTTTCATCTTTTTTCTCCCAAAACAGAAAAAAAGGAAGAAAATTCTGTAAGAAATAACCAAATCCAGGCAGATGTACTTTAGCTTTGAAAAAGGAAAGGCAAAAAGAAAACAACTTGTGATATGTTTTTCCAGAAATGGACTATTTTGAGGGAGAAATGTTGCTTGGTTAGAAAGAAAGAAGGATGGGAAGTTTTAACATAGTGAGGACGATTCTCGGACACCCCCCTCCAAAAACCCAAAGCTCTGTCACTGGCAGACAGGGTGCCACAGGCTTTGTGGGTGTCAGGCTTGGGGATCTTCTTCTGAGCCTTCCCAGCTCCCGCTCTGGCAAGATCAGACCTTAACTCACAAGTCATCAAGTATTAATCACTACTAGTACACTCAAATCATGCCTCTAAAATCATCCCACCTTGGTTCAGCACTGGTATTTACACCAGAGGTAAATTTGTGCTGAGCCACTAAGTGGAGGGGATTTACAAAGTAGGAGAAAGTCTGCGAGTTGAAGAGCAACCTCCTGAGAGGTACAAGCAATGAATTGCTGTCAGGAATCCTGTCCTCCATCGCAGTGGACGGATGCATTACGTTAATACATCACTTGTGCGTAGTGAAGACATCTGTGGGGAAAAAAAATCAGTCAAGGCAGCTAAAGAGCATTGCTCTGAACGGGTTGCATCCCAGCAGGGAGAACTGACTTGAGTCTTGGCTCAGAGATGCTCTAGGGACTGGAAGCGTTTTCTTTACAATTTGAAAACCTGTATTGTGTAAAACTGTTTAATACTTACTATTCAATTGATTTTAAAGTGGATAATCATCACTGAGCTTTAAATACACAGAGACTGTTGTGGAGCTACAGATTTTCTTTGTTAATACTAACATTAAATATTTATTCTGGATAAGGGTAATCTAGTAATATGGGGAAACACCTGTGATCGAACTGCTGCAATAAGAATCTCTACTATACACTTCTGCCAATGTTTTCACAAACCTCACTATATTCAGTGGTAAATAATTTTAATTCATTTTCCACTCCTTTTGTCTCACAAATTTGAATGTATTTGATGCATGAATCTTTACAATAGGTTGTAAGCCCTGATTCATTTCTTTAAGGACCTGTACTAAATTGTTTAAGGAGTTCTGTCTGACAGAAGCCCTTTTTTTTCCTCCAGCACTAATTGGGTGATGATAATTGGGTCACTTTAGGAAACACCAAAGCAGGAGAAAGCAGCTGGAGACAGTGTGTGAGGAAACCCAAAACCATGCAGAGATTTAAAATTTTATGAAGCTACAGCAATACACTGTCTCACTTTAATGAGTATTACCAACAGGCAGTTCCTCTCTGTTTGCTTTGACAGCCCTTTTTGTGTGGCTTTTTAAAAGCTATATGGAGGATAAACTTTTTACTTGAAAAGTAGAGAATAAAGTGATGTTCTCTCTCTGGCAATAATATACTCAGGGAAACTGATGCTGAATACCTTTGTTATATGTATATGAATGTTAGATGCTTCTTCATCTAGTGTTATATATTATATTCTTCAATGGGAAATAACTGATAATTGTGTTTTTAAAATGTCTTACTGATATACTGCACATAAATTTAATTTCTTCAAATAGTATTTTGCTCCAAAATTACTTAGGTTTTTAAAAGACTCTTTTGAGAAGGGAACAGTTTTGTAGCATTGATATTTATTTAAAAAAAAAACAAACAGCCTTTTCACAGCAGTTGTCATACATCCTTGTAAGCATCTGATTAGGCTCTTACCTACATGAAACTACTGCACTTCAGTGAATTATTCTGAGCTTTGATTTTTGTAGAAATAGTAATTTCTTGTAATTTTAGTTGCTGTTAAGACCCATGTAAATTGGACCTCGTAAAGTCAACAGTAAATTTCCACTTGCTTTAGTGAATCTGAGACTTCTCTTTCTCGGTGAAAAGGGAAATTTCTCTTTCAGCCTTGTACAAAAGCCAGGGGTAGCAAGCGATCTGTCAGAGGAGTTTAAAGCAAGAGCAAGTGAACTGAGGTCCCAGCTTGATTCATCTGTGTGTGAGGGACCTGGAGAAACTGTGTGTGATGAAAAGAAGCTCATTCTTTAATTTCTGCCCTTATCTGAAAATCCGTGTGATCAGGAACTACCCACCTCCTGAATTATTTCAATCCCTAAAAAGCAATTGCAATTCGCGCAAGAGGTGACATTTCCAAAGTAGTCAGTGCTGCCTGATTCTGGTCCCGGAGCTGCCTGCATGCATGTCTAGGCAAGAGCCATGTGCTTTCAAAAAGCTCAAAATCCACTTTCAAAAGTGGATTTTGCAGCAGAGCACATTTAACCTTAAACTCAGATCGGTGTGAGGACTTTGGAGTTACAAGTGTGTCTCCAGCCTTTTCCACTCCTGTGCTGTTTTGTGCTATTACGTGAATGCAACATAAATAGGAGTATCTACTTGCTTCCATTCAAGCAGTTTAACGCCCACTGAAAATAGCTTTGTAATAAAGTCCCTGCTTTGAGTAGGAGTACAGTTTTGACAGCAAGGAAACTCAGTGCTTCTATTTTCCATATTCTGTTAGCTGTGTTATGATCCCAGGATGTATACAAAGCACTGAAAGGCAGCAAATACTATTTTCATTATAATATAAGCAATAAATAACATTTCCATAATAATTTCCATTGCATTTTAAATAGCTTTTTGATCAGGTTAAATTTATTTGAGATAAAAGAAACGTTATATTGCTGTTTAACCTACAGATGCTCTTGTTTTGTTTTAGTTTGTCTTAATACTGCTTTAAAGGCTCCAGTGAAATCTTTCTATAGACTACTGAATATCCAGGAAATGTGGTACGCCTTCTCTTCTGGTTTCCAGTTCTGGTTATGTTCTTTTAAAAAAAACTTGTCTAGCTAGAAAACATGGCCAGTTAAAGAGTGCCTTTCTGTGTATCAAGTCATTCCTTCATGTACTAAACTGTGTAGTAACTATTMTTCTTGTAACTGATAAGTGCAGGCTCTGGGACAAACGTTTTCTATTGTAATTATTTATTCCAGAACTGTGGTGTCTGTATGTAGCCCTGTTCTCAAATGAGGAATAGGCAGATGAAACCTAATATGTAGATGAAATCTAATAATAGTGTGGAGGTTCTTCTTCAGTTCACTGAATTATGCTGTAAATGGGCTTTAAGTAGTTAAGTTATCCTATGAAAGCAGGGGAATGCAATGGCAACGGAGTATCAGTAATAGGTTGGCTGCTTTTTTCTATGGTTGTTTCTAAAGAGTATTTAAGTCTGGATTATTACTTTTTTAGCCATTGTAAAGCAATAAACAATGAAGTTAGAATCTCACAGACAAAATGTGCATCTTGTTTTGGAGTTGTTTTTCTGTGTGAGTAGAGGGCTAAACTTGTTCTTGGTCAAATTATGGCCAGGTCCTTACGGAGGAAGGACAGTAAGAGTGTTCCCACAGCACTTACGACAGCAGTAGCAGCAAATGAATGGCACCGCGTCTTCATTCTGTAAGTGGGAAGTGGGAAATAAACCAGGTTAGGGAGCAACACCTAGATTGTGGTATTCTCTAGGTGTCGTTCATATAATTAGATATGGGTAACAGTTCCACATAAAAGAACATAAAGTTAAAATCAGCTGCTTTTGAGGCCTCATCTAGAGGTGTGATCTGCACTTACTTTGATTACGTTTCAATCTAAAGAGGGCCATGAGGACTGCAGCAGTATTGCAGTCACGTTTCAGAGAAACCTTCTACAGAATGTGTTCTGCAAAGCTGTCTCACTGCCTGTCGCACCAATTGTGTGCTGTCTGCTTTTGCAGTTTACTATTGTCAATGCAAGCAAGCATGACAAATACTGAAGTCTTAATAAATATCTCCCATATACCTTATTTACGCTTTTAGGCTTGCAATATTTCACAGAGCTGAGGGTTTTTCTGTTAACATGAGGTGTTACAAGCCATCTAAACTTGAAGCTAGCTGACAAGTAATACATCTTAATCAACACAAACCATTTATTTTTAAGCAACAACTGAGAAAAGAGAAGCAATGAGAGATGTATTTTTATAGTACCACAATTTCCAACCACAACAAAAAAAGCCGGTATTAGTGAATTTAGTACATTTCAGTAACTGTCGAAGGATCCATACCGATAACCCTGTTTTCCTACAAAACAGGTTCCAGACAGACAGGAGGAAGATGTCCATATCACGGCTATCGCCGGGTAGAAACACACACATTTGCACCTGCTTTTGTCTTGACCCTTGCAGTCAGATCTGCCTTAGGCATGGGCAGCACAGTCAGGCAGGCAGTGAGCTCAGGGATGGGGCAGCAGGACCCCGGTCATCCTCCGCCTCAGCTCTCCGTGGGAGCAACTGAGCCGCCCGTCCTGCTGAGCACCAGGGCCAAGCTGCCCGGCTCCCCTCCACTCCCCACCCTGCTACTGTGAGGGCTGGGGACTCCCTTCAGCACACCTCCTGCTCTCCTGGGCTCCCGTGGTGGCTTGGCAGGGCTCAGATAAGTTACTTTATTCTCGTTATTTTTATCTGATTCTTTGGGTGACAACATTCAGTTTTACTTAAACTATGGAGAAGCCTGGAATACCTGCAAACGCTTTCAGGCGCTTGTATGTATTACACTGGGGGCCAAATATCTGCGGGGGAGCATCCTGATTTGACAAGTTTCTTGCTGTTGTACTGACATTTTCTTTAAAAAGCAGCACATTTTCAAAGCTTGCTTGTAGAGCCCTCATGAAATGATCTGGGAACATTTGCTGATATTAAACATTTTCTTTGTTTACTTTAAAAATGACAAGTGTACTTATCCAAACTCCTTTTTCTGTGTTGCCTTAGCACCCATTTACATAGGAAGGCTTAAAAAAAACCCCAACAAATTAAGTGAAGATGTGAATTTAAAACAAATTACTTTAACGGCATTAAAATGCTGTGTAGGAATTCTTTTTAGAATTTGAGTGCTCTAAACTGCCTTTAATTTAGTTAAGTTGAAAGCCTCTTGATTGTGAATAAGTTGGGGACTGAGGCCAATTAATTAATCCACTTTAAACATTAATTCAGTATAATTTCCTGAGTGTGTGTCTGTAGGCAATCCTGACGAGTACAGGCTGCAGAAACAGAAACTAATATGGATCATACTTTCTTTCAAAGGACTTTGGTTCCCATCTAGGTCTGGTAACAAGTAGCTAAATTTGAAAAGAGCTCAGCAGTTTAGATTTTTTTTTTTTTAAAGATCTGTTTCTTAGAGTCACAGTGGTACCAACAGAGTGCTGAGCGTTCCTTAAAATATGTATTTGTGCCTATATGTGTGTGCTCAACTCTTTAAAATCTAGTCCCAAGCTCCTTGAAGTTTCTGCAGTGACTGCGTTGTTGGAGAGCTGGGTTTGTTACTGTTCTCTCATATAGTCTCAGTATCCTCTTCGTCAGATTTTCATTAAGCACTTCACTAAGAAAATTAAAGTTCATTAGAGATGTTGTTCATGTCAGCCTTCCCAACTATTTCTGAGTCTTTTTTTAATCTAAAGCAGTGGAATTTAGAGAAATACGGTAAGCTTTGTAGTATACCTTCAAGGGAAAATTCTATTGGCAGAACGTAAGGCACATACCGATCATCAGCATTAGATGCTTCTTTGGTATAATCTGTGCTGACCTTAATAATATATAGAATATTGCTTAGCGGGGTTTGTGATCATAAACGCTATAAGCTGTGCATCGTGGTGCGGAAGTGTTGTGTGCACAGTTTCTTTTCCAGTGACCTGCTYTGAGCCTTTGAAATTCCAATTTATCCTTTTCCAGTATAGAATGTAATAGCATTGCTGTTTAAAAAAAAAAAAAAAACTCTTGAATTTATACCAAGTATTTAATGGCAAAATCACAATTTTTTATTCCACTTAGCAATTTGGCAGTGGAAAGGCCCTACTGTGTTCTTTCTTTGAAGTCCAAAAAAAATCTGGCCTAGGTTCGTTATTTGGGGAAAAGAGATTTGCCTTGTGTAACAATTATTCTTCTAATGCCATGGGACACTCAGGGTGCGTTGTGTTTTCCTGACACAAACATTTAGCTCATCTTTTGTTTTAATACCAATGGCTACTCAGATGAGACTTGTAGAATTTGGAAAGAAAAGGAAAGCACCTTCTAATAAGGGGTTGTCTTCTCATTAGCCCTACTGATTTTCCAAAAGATTTTGCTTTGTGTAATGCATTATAATTATATGACAGGAGAACAGTGGAGAATATGGCATAGCGTTTCCCATAGGTTTCCTTTCTGAGATAAGAAAGATAAACATTCTGCTTTGCTTCTCCAAGAAGGACAAAAAAAAAACCCTCTGCAGTTTCCTGCAGGGCAGTTGGATGTGAGCTGCTTTCTGGAGCTGAAGCTTTCCACTGCCAGACAATGATCTGTGTCATACGGGGAAACTGGGTGTACAAAGTGAGGAAGCCCCCTGGACTGAGGTGTGTGTCCTCGGCTTCCTGAGAATGTGCCTTATCGCCCAAGGGTCCCTATGCACTCACACGGCTTTATCTGCGCAGCTCCTGGAGGGGGAGAGCGGCTGTTTATTTTTCCAGGGCGCTCTCTGTTCTGGGGGAAACAAGGGAGGCCTTTAATTGGATCTCTCTTTTGTTCCTGGATTGCTGCGACTTCAACGAAATCAGGAGGAGCGGGAGCAGGACCGAGGTCTGGTTTAGGGTATGTGTAGCTTGACTCTACATGACCCACCTCTGTTTCAGCCGTGACACCCGGGCCAGGGAAATATTTTGCTTAGACTGGCTTTTCTAAAGCAGGGAGAGAATCTCTAGTTACAGAACAAAGCGAGCAGCAGCGATGCTTTCCATTTGCTCCACTCTCTACTGCACTTCTACAGTCTAAATTGTGCAAAAGGGGGAAAAATACCCAGGCATCACTTTCCCATACCAGCTGGGAAGCGTGTGCTACAGTTCCCAAAAAGCCTGGGTGGGTAAGAGGTTTAAAAGCTTTAGAAGGGTTCAACAGAGAAGCTCTAAAATTGCAGTAATGCTCCCAGTGCTAGTGGTTAACGAGATAGATAGTGTCAAACACAGAGGAATGACCCCCTCAATAGCTTCAGAGCTTTGCAGTTCCCTGCATTTTTGCTTTCTTGTTTAACTTTCTCATTTGTAACTTCTTTTATTATTCTCAAACCAAGTTTTGTAATGCACTGACATCTGCTGTGTGTTTGACTAATGCAGCTACTAAAGAACCGAAATAAGCCTTGCAGCCTACACATAACGGGACTGGAGAAATAAAATTTAAGAAAAAGGAGAAAGACAGTGGGAGAAACCTGGTAGCTTATTATTGATACAAGGAGGTCAAAGGGAGCAATCCACCCTGCCCTTAAGGATCTTATATTATAATTGCTTTATTGGAAGAAATGGTACAAAGTAAGCTGATTTCAGTCATGCAAACAGCAGTTCTATTGATTGACTATAGTTATCACCATTTAGAAAAAGCTACATTAGCCCGATTTTTCCTTTTTTTTGGTCTAATCGGGGTTGTGGTGATGTGATGGCCCTGATGTGATGGGCATATGATCCTGATAAATAGCTTTTCTGCCAATTTTCAGAAACACTGAGATTGAGAGGAAACAGCGTAGCTGAATAACCCCACTATCTGCACAATAGGCACTGTATTATTTACAACTGTTCTGAGAGATGGGAGCAGCCTCTAACCCACCAGCAAATAATTGTAAGTACTATAGCAGGAGCTGCTGCACGGTAACATCACTTTTAAGATACTTGACCAAACAGCGAAAAGACTCATCCAGTTAGATAGCAACAAAACTTACTGCTGGTCTAAAGCTTCCCTGAAACATTTTATCTGGTGATTGATTTCTGGCTGGGGCGTGAGGCAGCGGAGGTGCTCCATGGCAGCGTGGGACAGTCATACCACTGCTTTCTGTGGGCTGAAGGTAAAGCCACAGATGGCCTGTGCATCGCTCAAACCCAGATCCCAGCCGGTGCTCCTGCCCAGGATACATTTCAGCTGGACATTTCAAAGACCCAGGGCAGTACTAATCAGAAATCTTTTATCAAAACAGTGTTAAATGACAAACTAACCTTTGCCCAAAGCAATAGTTAGGCAGTTTTGCTTTTTGTCAAAAATTGACTGTATTTCTAATGAAAAACTGAAGGCAAGCTGGGATTTTTGGTTAYGTTGTTCAGCTGAAAATAATTGCTTATAAAAACTCACCTTTTTTCCAGGAACAAAGTGTTTTGCTAGCTTCAGGGAAGAATCTCTTCTACAACAAAGATTAAAAATCTAATAGTCTCTCTGGAAAGGGGGGACCGTCCTAGCAAATGGTTTCTCAAAATACAGACTTCCACCAGCTCTGTGAATCAATGAGTTATGGGGTTGTCCCTCACATTAGTCTTTCAGTAGGTAATGTTAAGGCGGTAAATCTCTGATGTAGGCAAGATCCTATGCATAGACACTTGAGCAAGAAAGGATAGATGGCCTTACTTCTTTTTTTTTCTATCCCAAATCTGGCCGTAAATACTTGTTTTGTAAGTGTATAGTTTACCAGAAAAACTAGCCTTTGAATGTGTCATAAAATGTAGTTTCTCCTTTTGTTAATTCCCA
Organism: Phoebastria nigripes; assembly: GCA_035582835.1. Taxonomy (NCBI): domain Eukaryota; kingdom Metazoa; phylum Chordata; class Aves; order Procellariiformes; family Diomedeidae; genus Phoebastria; species Phoebastria nigripes. The sequence goes on along the minus strand of JAYKAV010002497.1, from coordinate 697,321 downwards.
GCAAATGTGCAAAATGGCTGCAAGGCCATGACAGTGCTGGATTAATACCTCACCCAACAGAAAGAACTGAAACAGAAAAGTACCTTTTCATTATGAAGAATATTAAACAGTAGGGGAAATCCTCCTCCCCTTGAGATCAAGAGGGAAATTCCTTTTTAGCTTCAAAAGAACCAAAATTTAGCTTTGTATTATTCTGAAAGACTGTTTAAAAGCCCTGGTGTTTCTATCACATTGCAGTCTTCCCACAAGCAGGAAAAAGAGATACAGCTCTTTACATCTTTACACAGTGATACAGCTCTTTACATCCTTATATCAGTTTTACAGGTCAGTAGAGGGTTTGCTCCTGGGGTGGTACTCAGGAACATTTCTTCAAGGGCATGTAGCATTAAATGATTGCTGACTTTCTCTCTTTCTTTTTTTGGTTTCAATGGGAGCAATATCTTCCTTGAAAGTCAATGCTGAAGTGCCCTTCATTCATTATTTTTAATGCTTCTTATGGTCAAGCTCTAAATATCACATTTTCAAACTGAGATGTCTGACATTAGCAATCATGATCAGTATTTAGACACATGAGTTCCCAGGTGCACTTAAAGATACTGTGTATTACCTAATTCTGAGAAACAGCATGTACAAAAATGTGACATTAAATGACTAGCGGAGGATCCAATAACAAGTAAAACTCTGCTTTATGCCTTCCAGCAATGATGCTGTTTGTAAAATACTTGAAGTGCCCAAAATGTGACATGCTGCTTAAATGCTGTATATGATTCCAATCGTAACATCAACTAGTAGAGACTCATGCTTTAAGCAGAGTTGTAACTGTTGATGAACTAATTTATCAGGTGAAGCTGAGCCTATTTCTCCTCATTGGAGTGTAAGCCATGTATAGGGCTGCATTTTTTCCTTGATATGCACTGCACATTTTCAGAGCTGCTCTCTGTAGGGATGCTAGGATACACAAAGCACTAAAAGCTAACAAATCACTTAAGGCAAAAATCAATAAAAAAAAAAAAAAAAAAAAAAAAAAAAAAAAAAAAAAATTTAAAAAAAAAAAAAAAAAAAGAAAAAGTAAAAAAAGAAAAGAAACAGCCAAACCCCTTCATTTCCTCTGCTATTTAAGTCAGATAAAATCAAGGTTAAAAAAATTCAGCCTTTCACCCTGCCTATTGAAAATGAACCACAGGAGAAGAACAAATTTTAATTTTTTTGAACTATTATTCCAAATATCTGCTGAAGATTTTAGCATACGTTCAGTGCAATACATGCTTCCATATTTAGTGGGCATTGCGAAAGCTAAGCCAAACATGAAGCCGTTGAACAGAACTGTCTCAATACAATATTAGTCATGTGGCACACTGGCTAGTAGCCTTCCTATGCAAATAATATTATTTCATGCTTAATATGAGACACCTATGGCACCAGGAAGATGAAGATGGATGGTATGGGGCTAACTAACCTAACGGGACAAGGAAGAAGTGGGAGAGAGACTTATTTTGAAAATAATTGCATTTTGTTGTTAAATAACACAAGTGATGTTTATATTCTGAAACCCTCTGTGAGCATCATGGCGATTCGTATAAGCCTCGAGGGTGTTTATCCCCTATCACACCCGTGCCTTTGGCCAGAGTTCTGCAGGAGCTGCTCTGGCAAAGGTCTCTGGGAGATGGGCTGAATCTTTGAAACTTACGGCGATCCTCACCCTTCCCCTTTCCAATCAGCATCATCTCTGTGGGCTGTGCCGGCCAGCCCTGAATCACACCATTGGCAAGAAGTTAGTGTGTCCTGACCTCCACGCAGAGTTGTTGCTGTCTGACCAGGTTGTGCTGGCTGGCTCTGACAGAACCTTTGACTTGAACCCTGGGGTCATGGGGTGGAATTATTTGTGCCTAGCATAGGTCGGACTCGCCTGTGGGGCTTAACTTCTTCCGACAGCTATTCTTATAATGGGTGTATCTCTTTGATTTGTTGCAAGGGATAGCTACAAAATGGATGAAAAAAGGAAAACAAGTTAAAATGAAATTATATGTAAGTAAACAAACTGTAATAAAATGAACGGGCTGAACTTTCATCTACATCTCAACTGGATTTGAACCAAGCCCCTTCTGAGAGTCTAAGAAAGTTTGGTTAATTATTYTTCTGTTTGGTCTGCTCTGCATTTCCTTGCTCTCATTGTGACCAAGAGCAGAAATACTGGAAAACTGTGAGCAAGTCTGATATGCTGATGTTTCTGGCCAGGTCAAAAGTAGGACAGGCTGGAAATGTCATGCAAACTCCCATGTTTGGTAGATTTCCAGTTCAGGTTTGCATACTCAGAAGGTTGGAATAAGATTGAGATAAACAAAAAGACCTCGGGGTGATTGCACAGACAAAAATCAACTTCCAGAATTTAGGTGGCTAAGCTTAAACTGAAATATTCAGCTTCTTCAAGGTTTCTGTTCTTGCCGTGAAGGGAAATTTAATCTTTTGGGATTGCATTGTGCTTCCAAGCCCACTGGTTAGTTGGGGCAATGCAGGGACTTAAAAGATGTCTAAGGGTCAAATCCACCTTCCACTGGCACCACAACCTGTATCTCCAAAGAGTGCATGCTTTCAAGTTAGACATTCAAGTTTTGGGGGACTGTATGTAATCTGAAGTTGACTTTGGCTAAAGCTTAGCTCTTTTCCTCCAGAAGGAAGAAAATCACTTCCATCACATCACTTTTAACCTGATTCTCTAGAGATTGTATGTGGTTTGATCCAACAAAACAGATTTGTTCTCAGATCAAACCTAGTTATATAATTTGCAATCTTATAATCTTTTTAGAAACATAGTAGTTACATTTAAAAGGAAACAAACTTGTCTGTTTTAAAGTGCAGCATGTACTCAGCAGAGGCACAGCTAGAGTTGGGGGGGATTAGATTGTCAAGTGCACCAGTTCCAACTGGGGATCTTAGAAAACAGAAGTGGTTTTACTGTTCCAGTTCATGCAGGCTGCACGTACATCAGTGTGGCGATGCCATGTATTCCTCCTGAGCATRGGCTGCATCTAACGCTTCAAGTTTTTAAGAGGAGGTGGATGCAGTTTGTAGGGGGATGGTAGTCCTCTCCCACCTTAACTCTGCCCTCTGAATCTGGCAGGGTATTCTCTGAGTGTTTCAGCCAGGGCTTCTGTTCAATAAGCAGATGGGGGAGAAGCTTGTGTGTATATGGAGTTATACGCAAATGGTTTATATAGGTAACATGTTCATAAACTCCAGATGTGCTTAAAACAAAAGCACCCTGTTCCTGGCTAACCTAGCCCCTTCTACAAGTTCTGGAAGACCTCGGGACATGACTACTTAGCTTTAACCAAGTCCAACTGCTTTTAGTTGCTCGGAAATGGAAAAGGAGAATGACTTACATGGTCATAATGCAGATAGCAAAATCTGAGTATACAGGTGGATTTTGCAGTATGTTGCTATATCTGTATAGCTTTGCTCCCAGGGCAGCACCTCCCCTGCAGGAGCCTGCAGAAAGTGGACAGAGAGCACTGAAGATGCTGTGCACAAATTCTCAAGAAGCTGCTAAAGACAAAACTTGAGTTCACACTAAACAGATGTGCTGCCCAAATTCAGTGGCCTGAGTGAGTCACCACGAGCTACTCACTCAAACTAAAATCAGTTAGCTGCAAACATGTGCAAGCATGTCCCCATCTGGCCAGGTCTGTTGTAGGAGTGGGAGCCCCCAGCACGAGACTGAGCATGAGTATCCCCGTATACTGCCACAGCAAAGCACTCCTGGTATGGACACAGCTAACTAACAGTGTTCAACTGCTAGAGCTTGCTTCAGCCTCAAGCTTGTTGTACAGGCTCTCCAGATGAAAACAGCTTTGACAGTATGACTATCACTCTAAAAAGGCTTTTGTCAGCAAAGTTCTATGAGGTGAGGAATTGCTCTTCTCCCGATCACTAACACTGCAGTTACATTGCTATATTATGTTGGTGGATCTATGTGTCCTAAATTTAGGAGTTTCAACTTGTAACCTGAATAACCTTTTCAAATATTGTTTCCTCAAAGCAGTAACGTCCTAGACCCTGGATGAAAACAGACTTGAGTAGATTATGAGAGTTCAGAGAGAATCATGGCTATAGTTCGGGACCCATGTTCTCAGACAAGTAATAGAAGACATAAATTCTCTTTGATGTCCCTAGGCTGGTTGGAAGAATTTTTCTTGAAACCTCTTTTTTTCAAAAAATCTGAAATTTGTACCATTTTCCCTGCTTGGATCTTTAATAGTGCAATTTTTGAAACGGTCTAAACAAGCATGCAGATTTTTTATTACCTAAAAATGATCTGTTAAACAGTGTATCTCTGTAGCAACAATGGGAGAACCCTGCTTTGGCTCTAATTTTGTTGTACATTGCTATTAATTTGCAACTTCAGTGTGATCTGGACATGAGTGGACTTGTATGGTTTGGGTTTTTTTGTTCCTTTTTTTTTTTCCCCACCCATGCTTTGTAGAAAAATAAGCATCAATTTCAAAGTGCTAGAAAGAGCAGCTTGCTTTGGAAGTTGTCAGACTCTGATACAAATGATCTTTGCTTCGAGCTTCCTAAAGAGACATAATTTCTACTCTGTCTAAAAAGAGGAGGCTGGCTTGTTTGTTTTTATTTGCAGCATTCGGCAGCATTGCTGTAGGCCACTAACTGCAGGATGGCAGTAACACAGGATTATCCTGCAGAGCTGTAACTAGTGAATCCGTAACAGCCAACCTGAACTCTGCTGCGGGCTGCCATTTAATACCACAAGAAACTGTTTGCATTTCATCATGTAACCGGTTGTGTGAATTCAAGAACCTTCCCTGGATCAGGCTGTGTTTTCAGATGAAAGAAAGGAACTACCAAATGGTAGAGTGAAATATATAGTTTGTTTTCCTGTAGGCCTGTCCTTTAAGCATAAACAAATATACCGTAGTGAAGACTCTGGCTCAGGCTACAGAAAAGAAACTGAGTGGAGAAGAGATGGGAAGTAGGAACGCAAGAGGGAAAAAGGCTGGGGCTGCCTTTCCTCATGAGATAGATTTCTTTGATGTTGACACAGTAGGAACGGACTCAAAATGAAATGGGACAGTGAAAAGTATCTTCATAGTGTCAGCTGAAGGGGGAAACCTACTCCTCTGATGCTAAAACCTTTCCCTCTAAAATTCCCATTGGAGTGGGTATAGAATTGAGCCCATTTGTGACTTTTCCCTCAGGCCCCGTTAGATGGGCTTTTATTCAATGTGATTTCAGTCCAGATCATAATAAAGTTGCTCTGTTCCTCATGAAGCTCACATTATGGATGTACAGCCATCATGGTCTATGGACTGCTTAGTTTTTCCTGTAAAAACAGAAATCCTTGTACGGCTGGGAGCTTGTAAAAACAAGCCTGAAGCTACCAGAATTTTTAGCTTTACAGTATAAACGAGAAACTAAATTCTCCACTGCAAAACATATACACACCTATATATGCTCAAGGTTTTGACAATGGGACTCATTCATGCAGAAGACGACACTTTCCAGGTGAATATTTCCTTGTTCTGGCATCACACGCCAAGTAATGCAATTAAAGAGCATTTGTGAAATGTTGGGGACTGTGCTGCTGGGAATCCTGGACAGACGGGAAAGTAGACTTGTGTGTGTTTGTCGTGTCCCTAGATGAGCGAGGTGATCTGCAGGCCAAATGAGAGGTGAGGTTCTGAAAACGAAAGCTTTTTCAAGCCAGGGTTCAGGGTCTAAAGGGAACGCAATTTTGTCTCACATAATGGTTGCRTTGAAGTTGCAAAGATTATTATTCCTGGTAGCCAGTGCTGTGCCGCTAATCAGCACCTCCAGGATCAAGCCCTGCCTTCGGGTGTCATTTTAAAAGGGAGCGGAACGGGCCCTGGAGAGGAAGCGGGGTGGCGTGCGGCGCCCGGCCCGGCCCGGCCCGGCCCGGTCTGCCCGCGGGCGGCGGGGCTGGAGTAGCCGGGTCCCGCGGGCACCTCCGCGCTGCTCTGCCCACAGGCACATGGAGCTCCCGCGCGTAGGTGACACAGGAAAACGTCTCCGTCTTCCAACCTTTTAATAGATTAAATCTGATGAATTTCCATTGAGGCCAGAATATTTTATTTCCCGCAGTACATTTTGTTAATTCTCATGACCCCTGGGGTGCAGGACAGACCCTCACATGCCGGGTTGACATGTAACCTTATTTTCCTGTATTTGTTATGGGAATAAATACCCCACGATCTTAAAGACTAGTAGTATTTGGGAAAAGAAGAGAAAAAGGGGAAGAAACTAGAAATACTTGAAACGGTAACACGGTCACTGCCCTGTCCCGGCTGCTTTGGTAGCTGTGCCGAGGAAGGGAAAGGCGCTGCGGGCGCGGCGGGGACCGAGCGCGCCTCGGCCCTGCCCGGCTCCCGGAGCTCGCCGCCACCGCGGCGAGTCCCGGTCGTCGAGGAAACGGGGCTCGGAACAAGGCACGCCTGAGTCCGCTTTTAGTTCCGTGTCCGCGCCGTTCCTACACGAACCAAGTTAATGCGGGTTAACGTAGTTACTGTCGCGGTGTGCTGCGGGCTAGAGCGGTCCCGAAAGGTGTTTACTTACGGCTGCATCGCAGCACTAGCCGTGTGTCCGTCCCCGGGAGCTGTGGCGCGACATGGCACCCGGAGCGGAGTAGGAGCCGGAGGACAGACAAAGGAGCTGTGTCGCCTGTCCCCGTCCGGGTCTCGGTGCGGGAGGAGGGAGCCCTGCCCCGGTGCCTGCAGGCGGCGGCTTGGCTGCGCTGGCCGAACGGGAGCGGGGCGCTCCGAGCCAGGGGCGTACCGTCGCTCCCCGCCAGAGACACGTTGTCTCTCCAAGAGAAAAAAAGAGTGTTTGGGAGAGGAAGCCTGCCACATTTTCAAACAAACGGACCCCAAGCCTTCCAGGTAGAAATCGACTCTGCTGCCTGCACGGAGGTGAGTAGAAAAAAAACACTCGGGCTACTCGAGTCTCATCAGCGCTGCAGCTGAAGGCATGGCTCTCGTGGGAAGCCTTGTCCGGGCTGCCGGGGCAAGGCGTGGGGGCGGCGCCCTGCCCCGTGTCCCCCGCGGCGCTCCACGGTGCCCTCCCGGCGCGGCACGGCACGGCACAGCGGGACGGGACGCGGGGCTCCCGCCGCACTCCTCGGCGGAGACACCCGTCGCTTGCCGTGCCCCGCACCGCACGGCGGTTCCACCCTCGGGTACGGGCTCAGCCGCTTCCCAGCCGGAATACCGGACTTGGGGCCGCACCGGAGGGTCCCGTGCTCTGTTCGGGAAAGGAGACCCGGCGCGGCTCTGTACCGGAGAAGCAGGGTGAAGCCCCGATTTGCAGCCCCTCTCGGGGCGCTTCTTAGCGGAGTTGCGCAGCCGGGGCTGAGCCCCGCTCTGCCCGCCTCCTTCCCCGGCTTCCCTGCACCGGGAACGGGCTGGGGCCGGGGCTGTTCTGCCCTCGTGTGAAGAAAGCGAGAGCCCTTTCCCCGCCGCCCCGCAGTGTCCTGCAGTGGGATGTGCTCCTCGCCGCAGCGGGCCGGGGTCCGGGCACCGGCGCCGTGAGCCCCCCTCCACTGCTAGCTCCCCTCCTGCTTCCCCTACACCCGAGGGCGGCTACAGGCCCGGTCCGGGAGCTGCTCCGCTGGCTCCTTCTGCACTCGCTTTGTCCGGGTTTGTTAGACTCCTGCCCGGCCCCGGGGGCGGCGGCCGGCGGGGCGCGGGCTAGCCCGGGCGCACCGGCACCGGTGGGCAGCCACCGGCGAGTCGGGCCGCTCCCCGGGGTCGTGGCGGGATCCCCCGATCCTTCACCGGGGAAGGGCTCGCCGCACCCCTCTGCTCGCTGCCCGTCCCTGTTACTCGCATTCCCCTCTCTGCGACATTTCTGTGAGCGCCGGTAAGACCTCAGCTCTCTGCTCAACTGCAGCTACAGTGTCCAGGCTCAGCTTTAGTGGCGTGCTCCTACGTTTTCAGGTGGTTCTTTAACGTCCCAAGAAGGGCTTAATTAGCACCGGGGAGAGGGGAGAGCCCGACAGTGCCTGACTGCCCTTATGTCAAACGCTCAAGTAGCCGCACACGGGGCTGCGCGCTCACCTTTGCTGCTGCTCGGCCCGACCGCCGCTCCCAGCGCTGGGCTGAGCTTCTGCCCTGGTGTTCATCCGAAATCCCCCTTAGTGGGTCTGTCAAAAAAACCCAAACAAGCCCCTCGGGTGTCAAATGTCCTCTGCGAGAGCGCGAGCCCTGGTAAGGAGCTGCGCGCCCGGCTTAGGAGTGAAAAGGGAGGAATCTGCCATTTGGCGGAGGTGATGACACACGCAACAGTGCTGTTACACCTGCACCGGCCCTCGCCGCGGAAATGCCGGCGAGGGGGAGCGCCGAGAGCAGCATGGGTGGCCGGCAGAAAGAAGCTAGCCCCGGCCCTGGGGAGCCCAGCAGCCCCGGCCCCGAATGCGCCGCCTCGGCGGGCGGCGGCGGGGCACAGCTGGCTCCGGCTGCCCCGCCGCTCTGCGCGGAGCGAGCCCCGCGGAGCCGCCGGGGGCCGGCGGGGGAGGAAAAACCTGGAGAGCGTCTGTCCTGCGGGCCTGAGCCCTCCGCAGTTTCGTTTGTGTGCGTTAGGGGGGTGCTTGGGAGGCGGCGTGCGCTGTTCCGCGGCTGTGTGCGGAAATATAGGGGCTTCGTTTCTCTGACCCAATTTATGCAGTCCAGGTTTTAGGGTATGCGTTTCTCCTCCGGTGGGAGAGAAGGGATTCGTTATATGGCCATAGGCGAAGATGCAGAAACGTATTTTAACCGAGAACTATAATAACATATATAAATGTAATAGCTCCCCGAAGGGTTATTTTATTTCTCGGTTAAAATACGTTTCTACATCTTCGGCTGCCTTCACTCACCAATAGCCTCTCTTGGGGAGGGGAGCAGGGACCTGTGTGCCCTTGGCCGGGCGGAGGAACTAGAGGTCCATGCATGGGACGCCGAAGCCCCAGGGCACCCCGACGGGAGAGGCGGGCTGCACCGGGCATGCTGTTCGAGAGCTGCCAGCCCTCTGGGCTTGCGTTTGGTTACGACAACTGATGTAGCACGTAAAATCCGCGGGGCGGGGAATAGCGCGGTGCAGCGGTGCACGTTCAAGACAGGCAGAAGCGCGTCTGAGGGCCGTGACCTGCCGGCCCGCGGATCTGCGGGCGCCGAGGTGTACATGTAGCTTCTCCGAGGGTCGCTTCTGGGCAGCCCGAGAGGGGAAACACCGAGTTGTGCTTGAGTACGGGCGGGGAGGTCGGGTCCGTGCGGGCAAATCCCCAGAGCGGAGCCGTACAGGCAGCAGCGAGCTCACTGCAGCGCCGGGCCCCGAGGGCTGAGCGGGGGCCGCGGTTGGGGAGCGCAGGTGGTCCCGGCCCCGCGGAGCTCGGCCCGGCTCCTGCGGCTGCCGGCGGCCGCGTTGCCTGGCGGGGGGGGTTCAGGGGGACAAACGGGGCCAGTCCGCCCCGCTCCCGGGGCTCAGGCTGAAGGCTCCGTTAGAAATCAGTGCAAAGCATCCTCTGTCCGCCCGTCCGCTTCTGTACCCGCGGTTGGAGCAGCCCCGTGTTAGTGATTTATTATTACACGCCACCTCTTCTGCTCGGGCCAGCTGAGACTGCCTTTATGCTGCTGCTTGAGGAGGCTCTACCTGAAGGCAGAAAGGGGGAAGGAGACGGGGAATGTCGATGCCACATACGCTGCTCCAGGAACCGTGTGAAATAAGCCGGAGCCCTCCAGGGGAACGGACAGGAAAGCTGCCCGGTGTGTCATGCCCCGCCTCGCCACCCTGCCCCGGCCCTAGGGGCGTCTTTCAGCCCTGCAGCCGCGCTGGGTGCCTGCGCGTACTTTGCGGGGAGGGAGAAGGAGCGATCCGACACCTCTTCCTCTCTGCCTCCTGCAAATAAGGGCTGCAAGAACCGACTTGTAGGGAGCAGCAACAGCCTCCCTGTGCTCCCCGGGCGCGATCAGTTGGCGGGGCCCGGGGCCAAGACATATAAACGCGACCGCGTGTGCGGCTGGACGTGTGACAGCCGCCGGGGCAGGGGCGAGCGCCGCGGCTGCGGGCACACCCCCTCGCACCCACCGCCTCCAGCGCGGCCCCTCGCCGGGCGGGAGAAGAGCGCAGCGCCGCGGGCCCCGGCGGGCTCCCCGGGCGAGCGGCGGAGGCTCGCTCAGCGCCCCCCGGACGCGCCCCCCCCCCCCGCCCCCGGCGGCGCCGCCGACCCGGGGCGGTTCCGCGCCGCTCCGCGGGGCCACGTCGGGCCGCGTGTGCGCGGGGCTGAGCGCGGCGCCGTGACTGCGGGGTGAACTCGGCCGTGCCCAGCGGCTCGGCGGCGATAGGGGAGCGGGCTCCTGACGAAAGCGGAACTCGGCCGGGCCCATACAAATCAGAAAAGAGCCCGGCCGCCGCGGCAGAGGGGAGCGGAGCCCGCGGGGGCAGGGACGCCGCCGCCGCCGCCGCCGCGCTGCACGGACCAGCGGCGCTGCGAGAGGCGCCTCCCGATCTCCGTCCCGGCTTCGGCCCCGGTCCCGGCCCCGGTCCCGGCGAGTGCGGGGCAGGACGGCCGCCAGCACCGGGCTCCGCGCACCGCGCACCGGGCAGCGCTCCGCACCGCGCGGCGCTGCGCTGCGCGCCCCGGGCGGCGGGGCGGCGGACGCGGGGCACCATGATGAGCAGCTACCCGGACGGCGAGGAGGACGCGGTGGCGCTGCTGGCTCATGACACCAGCGGCGGCAAGGAGCCGGAGCGGGGCAAGGAGGAGCTGAGCGCCGAGAAGGGCCCCGAGAAGCCGGACCCCTCGCAGAAGCCCCCCTACTCCTACGTGGCCCTGATCGCCATGGCCATCCGGGAGAGCGCGGAGAAGAGACTCACGCTGTCCGGGATCTACCAGTACATCATCAGCAAGTTCCCTTTCTACGAGAAGAACAAGAAGGGCTGGCAGAACAGCATCCGCCACAACCTCAGCCTCAACGAGTGCTTCATCAAGGTGCCCCGGGAGGGCGGCGGCGAGCGCAAGGGCAACTACTGGACCCTGGACCCGGCCTGCGAGGACATGTTCGAGAAGGGCAACTACCGCAGGAGACGAAGGATGAAGCGGCCCTTCCGGCCGCCCCCGACCCACTTCCAGCCCTGCAAGACCCTCTTCAGCCCCGACAGCTACGGCTACCTCTCCCCGCCCAAGTACTTGCAGTCCACCTTCATGAACAACTCTTGGCCGCTGGCGCAGCCCCCCGCGCCCATGCCCTACACCTCCTGTCAGATGTCTGGCGGGAACGTCAGCCCCGTCAATGTGAAAGGACTCTCGGGCCCGGCGTCCTACAGCCCCTACTCGCGGGTGCAGAGCATGGCGCTGCCCAGCATGGTGAACTCCTACAACGGCATGGGCCACCACCACCACCCGCACGCCCACCACACCCAGCAGCTCAGCCCGGCCAGCCCCGCGCCGCCCGCGGCCCCGGCGGCGAACGGAGCCGGCCTCCAGTTCGCCTGCGCCCGCCAGCCCGCCGAGCTGTCTATGATGCACTGTTCCTACTGGGAGCACGACAGCAAACACAGCTCCCTGCACTCCCGCATAGACATCTAGGGAGGCTCCGGCCGGTCGCCGCCACAGAAATGCCCTTGCCCCGGCCCCGCTGCCCCTCTCCGATCCCGCCGCGTTCTCCTGCGCTCTCGTGTCTCTCCTCCTCGTCCTCCTCCTCTCTAGCTGCGGACTTTCCTCTCTCTGTGCCCAGACTGTTGCGGTGGGAAAATAGTAGCCCTGCTCCGCGTGTAGTGTAAGCGTAGGAGCCGTCCTACGGTGAGGAGAAGGCAGTGTAAGTGTGGGAGCTTCCCCAGCGGGGCCGCGCCAGGCGCAGCGGCGGCCGGGCGGGCTGCCTCCAGGCGAGCTCGGATTTACCGTTCGTTTCTCTGCTCGTGTCTTTGTTTGTGTG
>JAYKAV010002497.1:524577-685297 GCA_035582835.1 Phoebastria nigripes | reverse complement strand
GAAGTATGTAATTAAAATTAGGCTGTTTATCCCTCAAAATTCTGCTCCGTTATAATTCGGCCATAACCTTTTCGGGCTCAGCCTTTGGGAGAGTAAAGTGCAGCTTGTAAATAGCGGAGGCATTTCCACGCGTGGCCGTGCGGGGCTGGCGGGGCCTAGACACTGTCGTGTGCCCGCGGTGCTCGTCCTCCTCCTTCTCTTCATCTTCTCTTTCTTCTTCCTCGGTCTGCAAAGCATCGCGCTTCTTCCAAGCTGTGGCTTTTCGTCAAAATAGTACTTATGTGGGGGCTGCTGTAATAGCAGGAGATGTGCGGTATTGCTGGTTATTAGAAACCAACAAACAAAACCCGCCAGGGTCACTCGTGAAATGTTTCGGCAGCGGTAAATATATTTTTAAAGGAGACAATGTCCTCTGAGGTCTTAAAAGTAATTTTATACAGGTCTAAAAAAATATTTTGATGTTATTAAAAAAAAAGACGGTTTCCTATAAATTGGAATATTTTTCCGTGTGCATATTATTATTAATAATGAAAGTTTAAACTATCTTCGTATTTTTTGACCCCAAACCTGGCCCAAAATGGATTTTCCGGTAGGTTCTGCTTTTGAATGCTTGCCCTTTTCCTTAAAACGTTTTGATCCTTCAATTTTACATAGATTAATGTGAAAAAAAAATAGCGTTTATAATACAGGGGCCAGTTCATAGCGATTTTATAAATGTTTATGTAAGCTGATAGATGCTGTGGCATAGTACCATTTTGGGACCAACTTTTCTAGAGTGAACTAGCACTTTTATTGTACTTTCTAGCATTGTAAAGTCTCCAATAAAATGCCTTTCCTTCTTTCCATATCGTTTTATTTCACTCCGCTCCACCGTGCTCGGGATCGAGAAGCGGCAGCGGAGAACAGGACGGGCGCCGTGTGCCGGGGCCGCTCCGCGCTGCCCGGCCGGCTCCCGGCGGCGGGCACCGCTCCCGACCCCGTGCCCCGGCAGCGGGCTTGCAGCGCTCTCCGCAGCCGCGCACGCCTGCTCCGCTGAGGTAAATACGCGGGCTGTGCTTGGGCGGTGTATCGGCTCCGTTGAGCGCCGTGGCGGGCTGCGCACCGGCGGGAGAGGTCCGGCGGGGCCGCCTCTCAGCCGCGCCGGCCGGCGCCCCGGTGCTGTCTTGGCGGCCGCCGAGGAGGTGCGGGGACCGTTTCGTTGGCACCGCGGGCGTGCGGCGCGGGCGGACGGGCCTGGGAGCGCCTCCGCTCCCGGGCGCGGGCAGCTGCCAGCACCTCGCCAGTGTGCCCGGCCCTCCCGGGACGCCGGGAGGCAGAGCCCTCCGGGCAGTGCCGGGGGCTGTGCCCGCCACAAACCCCCGGCTCCGCTTTCGTTTCTTCCCCGCCTGCTCGGGGCCGCGGCGCTGGGCGACGCAGCGCAGCCCCGCGTCGCCTCGGGCTCGGCCCGGCCGCGCTGCGGCGGGGCCCGCGCCCCATCTGGGCCCCGGCCGGTGCCGGTGCTGGGAGCCGCTGGCGGGTGTCGCTTTCCTAGCCCGGCCGGTGGCTCCGGCAACGGCGCTCCCGAGGCCTGGGCCTCGCTTCAAAGCCTGCCCGCGCTCGCAGGCAGCGGCCCCTGCGCGGGCGCCTGGGGGCTCAGGAAGGGACGGGGCGGCGGGGCAGGCGGCGGGGCCCCCGCCCGGTGCCGGCCCGGGGCGCAGCGGGTCCCCTTGGACGCCGACCGGCTGTTGCGCGGGCCTGCTGTCCCGCTGCGTCGCCAGGCCTGCTGTCCCGCGGGTGGGAGCGGGGATGCGGGTGTTCCGCTTGTTCCGGCTTGCGCGGGCGGCTCGGTCCCCCGGAGAGGGGGGTGCCAGGGGCGAAACCCGGTACCGGGGGTGAGCGCTCCCCTCCCGCTGCCGGGGGCCTGCGGCGGGGCCCACGGGAGACGTGACGCGCGGGCGCTGGGTGCAGACAGGGCCTTGCCCGGCTGCCTGACGCTCTCCCTCTCCGCCAGGGCCTTCTGCGGACTCCCTGCACGGAAGGAAGCGCCAGCCTCCAGCTCGGTCGCAGAAATCAGTGGGGGGACGCGGGGACCAGTCGCCTCTCTGCCGCGGCGCAGCTCGGCGGGCATGGCCAGGGGAGAAGGGCTGCGGGGCCACCCGCCGGACCAGCCCGGCCTCGCTGCGGGCTGGAGGCCCTGCTATGCCCCCTGCCCCTGGTCTCCAGGGCCTAGTCCGAGCGGGAGGGTGCTGGGAGCGGTGGTGTGGCCGAGGGGCTCCGCTCCCGGGCGGGCGAAGATGCGGGGCAAACGGGGTCGCTGCGCGGCTCCTGTTCCGCGGCCGCTCTGCGCTGTGCGCAGGGGGCTGCGGGGCCGAGCTGCTGCCCCCGGGGCTGGGAGGGAAGGAGCGAGCCCAGCCCCTACACAAACACCGATGCAGCGGGAGGCGAAAGGCCGGATCAGGCGGCGGACAGCCCCGGGGCCGCCAGCGCACTTGGGACACGGCCTCAACTCACGCCTTTGCCACCCGTGGCTCCTGCTGGCCGCTGCCGGGAGCGGGGCGCTCGCTCCAGGTCTCTGACCTGCCCGGGGCCTTCAGGTGCGAGCTGGCGGCGGGAGAGGCGGCATTGCTCACACGCCCTGAGGAGCGCAGGCCGAGGGCGGCGACCGGCCCTGACGGTCCGGCCACTGCCTGCCCCTGGATTGCAGCCTTGCGCCGGAGAGCTCAGGGCCCTGGCTGCTTGTCGCTTATTCAATACTAGTACTGCTAGTCCCGGTTGTCTCCTCCGGGGTACATCAGGGCCATGGCTAGCTCGCAAGGGAAATCCCTCCCGCCGCCGGCGGTGGGCATGGGACGAAGGGAGGGCGGGAGCACCGCCCCGGGCCCCGCACAGCCCCGCCGGCGTCCCGCCGGGCTCTTTCCCGGGCTGTGCCATCGCTCAGCCGGGCTGCAGCGCCCTTGACAAACGCCCGGGAGCGGGCTGGGGCCTCGCCGGCTTTGGGTGAAGGGGTACCTGGCGGTGCCTACGTGCAGGGGGAGGTGGCGGCAGCCCGGGACCGGGCAGGGCCGTGCGGACACGGGGACTGCTCCGATTCCCGCGGGGTCTCCAGGCGGTGGCGCCGCTAGGGGAGAGCCTGGGCCCGCGATGGGTGGCCAGCACCCGGCTGTGTCACTACGGAGAGGCAGGGAGCAGCGCGTTTGACTGCCGTTCGGTGGTGGGCAATCGCTGCCTCTGGACGAGGGCCTCCCTTCCCAGGAGGGCGCGGTGCGGGAATTTTGGGCAGCTTGGAAGCAGGCAAAGGTGCCCTCGGCGTCCCCGGCCAGCCTTCACCCACTGGGGGCTCTCCGCTGCGGCTCCCGGGGGCCTGGGCCTGACGGGGGAGAGACGCGGCCGCGGAGCCCCTCGTGCGGGCGGGCAGAGCCGGGAGAGGCCGCTCGTCCTGCCGGCCGGGGGCCTGTCCGTCTGCCGGGCTCCCTGTGCCCGGCCGGGGCTCTACTGGCCTTCGCCCCGAGTCCCCCACGCCGCTCCCCACGTCAGCCGGTGCCGCCGTCGCGCCTGTAGGATGTTTTCACGATCGTTTGCTGTATTTTATAAACAGAGGCTGCACTGAATGTAAACTCGTGTGGTTTATTAAACAGCCACCGTGTCCTGGGCACAGCTGCTACCCCCTCCCTCCACCCTGCCCTCAGGACCGCCCGGGCAGCCCCGGTGCGGACCGCTCCGCGGCCCGGGCCCCGAGGGACGGGGCTGGCGGGGCCCCGGGCTGCCTCCAGCCCGGCTGTACCCCCGGCAGCGCCGCCTCGCTCTGCCCTCGGCCCTCCGCAGAGGGGACGGGAAATCAGAGCGAGAGCCCCGCCGGCGTCCCGGGCCGGCCTGCCCGCGCTCGCCGGGCGCCGTCGGGCGGCGGCGTGGGGCAGAACTTGTCCTGCCAGCAGCAGCGCGGCCTCTGCCGCTGTCGGGAGCGGCCGGGCCTCCCGTTCAGGTCCCGCCGGCCTGGGATGGGGGGCGGCCATCACATCCGTGCTCGCTGGGCACCAAGCACCGGGCCGGTGGGGAGCCGGSGGACCTCCCTGTGCGCTAACAAACACCCAGGCGTGGGCACGCAGCGACTGAGCCTCCCGTGAGAGACTTGTCTCCCCGCGTCCCCAAGCCCAGGCCACTGGGCAGCCTTGCTGCTGTGCAGCACCGGGCCCGCATCCCGGAAAAGCGGCACTTGGGACGGCAGCGGCTGGGCGGGAGAAGGGGGCTGTACCGACCCCATGTACAGGCGGCCCCGTGGGGTGCCCAGGGGGTGCCCACGGCGGCTCAGCGTTCCCTCGCCCTGGGCCGCCGCGCCAGCTCCTCCTGCGGCTCCCACCTGCCCCGGGCCGCGCTGCCACCCAGCCCCGTCGGCCCCTTACGAAAGCAAGCGGCCGAGCGCCGGTGTCTTGGCAAGACCTGGGTTTGCGCGTTGTGTAAGGCCTTTCCCCGTTATATAAATGCCGGCAGGAGGAACGCTCCGCGGAGCGGGACGCGCTCCCAGGGCCAGCACCGCGGCCCGGAGCCCCCTCCGGCCTTGGGGCCGCCGCCCGCCGCGGGGCTGCTCGGGGGGCCAGAGCCGGGGCAGGGGGGCTCGGGGCCGCTGTCCCGGCTGAGCTGCCGCCGCTGCCCTGCCAAAGCGGCCCCAGGTTTATGCAACGCTGGCGAGAGATGAAAGCAGAAGAGCGAGGGCTGTTTTCTCCCTGCACGGAGCGGGCGTGGAAGCAGCCTGCCTTGGCCACTGCCGGAGCGGGAGCGCGCTGCCCGTGCCCCTCGGGGGGAGGGAAGGGTTTGCTCCCCGGGGCTGAGCGGGCTCCCATCGCCCCCCGGCTGCTCCAGCACCCGGGGCCGTGCCAGGCCCGGGGGGCTGTTTTGCGGCCGCAGGTTTTTCTTCCTCTCCGGTCCTTTGCGCAGCCCTCCACCCCTGGCCGGGCGCGAAGGGTAGCAGAGCCCTCGGCGCCGGGAGCGCTCCCCACCGGCACGGCACGGCACGGCTGCCCTCTGCCTGCGGCCCGGCGGGAGCGCGGGGCCAGCCGCCCGACAGCGGGGCGCTGAGGGACCCCAGAGGAGCGGTCGCGCCCCGAGGCGTGCCGGTTCCTCTCGTCGTGCCCGGGGCGGGTGGGCGACGGTGCCGGTGGCTGCGGGCCGGGCAGAGCCGTGCTCCGGGAGGAGACACACACAGCTCTCACCTTGCGCCCCCCTCCCGCCCCGGCCGGTGCGGCTGTTTAATACCGCCTGATTCCTGGTATTCTTGTCCGTGTTTTAAGTGGTGAAAAAGTCATTTCCAGTCCCATGGTCCGCGTTTCACCCTGAACTCATTGAAAAGAGAGTGCGGGGTCAGGACTGTTTATTATACAACCAATTAAAACAGGAAAATATGCAAAGGCTTCATTCAGCGAGATCCGGCTATTGTTAAGCCGAAAACGATATTTTTGTTTCAAAAATAAAAAAGTAACATTTGTTACTTAAAAAATCTCCGCTCGGCGTCTGTGACGGACGCGGCTCCCGGCCGCTCTCCCGGCTGCCCGGCCGCCGTGCCCCGGCGGTCGCGAACGCTGCGAGCTCCGGTGCCCCGGCTCGCCGCCTGCCCCGCGCCTCGGGGCCCGTCCCAGCCCGCCCGCCGCGTCCTGGCCCAAGCCGCGGGCCCTGCGCTGCCGGAGGGCGGCCCGACGGGGCGGGTGGCGGGCAGGGACCGGGGACCCCTCCTTCCCCCCGCGGGGCTCGGCCCGCCCTGCGGGGTCCGGTCCTGCCCGCTCGCAGGAGAGGCCGGCCAGTCTCAAACGCAGGGAGCCAGCTCCGGGCAGGCGGGCACGGGCAGGCGGGCACGGGCAGACGGCGTGGTGCTTTAGGCAATAGAAGACGGTGGAAAAAAATACGGCGAGGACTAAAAAGCCCGACACAGCTGTGGGCGATGGCCAGGGCCGGGGTAACCAGAGTCGAGAGCCCCGAGACGCGCTGCAGAGCGCTGGGCGCAGCGCTGAGCCCCGCCAGCGGCGCCTGCAGCCCTGGGCACACCTCGGCGGCCGGGAGCTGGAGATGGCGCCGAGCCTCAGGCGGGGCTCCTGGGTCCGCGGTTCCCCTGCGCCTTCTCCATCCACCTATGCGCAACACCCCAGAAGCCCACCCCTGGGCCTGCGGAGCATCTCCGCGGCTTGGTAGGGCTCTGCTCTGCGGCGGTGTAACATCTGCCCCGCTGCAGGGATGTGGCCCTGCGCAGGGCAGGCGGCGGCGGCGGCGGCGAGGGGGCTCCTCCCGGCGGGGCTCGGCGCCCGCCCGCCCGCCCGCTCCGCTGCCCGGGGCCGCCGCAGCACCGCCGCCCGTCCCAGGTAGCCCTCGGCGATGTGCTCAGCAGCGGGCCTGGGAAGCGCTCACCAAAACAATCTCTCAGGCTGCCCTAATCCAATGAGTTTATTTTAGTCCTTGAGCTGTATTGAAAACATTAGCTCTGCTTCTTGTGGTTGTTTACAGTATGTTGGTCTCAACATCACAGCCGCCCTTCTGGAAGAGTCTTACAGGACTCAGGCAGAGGGAAACCAACACAGAAGTGACTCGGAAAGCATGATGGCAAATGATTAATCAAATCAGAGACAGGAAGGCGGAGGTAATCAATGAGTTTTCACTTATAGTTTACTTGGATGGACATCTTTTTTCTTTTTCTTTCTATAAGTTTAGAAACCACATGGGGTTTTATTAGCCAAACAAGCAGCTGCAGGATTTGGTGGGCTGGTGGGAATTCGTTCAAAATCAGCTGCATGTTGCCTGAAGCAGAATTTGGCTTTCGACGAAACCTCGTGCTTGTTCCCGGCTCAGCACACAGAGCCGGGCAGCGGGCACCGAGGCTGGGCTGCGCCCCGCGGGAGCTCGCCCGCTCCCCGCTGCGGGGACCTGCCCCGTCTCCCGGGGAGAGGGAGTCGAGGAACACAGAGCACGAAAGCATTGCGCAGGGGAGGGGAGGGTTGCTCTACCTCAAGTTGCACAGCGAGCAAATACTGTGAGAAATCTCATCAGGTGGGATCTTAAAGTGAAGCACTGGCCCTCCCTGCTCTGCCTTTGGGAGGAAGTACACCCTGCCCTGAAGTCCCGGGGGTCCCGAGCTCGGTTTCCCCGGAGGGCGCAGGCGGGCGCGGATACCCAGCCGGCTCCGCAGCCTGCCCGAGAGAGGAGCCCCCTCCTGACAGCGGCGGAGGCTGCTGGCTTCCCAGCAGGTCCTTGTAAATGCTACAGTTTTGCTGGCAGATGAATTGGTCACCTACCTTCGTTTAATTTCTTTCTCTCCAACGGGATCTTTCCCCCCACACCACATGAATAGCTAATTCGGAGCGATTACGAAGTAACGGGACGGAATATCACATTTCTCGTTTACACTGACTATTTTCTATTAAATAAGGCAGCACGGTGTGAATGACGGCACGGGAGCGGCGCGGCGCAAACCGCACCAGCCCGCGGTCTGGCCCTTGGGAGTGCATTTCACTAACAAGTGGTGATAACTCTGGCACTCGGCTGGGGCGGGGGTGTCTGAAAAAACCGTGAAGCTTCGGTAAACGGGCTCTGGACGAGGGTGGGGAAAAGGTCCGTGATTTCTAGGCTGGCGGGCCAGCTTCCACTTCTTCGGGCAAGCGGTGCGTGCAAAGACCCCGGCTTTAGAAGCACGCTGCTGGCTCCGCCGCACAGAAGAGTTAGTGACCTGTTGTTTAAGATACGGCGCCTGTTTCCCCGTTTTTTCCCAGCGATAACTGTGATTCTTTTTATTACTATCGTTCTGTTCTGTGAAAACCCAAACAATCAATAAAGGACAGGGCGAAGCTGAGCACAACACGAGGCGTAATGTCCTAAGTTATCAAAAGGAGGAAGAAACAAAAGGAGTCATTCGCTACTCATCTTTTTTCAGGTGTTGCTTTTAACAAGATATTCAGAAAAAAGGTATCAGGCACATGTTGTTGACGATGTGCTGAGTTTCCTCTGCTCCTTGCTTGAGGAGGCGATATCGCTTGGTGCTTATCGGCGTCTGCGTCTGTGGCATCTGGTACATGACTCCTAATGCTCCTCGCGCTCAGGTACAAATAATTATTGCAGTGCAAAGGCTGCCCGGCAGCCAGCCCTCGCTGCAGCCCGCCGAGCCCTTGTCAGCCCGAGCAGAGAACAAGAAGCGGCGCCGATAACGGCTCGCACAGCCGGGACAACGAAGCGCTTGTGAAGCAGCAGCGCCCCGGCGAATGTTCACCGCCGCTGGCTGCCTGGCTAATAAAAGAACCCCCCGGGCCCGCGCTGAAGCTGGGAAGGGTTTCGGGGAGAGGCAGGTTTCAGGAGGCTGACGTTTTGGCAGCCGGAGTTCTCCCTGGATTCCTTTTCAACAAGGTTTTCAGCCCGTACCCACTGCGAGGTGTGCGCGCTGCCGCGGAGCGTGCGGCCGGCCCCTTCTGCCTTCAAAATCTTCCCCAAATGAGGCAGGAGGGATACACACCGACTGGGAACGGCAACTGGGATCCCCACTAATACCAGTGGGAGATAGATCCCCGAGGCACTTTAATTCGTGTCCTCACGGATTGCCATGGCAACGATCTAATGTCACCAGTGCGCGGCGGGAGGGGCGCGGGGGCAGCGGCCGCCCGGCCGGGCTGGCAGCAGGAAGGCGAGACGGGCAGGCACGGGCAGGGGCCGCTTCTCTGTCCCCTGGCCTTACAGGTTGCCTTCCTGGTTCCTATGATGCCTCCGAGATACGGGGACATTAAAAAACAAACAAACAAAAAAAAACAAACAAAAAAACCCCAAACCAAACCAAACCAAAACAAAAAAAAAAAAAACCAAAACAAAAGAACGAAACAGGAGATTTTTAAAGTTAGCAGGAGAATTTGTAAGGTCTTTTAAAATACACATCATTGATCACGTCTCCGGTAGAGCAGTCTCCTGCCCTGGGTGCTGTAGTTGCAGTCCCATGGAACAGCCCTTCTCTTTCTCTACTCTTTCCCCAAATTAGTGAGCTTGCTTTGGAAGCCTCTTGGTTTGCCTTTTTTGATAAACTACCGTTCAGTTCAGCCCAGAGCAGCCAAGTGTTGTCTGGGACAGTCACTAGTTACCCTGGAATAGAAATGGGAACCACTTGTTTAAACATCCTAAGGTCCCAAAATCTCTACGAGCCATCACAGAAGGGTTTTTTCCCTTCCCGGAGCGGTTAGGGAGCAAGGGGATTATAGGGAGGAATGTCTGCTTAGGCTGCTACAAGCACCGTAAGATTTCGGTTTGCCTTTTTTTTTTTTTCCCCCATCAGTTTTTCCATTCCTTGAGGAAAATTTTTCAGTATCTGAATCAAAGTGCATTATTCCAACCTTTTTTTTTGTTGTTTTGTTTTATCTTAGCCCTTTTTCATGTTTTCATTTAAAAAGTGACAGATTTGGTAGAACTCTCAACTGTTTCCCATTAGAGGCGGAGAGTTCACCAATGTGCCTTTCTGATGTTCCACATTACACGTTTTGGAGTTTAAGGCAGGAATACATCCTAAGTAGTTACAGTTGGCCCGATGCGGGAAGCCCTTACCCCTTACCTCCCTCCCCGCGCTCTCGCAGTGACTCCGGCGGCCCGGCCCGCCGCTGCCCCCTGCCGGACCCGCGCTGCGCCGGCCGCCCCGCCGCCCCCGCCCCGGCCCCGGCCCCGGCCCCGGCCCCGGCCCCGGCCCCGGCCCCGGCTCCGGCCCGGGGGGGAGCCACTGCGCCGACAGCCCGTGCTGCAGAGGGCCCTGCCAGGGCGGAGGGGGCTCCAGGCTTCCCACGGCAGAAGACCGGTTTGCTGCCTGTCGCCGGCCGCGGCCCAGACGGCTCTCAGGATCGTCCGATTGCCAGAAAATACCCAGAAAAGTCATGGTGGGCGGGAGGTGTTTCCCAGCCTCCAGGACGTTCTTCATTCGGTCTTGAAATGTGGGGAATTCCTGGGATATAAATACGCAGTTGCACGTTTCTCCTTTTGCCCTCTCCATTTCCCTYGCTGATTCTTCTTTTCTCTTTGCTGCTGCTGCTCTTACCACTATTGCTGCTCTCTATATATGATATTACAGGGGCTGTAGCATTCCATCCTGACAGCAGGCTTTTGCCATTGCTCTGTTGTTGCATATTTTTAACCACTAATCTCTCCTTTAAGGAAAATCCCCTTTATGTAACAAGACACTCTGAGTCCTTTTGTTTTGGAGTGTAGCCCTGTACAAATACTAGCAATGCAGCGTGCAGAGCAGCGCTTTATATGAGAGTTAGAAGGTGTCAAGTAATCTTCATAGCCAAATTTTCTTGTAAATACATGCAGGATACAATAAATATTTATAAAAAATCCTCCTTTGGCAACTGAGTCCTTATAACTATAGAAAATGGCTTTGTACACGTGCTGAAATTTTTGGTGATAAGCCTTCATTTTATATTCCTTAGACCCAAAAAATCGCTGTGTGGTCCGTTGATCTTGACAAAATGAACACATTTGTGTTTGTAAAATGTGAAATGAGAAAGAAAGAAAACGTGGGTTAAGGGAATATCCCTTTCCATATATTACTCTCGTTCATTAATACACAGACACAGGATAGCTGCTAGCTTATAGCAGCAGTTTGTAATTTATGCAACAGAAGTGCTGTAGTTCCTAGTGTAGTAGAGTTTAAGGTACTCGCAGTTTATTAGATCCTACATGAATTCTAATATTCTTTATGTGATCATATTGCCATTTATTTGAAAAAGAACTGAGTATTTGTAAAGTATTAGGAGAAACAGAATTTGCTAAAGAAAATCAAACACAGTGAATTCTAGAGAAACACAAGGCGCAGTGAAACCATTTATACTGAAGTAAGAAGAAGTCCTGGTTTTATCTGCGCTGACGTGAATTCCCTCGCTGAGGCCTGGGAGTGGACCTTCCCTGTTTCGGTTCTGCGCTGGGGCTGGGCAGGGGGATTTGCACACTGGCAGCATGACTGCCAGGGATTCCCCATGTTCCCCTTGTCTGAACTAGCTGAGGAAGACCACAAAGACGACTCCAATCCTTGCGCCTCAGCGGTCATCTCACCTAGAGGATGAGCTGTAGTATTGTTGCCTCCATTGCCAACGTAGAAGCGTAGACTGCAGCTGAATCCCCTGCGTCTTYGTCTGCCCAGACTTGATGCAGGTGAAGCCACCTTCCCTTTCAGCATTGCAATGTGAATGTCACAGCTCTGATGGTAGGATGTCATTTTGCAATGGGAAGGACTGAGCTAGGGGAGCTCTCCACAGTGAAAAAACACATATGCTTAATTTTCCAGGGTTGTTTTTTCTTTAGATCTTTCATCTTTTGAGTGAAAAATAGAGTAGAGCAGAGCCAAATTGCAGACTCACTGAGCACCCACAGCTTGAGCCAGCGCAGTGAGGAGACAGGGTGCTGGCTATTTCCGAAAGGAAAGTGCTCACCTTGCATTGAGAATTCCAGAAGTGGGAAATTTTTTTGCGGTTTATCTTTGTAGCTATTGTTACATTTGTTTACTGTTCAAGCAAGATTGGGGCATTGCTGCAATACCACAGTATACGAAGCAGCCCCAGCTCCCGAGAGCCCCCAGTCAAAATATTTCTGCAATGTTTTCAGACTATTGGCCACCTCAGACGGAAGGGCACCTTGCTCACAGAGAACTTGCCAGGACTGACGCTTCACGAGTGCAAATCAGCACAGTAGTAACAAAGCCAGTGCAGCCTCCTTGTATTAGGTGTGGATTTCTACTTCTATTGACATATTTGGTTAACAGCACTTCTTTTTTCTTTATCCTGTGCTTCACATCACTGTAGTACAGAACAACTGTCATGATTTAACTGTCTCTCCCCCAGAGAGTTGAGTGAGATGGATCATTTTCTGGTAGTCACTTACTATTTTCTGGCTAGCAATCAGAAAGAAAGCTCATCCACTTGAAACCCAGGTGGGGCAAGAGTAGGGTGGAAAAGGTAAAGCTCTATGCATGGCTGTATTCTCAGACTAGTTGGAGGAGAGTGCCTGTGGATTCGGCACCAGTGGATCTGACACAATGTGAGAACTGTTTTTCTGTATTACTTACATTATAGTTGAAATGTGAAATGAGCTCCATGTGGCAGCAGCCAAAGGAAAGAAAAAGAGAAAGAAAAAAAAAAAAAGAACCACTCTCCAAAAGTTTCAGTTATCCCTTGAAGCTATATTACAACATATACTACTCTAATTGAATCAGTGTGAGAACTTTTCCCCTCCATTTAGATCAGTGCTAGTCTCTGTCCACTTTTCCCTGGAGATGCACACATTTGATACAAAGATGTGCTGGGGACACTCACACCTAGGGTAGGATTTTAAAATTCAGTTTAATGCTTTAACTGCTGAAAAGAAAATGTCAATTCTTACATGCCTTTACCAGAATTCACCACGATTTTCTCCCTCTCCTCTCCCCTTCTTTATAGACTTAGCACAAGGGTGTGGTACAGGAAAGTTTTGTCTGAGTAAAGACTACTAGATCGGCACTGAGGAGGCAATAGATTAATTGATCATTTCTAGTGAATTTGTTGGGAATGAATCAATAAACCTTAGAAATACTGGCGGTGTCTGTGAAGAGCCGTTAGCAGGGCTGATGGTGGTGGAGAATGAATGTGGTCTCAATGCTGCTCAAACTCTACCACCCTGTTAGCCCTGACGGGGAGTTGCCTGTGAGCGCTTCTTTTGCACGTGTGAAAGGACACCAAGCAAAGCCCACTCAGCATTGTGAGCCCTCATTCGTTACATTTACAGAATATTTTTAGAAGTATGGAGAAAATCTCTGGATGTTTCAAAATATCAGTGCTATTACATAGTGCAAAGTTAACTGACAGCTCAGAAAGCAAAAGCAACTGATACCCAAATACATGTCTGTTCTGTAAGTATTCACATGTGTGAAACAATACGTGATCCACAAAAACATATGGCTCTTGTATCAAATACATGGAATCAAGTTGAATTATGAAGACTTTGAAAAGGTCCTCAGTTTAAATGTACATGGCTCTCTGAAATGTCCAGCTAAGTTTAGTGCAACAATTAAAAACAGATAGATTGTCAGGATGCATAGACCAGGGGTAGAGTTAATTCAGTATGAAAGAAATGAGTGACTGGGAATGAGAGAGAAGAGCAGAAGCACCAGGAAAGTGCAAGAATGAGAGGAGAGATGAAATGCTAATAAGGGGGGTTGGGGAGAGCCAGGAATGGAGTCATAGAATCATAGAATCATTTAGGTTGGAAAGGACCTTTAAGATCATCAAATCCAACCGTTAACCTAGCACTGCCAAGTCCACCACTAAACCATGTCCCTAAGCACCACATCTACACGTCTTTTAAATACCTCCAGGGATGGTGACACCACCACTTCCCTGGGCAGCCTGTTCCAATGCTTGGCAACCCTTTCAGTGAAGAAATTTTTGAAGAGGGGGAAAGAAAGAAGTGAAAAAAAGGAGAGGGAAAAAAATGAAGGAAGGATATGAGATAGGAAAGAGAAGGAGAGCAGCAAGAAAAATAATTACATTTTATTCTGTAATCTGCAGCTTTCACTTTAGGAGAACAAAACCTGGAGCAGACCTAAAGGCTACTACTTACGTATTGAAAGTACATGGGAGGGTCTTTCTTTGATGGTTATATATACACACACACACAAACACACACACACACATATATATAATTATATAAATACAATTACATAGAAATTGCAGTCTTTGTGGGGATCTGGCACTGTTCCCTGGCATCACAGTTTTCCCCACGCTGCTGTGTGTCCGGCAGCAGTAATGCCCTTCCTACGTGCCACGCTGTGAGCCAGGGCTTTCTGTTTTGGTTTGCTGTTTGTTTCTGTCCTGCCTTCTCGGATATGGAAATGGTGTTTCTGTCTCCCCTATTATGTGGCCYCCAGTGAGATGACAACCTGACATGATCTTGGGGCTGTCCGCTGAGATATCACTGTTGTTTGCAATCGCTGTTTCCTTACATTGATATTCATGGCAACATTTCCATTTCACACTGGCTGATCCCAATCACGTCAAGTGTTTTATTGTTGAATTAGTTGGGGTTTTTTTATTGGTTTTGCCTTGTCTGTCCCTCTACGTGCCAGCTACCAGTAAAATGGCATAACTTTTCACACTTTTTTGACTAAAAAGTCATTGAGTGATATTTTAGTCTAAGGCAATGCTGCTTGGTAGTTTAACAATCCTAAATATTGATCAGAATCTGTCTGCTGCCTTTAAAACAGGCCCTTTCTTATTTTAACATCATCTTCTACCTTTGGCTTGGGAACTACTGGGACCATCAGTTACATATCTTTGACTAAGACTATTTATACCCATGCCCAGTAAACTGTGCTCTGTTATTATATGAGAAATAATAATAATATATGAGAAATAAGCAAAAATGGATTGGATGTGATCATCCATCTGGCTTTAGGAAGGCTGTCTCAAGGAGATGGGAAAAATAGATGAGGTTTCTAGCGTGGGCAGATTGGTGTGACACACATTTCACAGCTGAGCATCCCAAGGAATTTCTGATGCCTGCTGGAGCAGGCGTGCTGCCAAACCTCCCTGCCATCTACCTGTCCATGCGCTGGGCTGACTCTTCTCATTAAACCAAATACACGTTTTCTGGATCTTCTTAGCTGATCACAAGATTCATTTCAAAGCTGGTCCCTGCATGTGTTCTTCTCTTGCTTGAGGTCAACTGTCACACCCACCACACCCAGAATGTTGAGGATAGTGGAAAATTTCCTCATCTTGCACAGCGATTGATGTCTACATGGATGAGCATACCCATACAGCTGGCTCCTGGGCTTGCACTGATTCCTAGTTTTGTGTGAGCCATTCCAGCTCCATTTTGTCTTGCCTTAGAGGTTCTCCCCAGGGTGTGAGGAGGGTCAGACTCCTTCATTTTTCTTCTATACACTGTAGGGAGCTCCCATGATTGTATTGGAYCCTTGGCCCTCCAGGGAGGGCACCTTTTTGAGGAGTCCAAGGGAACTGTACGTTTGTAGTTCAGTGACAGGTACTTTATTTCCTGGTGCTGTTAGAAATGGCATCTCTGTATTTTGTT
Source organism: Phoebastria nigripes (assembly GCA_035582835.1). Lineage (NCBI taxonomy): Eukaryota > Metazoa > Chordata > Aves > Procellariiformes > Diomedeidae > Phoebastria > Phoebastria nigripes. The sequence goes on along the minus strand of JAYKAV010002497.1, from coordinate 670,264 downwards.
AGTGACCCATATGCTTTGTTCCCATGCCCTGTTATAGTTGGCATTGTTCAAATCACTTTTTCCAGGGTACGAAGTTTTCTAGTTTAAGCATGGTTCACAGGTTCATTAAACATTACATGGTTAATCTGTATTTTTTTCTGAAAAAATGGCTTCCAGCCATTGCTGGACCATTTCTGAATGTCTTTTCTGCTGTTTCGGATAAAAATCTGAGTTAAATTTTGCCATTCTCCCTCATCATTTCCCTGTTTCATTTCTCATCATTCTAATAGTCCTGTTATGAAGACAAGAAAAAGACACATGGATGTTTAACACTTAACAATGTCTTATTGTCTCATTGCTTTTGGAAAAGGGAATGGAAGAGGAAAAACCTCCCATACAGCTATAAACAAAACAGAAGGAAGTGAGCTCACTATCCACGGGAAAGCACAGCTCTCCCGCGAAAGAGATTTTTATTTCAGTTGAGGGGAAATGCACCACTGCTCTGGTACTAAGCAGTTCTTTTCAGCAGGCTGCAATGCTGAAAAACTTGTCAGAAAACCCCAAACGTGCCCTTTGCATCCTCTGCGTACCTTGGGAGCATTTCTGATGAAGATGGTGATGAAAATGGCTCATAGTCTACCAGTGTGAAGTCAATGGCAAATTCATATTGAGTTCAGCGTTGCACACTTGGGCTTGCTAGGGAGAAAGAAATACCATATCCTGCCTTTTCCGGAGATGTCATTTTTAGTGTCCACTTGAGTCCAACCTCTTCTAGTCCATAGTACCTCCACAGTTGTTGCTTTCCAACTCTTGGCCTCTTCAGAGTCCCCTGCCTTGTCCATGTCTTGGGTATTCCTTTACGTTGTCCTCATCCCTGGCCTGCCTCCGGGCATTATAATGACCTAGAAACCCAGTTGGGTCAAGGGCTAGGCATCCTCAAGCCACTGGAGATCAGGGTTGTCATCACTAAATATAGTAAAAAAGTGGAAGTTAGAACTTCTGAGGTGGATAAAGGGATGGATGGTGTAAAAAATTTCCCGATGTTTTAGTAAAAGAAGAGAAAAAAGGAGACAGAATGAAACAATCCAACCAGATAAAAGCTGCTTCTAGAGTCTGAGGTGGAACCAAAACACCATTGGAGAATTGGGGATGAAATGGTTAAAAAGCCCCCCCAAAAGTCTACAAACTTAGTGATCTTTGTAAGAATAGCAAATAAACAGCAAACAGCTAAATGAAGTCTAGCATTATGGTCATTACTGCATAATGCAGAAAATGAGTCATATCCTCAGTTTAGAGCCTCAAGTGAGTAACAGAAGTGGGTGTAACATCATCACAGCATGAGCTTTCTTGGGGATACCTGCAATATCTGTCTCAGCATGACTAGAGAAAGGGGTTGTAATAGATTATTTAATGCCTCGAGTTTGATAAAGCACAAATATAATTGAGCATCCTAATTTTATTCCCTTCCTCCAGAAGATGGCAAAAGTTAGCTGGACTTAACACAGATAGACGGAGAAAAATGTTTCAGGACTGTTTGTGCTATGCTCCAATTTCAGGTCACCACTTGTTTAATGCTCCAGATGGAAGGGTTGATCCCAAACCCACTGAGATAAGCGGTTGTTTGGAGCAATCAGCCACCGCACCTTCAGTTTGGCAGCACTGCAGCGTGCTGGGTGAAGTGCCGCACTCCAGGCAGCAGAAGGGGCTGCTCGGCTGCAACATGAGTGTGCTCTAGGAGCTGTGCAAGTCCCAGCTTAGGTCGCACATTTCCCTTTGTCGGGAGGGAAATTGTCAGTGACATCTCCACGGAGATCACAGCCAGAAATGCAGGTGTGAGAAGTTTAAATTTTGTACACAAAATACGAGAGATGTGAATTGCAGTATTTTTCAGTGTTCATAGTATTGCAGACCTTCTGCTGAAGAAAAATCCCTTGAGACTCACTCCTTGAGTACCAGAGAGGTTTGTTCCCACTAATATAGCATATATTTTGGCTAGGACAGAGTGGAGAACTTGCATTTACAGAGGAACCTTGACTAAAAAAAAAAAAGAATACATAACAAATACATAGAAAGAAACATCAGATTAAGTACAGATTTGGCAACAAGGAATTTTTTTCCAGCTCAGCAAGGAACTCTAGAAAAAGGAAAGAAATATTACTAATAAAATCAGAAAAGACACAAAATAAGCTTTTCTTTCTCGTACAGTTAGTTTATTTTGTTCCTATATTTAGCTGCTCTGGCAGTTTATAATTTCAACATTAGGAAAACGTGAGAGTATTTGAGTAAAGTGATATGCTGAAGTCAAGAGGCTTCCTGCCAGCAGAGAAGGAGAACTGAGGATTGCTTGTTTAAAGGATGCTTCTGAGGTGGTTCAGCTTAACCTGGTGCTTATCCCATGGTGAAGTTCTAATTTGATTCCAAACAAATTTGTCCTCACAGTTTTTTCAGCCTAAGGGTTTTGACAGCTGCTGTAGCTGACCGATCAATGGTCAGAGCAGATTTGTGCCCATGCCCTCGGAAAGGAAGGGAGCAATGGGTCAATTTGGAGGATGTTACAGACACCCTTGCAAAAGCCAACATGCCAGCAACCYGTGCTAAAAACACAACAGCCCATGACAGCTATTCCCTTCTTAATCTCCTCTAAGAGGAGGTAGGCTGCATCCCTAATTGGCAGAAAGCTCCAACTGCCTTCTTGGAAACCTTGCAGCAGGGCAGGATGAGAGGTGGTACAAGGACATGTGAGCTCCCACCTGAGCTGCCTTTACATTGATTTTTGGTTTTGGACAAGATGCTGCCATTTGAACACACATTTTCTCCTTTGGACAGCGTTCAACATATCAGTCACATTGCTTAAGACCCACAGTAAGGTAGTGATCGTATCTTCTGTTATGAGAAAATGTTCATGTCACAGTTGACTTCTTCAAGGTCATATCCTTATTATTCAAGCCGACTGGGAAATTTTAACAAAGTGACTCCCTAGCCCTCCGCTCCCTGAGAAAATGCAAATTTATCAGAACAAAAAATTGATTCTTTTCATTTTGAAGACTCTTAACACATCAAAATATTCTGTTTCCCATCCAGAAGGAGGGAATCTTGTTATCTCAAAATTTTTGGCTGTGTTGGGTTTTCTGGGTAATACAAATGTGCAGAAGGAATATTGCCAACTGGCTGTTTTTAGCAACATGAGAAACAATACCAGCCATGGGGAATGACCCTGCATATCGCTTTCATTTGAATGACTCAGCAATACTAATTGTCAAGAACCAATTCGATCAGCTTAGCAGAGCCTTGCAACTGCTGCTGAGTTAGTTCAATCCTGCTGGCTGCGTCACCGATGGTTTCCCTAGCTGTGAAGCAGAGGAAGCAGTGAGACAATAGCTACAGCGGTAGGAAGCTTTCTAGCCTCACCCCTGCTTCCTCCCGGCAGCAGGGGTATTACCTGCTTGTCCACTCCTCTGCTGGGTTCACCTTCCTATAATCCCTCTGCTCTGGCAGCTCTGGTTTGGATAGAGGGAGTCACGTTCAAAATCCTGCAGAAATTAGATTGTTCTCAAGGTATGTATTTACCAGTGCACTGTTGCAAGCTCTGAGGAAGCTGTTGCAGTGTTAATAGCTCTACTGCTGCCAGATGAAAGAAGGAGAGTATTCAGATCTAATAAATCAACAGAAGTTAAAGCAGTTTCTGCCTTTTCTGTTATATTGCATATCAACAGGAATGTGGTAAAGTGCTTTTTTATATGGTTTAGCATCTGACATTTCAGCACATCTTGTAAGTGTGCATTAGGAGAGTGGAATGTTGCTATATTTGTACTTGCAGATTTGGAATGAGAATAAAATCTGGAGAGATGCAATGTGCACATGGAATGTTTTCCAGAGGGGCTGAGGCTGGGGAAATCCAGCACAGTGAAGCTTAAGTTGTCTTGAAACTTTAGGCTGCAAATGCAGGGAGACAAGGCATGTATCGGTTTTGAAATGGAACTGAAAACTGTTGAAACTTGTAGCTGCTTCTCCAAACCCTGCTTAATTGTGGGATCACAGATACCATTGTAAAATACTGAAATAATGAGTTTGATTTTTGCAGTTACTCTCAAAATATGTTGTTCCTTTGTCTTGTCTCCTAGGATATTGGTGATGGCCCCCTGTCTAGTCACTTCAGGAGGGAGCCGTTGCTGTTGCAAGTGCTATTTTTAAGGAAGCTGGGCTTTTACTGCTGAGACCTGGTGGGGTCATGATACAGCACTGTCTCGCTGCAGCCATGGTACTGTGCATCAGCACGATCCTCCCCCTGCTTCTATCAATCGACCGTTTTCTGTTAGATCCCTTCCTGCCTGTTAGTGAGGTCTCTGGAGTCACCACAAGCCTGTAGTCAGCAAAGCTACTCAAAGCTATGTCAGGGCCCTGAGGGCACTAATAGGCCTGAACAGCCTCACCTGGGGCCTCCACCCACACCCCTGCCCACAGCCCAGGAGCCCCTTTCAGCTCAGCCTTCAGTCCTGATCTGAGCTACATGGCAGGAGTGCTGGTCTCCAGCTTGGCCACAGCCACAACTGTGTCTGGCCATGAACCCTGTTGATCTGGACCCCAAGCCACAGACCGACGTTGCAGCCTGGCATCAGACCTGCCTTGTCACTATGGACCTTCCTTGGAGACCTGAAGGGGACAGGCATGTTGACAGAGTGGTGAGGAACCAGCAGCCTTGGCTGCATTTTGACATGCAAGACAGGCCTTGGGAGATGGGCCTAATGTTTAACTCCCTAATGTTTAACTTGTGAAGAGAAAGTGAGTTCTGTCCAGAGGTGAAGGAACCCTTCTGCATAAGGTGCAGAAACGCCTTCCTGGTAGATTGGTCCAGGGAGGGTCAGTGTATCCTAGAAGGTGGAGATGAATTGCAGAGGCAAAAATGGTAGCATTCCCTACTGTCTTCCCCTGTTTTCCAGTACTTCTCCTCAATTAGCTTGTTTGAATGTTGCCTTTCCTTGCTAGGTTCCCTTCTCTGCTCCTGCCTGGACACTGCTTTGTCTTTTTTAAGAGCAACATCAGCTTTCAGGTCTCCTTTGCTTCTTTTTCAGTCACCTGTGCTCTGCTGGTAATGTTCTTTGTTTCCAGCAGAGGCTGCTAAGGCTGCCTTTACAGTTAATAGGGTTCCAAGGAGGTACGAGGGCCTACCGCTTTCTCTCCTTCCAAAAAGCACTTAGACTTTTCCCTTTGATGGGAGAAGCTGAATTGAGCATCTTAGACAAGCCCACAGCTCCCAGGGGCTTTCCATTGCAATTCAGCCACTTCCCAGGCTACCCTGCCCCATGGCCAAGCTGCAGGAGGATGTGTCCCTTCCCTCCTGAGGTCCAGTCCCATCCCCTTCACCTTCTCCTCCCACTGAGCTACAGAGGCAAACTGGGGCAGTGCTGCAGAGGGACTGCAGCCAGCCTGGCCTCCCCACCTGGAGCGTTAGCTTAAAGGCAGTTGAAAGGAGATTGGGCCAGGAAAGGCTGTAGCACATGTAGGTGAAAACATAGACACAGAGGGAAAGGCTTTGGACGTTGCTGGAGCCTGGATATTGTAAGAACATTTAATATGTCTCTTTTTTTAAGGAGCAGATGGGTAGATACACCTTGTTTTATGGTAACAGAAAGTTGTTTTCTACCCTAGACATGAGGAATTCCTTTTTCAGTAGATGTGGAGATCTAGCACTGAGCACTGTATTGCAGCTTGAATATTGAGAAAAGGGCCAGTTAGCCAGAGAGCAGAGGCTTGGGCTGTTATTGACTACCCACCAGAGAGTGGTCACCCAGCTGCTGCATCCGGCAGTGCCTCTGCATTTGGACCATTTGGGTTTTACAGATGTTCATTTGAAGGCGCATAGGCAGGGGGCTGTGACAGCGGGACCTAGTGAAAGAACAAAACTACTTGTCTTTACCTCTGCTGTGGTCAGCTGCACGGGAGCCTTTGTTGCAGGGTTGAGCTGTTGGGCACAGTGCAAAGCCGTGACCCTCTCAGGCAGTACTTTACCATGTCTTTATTAGACAAGGAGAATCTTCCACGGTCATCTTCTCTGTGCTAATGAACATTTGCCTAAAGCTCCTCTGAAAAAATCATTTTGCTTCCACATTGGGTATCCATCTCGGGCTAAGCGTGCTTCCCATGATGCTCTACTGTTGTTTTCCCATTTAGGCTGGTTTGGAGTATTTTATTTCACTAAGTGATTCCGTGTTAAGACTTCTGTGTGTTGGCTGAGCAGAGGAATAAAAAGCTCCATATCCTCAGTTATCCAAACTGTTCTCTGTTCTGCTTATGAAATAGTGACTCTTTGTGCCAAAGGACCTTAGGGAAATTTCCCCTGAAACCAGCAAATATTAGTCCTGTGTAACTGAACGCGCTGCTGGGGCGGTGATGGCAGCGCTCGCTCCACAGGGCAAGGTTCACATGAGATGTCTCTCTGCTACCCAGCAGGCCGAGGCAACCCACCAGCTGAGGGGCGCGCCGACCTGCCGCTCCCGTCCGCCAGGTGGCGCCATGGGGCGCGGCGGGGCTTCCCCGAGGGCGGGCCCGGGCCGCCACGTCCGGCCGCCGCGCCCCGCCGCGCTGCTGGCACCCGGCCGGGGAGACGGCGGGGGAGGAGCCTGGCGGGGCGCAGCCCGTTCGCACCGGCTCCCGGCAGCCGCTCTTCGGGCGTCCCGGCGAAGGCGGGGCCGGTAGGGAGCCCCCCCGCGCCGCCTGTCCGTGTCCCGCACCCATCCCTCCCCGCCTCCTCCCGCTGCGGGAGCCAGGTGAAATGACGGCTTTGCTGATGTCCCCGGTAAAAAAGAAAAAAAAAAAAAAAATATTCAGGATTAACTGAATATATGTATATTTACACTTAACCTAATGTGTATTTGTAAAGTGTCTGGTATAGAGGGGCCCTGACTCTACTTGGAGCTGCTGGACAATAAAAATACTCTGAATCTTAACATTTCATGAGGTCAGCAGGCACATACGGAGTTATTGTGCATTACTGTATCACACTTTGTGCATACACACTAGTCAAAGCTGCAGGTGAAGTCCTAAGGGCGTTGCTGCCAACTTCAATGGAGCTGAAATTTCAGCTAGATCTGTTGTTGAAAAGAAATCAAGTGTTAACATACAGCACTTGTGAATTACTGCCTCTTGGGTATGTGATGCTRTATTTGCCCATTTTTGAGGTCCTTAGGCCTCCTGGCATGTTCTCCAAGGGGATTTAAAAGGATCATTTACAAATACCTAATTGAATGTTTACTACCCTTGCCCCAAGTGGAATCGGGCCATTTTATAAATACACGTCCAATCCTTTTTGGATACAGAGGAGTCTCAGCTCAATTTAAATCTTGTGGGAATGAGTTCCATAGGTTAATTATGTGCTGTATGGAAAGGGATTTTAGAATTTAAAATGTTGCCTTTCAAGCTGTATTGAAGTCATCTTGTTCTTGTATTATTAAAAGGGGGTAACCAGTCAGCCCAGAGCTGACAACAGGGACTTATGCTTTGACACTAACAAATATTGCTTAAACAGGTTACTATCCACTCCCGTTAATGTCCAGACTCTCTCTAGAGTCACCCTAAATTCCTGTGTGAAAAAGTATTTCCTTTCCTCAGATTTGAATTTACCACCCTTTCCATTTCCTTGCATATCCCTGTGTTCAAACATCAAGACAGGAAAGAGCCAAGCTCCTATCTCCTGTATTGATCCCATTAATTCCAGTGTGTGCTTATATCAAGTCTTCTCTTATTCACTTCTTCTCTGTCCTGAAAAGTTCTGGTCTTTTTATCTTCGTTTGAATTTTCCCAGGCCCTGTATCATCAGCATCTTTGTGAAGATGAAGTAGCCAACAGCTTGAGGGTTGGTGTTTTACCCTGAAGCAGGTAGGGCTGTAATCTCCCTTCCTTCCTAGTGCCTCTTAGCACAGCTCATGATTTTTTCCGTAAGCTGAAAGAGTAGCTGTACAATTTCTCTTAATCACAGATGTACAGTGGCCACATATCTCAGGTTCCTACAAAGATGTTTTATTTTTCCACTGTCCCGTACCTCAAGCATCCAGACACCTTGTTGCTGCCTTTGGCCATAGCTACGTGTTCCCATGAAGGCTTTCCTAAGCTGTTTGCAGTAATACCCAGGTATATTTTGTATTAGCACCATTAACTGTGAGCAGCACTGTCTGAAAACAACCATGCCTTATTACTTTACTGAAGTACAATTATCTGTTAAAACACCCAGACTGGGCTAGCCTTTTTTTTTTACCCCCTGTAATTGAAATTTGGCTTGAAGTGTTTCTAATTACATCCAGTAAATAGAGACAAAATCCAATCCCTCAGCAGTAACTCACTCGCCCATTGTCCAACAATGTCTCCAATGATTTATTTGATGACTGTTGCTTGGCCATGTACGAGATGGGGTGAGCAGCAGAAATGATACTCATTAGGACAGATAGGAGCACTGATGAAAAAGCCAGTTCAACTATTGCTGAACTATTTGGAGAGTGCGTTGGAGACGACTGTATACCGGAGATTGAAATGTATGTTTCTCAAAGGATTAGGAGGGGAGTCAAAATATGTGCATCTTTAAACAAGCTGCGATCCAGATTTTGTTGTCCTTATTTAAGGTTATCCCAACAGGCCAACTCTCAGACTTTACTGAAGTTTGCTTATGTAGTGACTGGTTTTTCTCCTCTTCTGATTTTGTCCAGAGAAAGCAGGGAGCAGCTATCAGTGAGCTTCCAGTAGTGCTCCAAGTAGAGGGTATGGCCGCACATATGAAAATAAGATAGCGTTACTCATTATAAGAAGTGGCAAAATCTGACCTGTAGATATCACCACTATTTTTCCACTTATACAGACTATTGGTCATATGCTAATAGAAAAAGCTGCCAACTAAAACGTTTTAAGAAAGGAAACACTGTTTGAAGCCTGGCAATAAATGTTTTCCTTCCCCTGAAATATGTGTTGAACATATATAAAGAAGACTCAGAAGAAGTGTCTATGAGATTTAACATTTTGTAATCATATGGATGGATTTGTTAACATTTTTCATGCTTTGTTCTTTAACAGATGAGCATTGTAATTAATACTATTTGGTTAAAAACAGTAATTAAACACTGAAAAGAGTAGATAATGTAATGCAGTTGGATAAATGCATTAAAAAGGCAATAGTATAACATTAAAATGCCAACGCCGTGAAATCTTTGTTGGTTTAAAATTCCTTTGCTATTCTGCCACTTTCTTTGTTTCTTTATGCTACTGTTTTTTCTTGTAACTGTAAACATCAGATGACCACTAGCAATGAATATCCAGCGGTGCTGCCTCCCAGGATGTGTAGCTGCATCCTCTAAGCCCAGTGTTACAGCAGCAATCAGGATCCACGTGGCCGATTGTTTTGCAGACATAATGGTGGCGTATTTATGTATCTCTAAACTTGTTTTTCAGGATCTGTGGCTGCCTGCGTATCATGAAGCTCACTGCTTAACAACAGAAATAAAGCACTTGTCAGGCAGAAGCAATGCGTCAGTGCAAAATGGAATTCGCAAGCCTAAAGTTTACACAAGGCAACAACAAAATCTACTGTGCCATTCTGTTAGGCAACAAAGGTAATTTGTTGTGCAACATAATGAGGACTTGTGTATGATAGACAGCAGTGGCTCTCGGTTACAGGGTGTTGACATCAACAAACACATGCAGCATGCAGATATAAGAGAATTGCTATACATAGCAGAGAATTCAAAAGCTTTGTTGTTATTACTACAGAGTATTTTTCCAACTTAAAAATCACAGAATAAACAAACACACTGGGACCAGTCCTGCAGTCCTTTATGCTTTGGGTAGGACCTTCATCGTTTCCTTTTGGGTTGGTCTGTGTCTTAGACTTGACCGTCACCCTAGGGGCCACAAGGTCAGGGCTCGCAAGTGTCATGCATTTCATGTGGCTCTGACACATTTGGCAGGTCTCCTGCCAGCCCACAGAATGACAAGGGGAGAGCGAGTGTAGGGTGAGAACTAAGATACAYTCATAACACTGTTTACCGCTGCCCGGAAGTCCATGACGTGTAATCCCACATGCTCCACTGCTGCTGTTAGCATATACACTCCTAAAAGCCAGTTATCCTTCCTGTAGGGAGGCAATGGTCATTCACTTATTTTGCAGATAAACTGCCAGCAAGTGGGCTGTGTACAGAGCTGGGAATAGAGCCGTGGCTTCTAAAGCAGCGAGGTTCATCTGCTTTGCCGTATCACCTTTCAAAACAAATCTACCTGCTGGTGCGATTGGGCCTCTTGTTTATGATGACTTAGGTGGCTCTCTGCCTCCAGAGCTGGGGCTAGACCCAGAGATCCTGTTTGCTGACATTCCAGTGCTGTCTCACAAATGCTTGTGTAACTCACTGCTGGGTATGTGTTCTCCTGGCCCACACTGAATGTTTCCCTTGTTCAGCTGGAAGAGAGAGTCTGGGAGCAATCTCTTCCTGAGAGCTGCAAGGGAGAGTCTGGGCTCGAGCTTCACTGATAAATTCATGCAGGAGAAATAAGTAATCAAGACTGTGCCACATGGCATGTAGAGTTGAGGACTAAGCTGAAGTTGTGTTGGTAACCTTTGTCCTGGCAATCTCTGGGGTTGGTTCTGTTTCTTCAGCGTGCATGTAACGTTGTACCTTACACATGATATTCTGGAATAGTCATAATCAAGCAAACAGTTTTATTCCGTGACTGCTGTGTTAATCTAGAGTTAATGCTTGCTTTTTGCCTCAAACCACAGTCAAGCCTGGTTGGCCAGACCACATTAGGGGAAGCTGCTCCTGTAGAAAAGTTGAAGACCCCCATTCCCTTGTGTACTGTGCCTTAAGCATTGCTGTCAGTGGTGGGATGTTGGAGTTCTGACTGTGCCAGTGACTCAGCAAGGGCCTGATCTATTTACTCCTACTCAAACAAGAGCCCAACTACTTAGCACAGTTATGACAGCAGTACAGTTAAGGGTAAACCACTGAGTTAGCCACTACCTTGGTCAAGCTACTTTACCTCTCGGTGATTTGGGTTACATGGGAGTATCATCACTATGAACTTACTCTCCAGTGCTTGAGGATTTAACCAAACAGGCTGAAATAGCTAAAGAAAAGCTGTGAAATGAAATTTAGTGAGTTATGGTGTAATGTTGGGCACGACACTCAGGCCAAGGTTTTCAAACTAATATGTGTTGAGAAAAATTTTGATTTTGGTGCCAAACAGGCACCCGTACTTCATTTCCAGACATGCCAGGCACCTGCCATTCAGCAGTGGCTTCCTCTCATTATAAGGCAGATGGAGTTGTCTGGCCCTGTTTTTCTTGTGTACTTTTTAAAGCCTCTTGAACAATAGCGATCTAGTCCTGATGGAGATATTTTAGGAGCCACCATGATAGAAATACTTCATGATGGTACTGGTTTTTTTAATTTAAGCAAGGTTAATTTAATTACCAACCAAAGTAATTAAATTAAGTCAAACCAAATGAATATTGCATCATAAGGAGCAATAAGATTCCATACTGTGAGGATAAGAAGCAAACAAACCAACCCTGCCTTTCATGCAGAAGATGCTATCTGGCATTTGCATAGATATTGTATACGTAATTAAAGCCATCCTTAATGTGTAATGCTGTTATTACAGCCCTTGCTGTTTTGTAGCAGTTGGTAGACCTTGTAATGAACAAGTATAAAAACATCCCAGGGACTCTAGAAAGCATTACAGCGACTTTGCAGACAATGACTGTCTTAAAGTAAACCCCATAAGCATCCTTGCTTTTTCACAGGGAAACATCTTGTTAGCATCCATCAGTATGAATGCCATTTTGCATCAAGAAAATGCTGATCATGGAACAGTCTGGGCACTGCGCACAGAAAGCTCACAGGTGAGTAAGCCGGCTGGCTCTTTCTGAAGTGCTAGTGCAGTGTGTTTTCAAATTCACAGTGCTGCTTGGCTGAGCCTCAGGGTCATGAAGAGGTGAGCTGCTGCGCTAGACAGCCCCGTGTGAGCTGCCCTCCCAGAGGTACCGCGCTTGGCTGCGCGGCAGAATTGTGCAGCGGTAGGCAATCCCATGTCGGACGTGCCAGAGGGTTGTCTTTCCGCTTGAATGCAGCTACTTGCAAATGTTCTGCTGCTTCGTTCCTCTGCAGCCCTGCTTTCAGGACCATTTCAAGGTCAAGGCTGTTAACAGGGCTGTGAGTGCAATGCTTCCTCTCAGACTGCGAGGTCCGTGGTACAGGGGTGATTATTTACGATACGCTTGTGCAGTACCTAGCGCACTGAAATGTTACTTTCCTCAGCACTTGCAACCTGCCTAAGAGCCACACAGTTCATGTGCCTTTCGCGCATCTGTCAGCCCTGCTGCCTGTCCCCCAGGGTCTCTGAGTGGGCAGCTGGGCTACCCTAGCCTTGGGGCTCTCACCCCAGATACTGTTTGCAGGGAGCAGCTGGAGTGATTGATGCTGGGGATTAAGGCCAGCTTCTGGGGCTTCCTTTAGCCAGCCCTTCCCTCTTGCATAGGCAGCAAGTGAGCACCCAGAAATACTTTGGCAAACTTACCCATCCCCGAGGTCTCTCTGTCAGTACCTCTTTCTCCCTCGTTTATTCCTTCATCTCCTGCCACTGTAGCAGAGGATGCCGCACCACTTCCTCGGCCCTCCTTGCCCTGTTCTGTGGAGCTGTGTATTCCCTTTCCAGCATTACTTGAGTCAAGCACAGCAAGATAAAGGCACAGGAGAGTAATGTTTAGCTGAATAAATTATCACATGTAGAAGTGCACAGAACTCGCACCGTTTCCATCAGCAGCTTACCAGAATTTGAATGAGTACGATCATTCAAAAACCAAGTTAAGAAGGCTTTTCACATGTAAGCATTTGGACTGAGATTTGGTATGGCGGCAGATGGACGTGTGGAGTTGTATGTTTCAGGCCTCTACTTTACTGTCTTTGAAGTACTGTATTAGTGTCAGGCTCATCTGGGTCGAGATGGTGGAATTTGCTCCTTGGCAGGAAGCTTGCCATCTGATTGCTCTCTGTGTGGATGTTTTTTGTGCAAATGGTGTATCTGTAGTGCTTTAAAGTCAGTGTTGTGCCCAAACTGCACCTAGATAAGCCTTTTCAAAATTCAGGAAATGTGTCCATAGCAGGATTTGATTTTAACGATTAGAAGAACCAAAAAATAATAGATATTCCTTTAATCTGCTTGCAACAGGCACTGCACCAGGTGAATGTCAGAGACAGGATGACTGGGACTGTCAAGGACTGACAGGTGATCAACCAACTTTACTTAACCAAATTGGTAGTTTTTATATTGTAATCTAAACTGAGTTTCAAAGCAGGTGTGTTAGAGGTATTTACTAAGTGCTAGGGCTCAATAAGTGCTGTTAGTAAGATGAAACTTGGAATTAGGCACTTTGAAAGTCATAACAGGTCGAGTATCTAATGAAAAATTAAAGAATGAAATTAGCAGGAACAAGAGAGTTCCCACCAGAGCAATAACCTGATCCCTGAAAGCAGCCAGCAGCCTCCGTGGAGGCAGTTAGTGTGCTCTCTTCTCACAGCTGCTCGCATCTTCTCCCAAGACTGTGGCTTGGCTTAGTTTTGGTTTTGTTTGTTGTCAGCACAGGCTGATTTGAATATGGTCCAAGTAAAAACAGTTAAAATCTCAGTTAAAATCTGCCTCCAAGAGAGTTTTAGCTGTGTTTTCAGAAGTGTTCATGCACATTGCTGACAGCAAATGGTTCTCCACTAGTAGTCAGTCATCTCATAGCCTAGTCTTACTTTCATACTTCTTAGCTATAGAGCAAGAAACACTCAGAAATCTGTTGTGTTCATAATATGCAAAGATCACTTACTGAAAGGGAAACGTTTGAGAGTAACGTGCCAGTTTTCCCCTGCATTTCCCTACCCAGAACTTGTGACTACCAGAAGGGACTGCAAACCAAGTGGGCCCTGGGGAGCAGCAGGCAGCTCTGCCTCTCAGTCTGCCGCCTCCTTCCCTCTGCTCGGCCTAGATCAGCTCGTGGTTTACTCTTAATGCTTTCTACAGGGCACCTCACTACCTGGGGATTGCTCCTGTGCTGCTGCTTTATGTGAACGGTCGGTTTTGGCTGCCTTCTATTCCCACAGTGAAAGCAAAATGCTGAGCACTCCCACTCCGCATTCACACAGTTACTCTGTGCCAGGGGAGTAAGAGCTCTTGGTGGTATTGCCAGACACTACTCTTAGCACATCTTCTGCTCTGTGTGTGTATGTGAGGGGGGTGTTTTCTGGTTTTGGGTTTTCTTCTAAGATTCCAGATCTTTAAAGTTATGTTAATAAAAGAAAATGTCAACCTTAAAAAACAAAACCACCAAAACTCTAATTGTAGTCCTTATAAAAAAAGTAAAGACTTTAAATTAATAATACATTATAAATTTTTTTTTTTGCCCTAATGGTTGCATGAAAAAAACTTAGAAATGAGATGCAGCTGTAATCTAATAGTTCAGGCAGAAATTAACTGATAATTAATATGAAAAAGTTATACTTTTAAAGTAATTTGCATAGTTTTTAAATGCTAAGTATTGGCAATATCATCTCTTTAATGGCTAAATTCAAGAGTATGATACTGCTTTTTCCTCCAAATAATGTTATAACAATATGTAAAACTATGTTTAATACTGTTACTTGATTAGAATTGGGCAAGCATAGACAAGCAAGAAATACGGAACAACACAAAGCCAATTCCTTGTGGACTTTACAGGACCATCAGGACATTCTCACTGCTTATAAGAAAATATGTATATAGCTCCTGGCTCCATTACTTAGAGAGTGAGGTGAGATCTTTTTCTGTAAGCCTTCTTACAGGAAACTCACCCTCCTCAAGGTGTGTAATGAGAGATGACAGTAAAAAGAAAATGCAAGAAGAATAAAGGGCAACACTAGATAGTGACAAGAACACAAAAGATCCCAGGAAGTGGTGAGGGAGAGGCATGGATTGTCAGGATCTGAAGAATGCTAAATACGCTGGTAAGTGACAACTAGGTGAGATGAAACTGTGGTCAGGACTATGCAAGTTAGGCCGGGCAGACGAGCTGTCTGCAGGCTGAAAAATCCAACTACGCTAGTGAACATTCAAAAAAAGATTCCTTCACAGCAAGGGCAAGAAACTGAGCAAGTCAGACTTGTAGTACCTTAGTGCTTATTTTTATCCTTTCAGGCAATGCTTAGGTGCCGCAGCTGTGTTCAGTGCATGGGAACAGCCTTACCTGGAGAGCAACATCTGCGCAGGGACAGCTGATGGAGGGTGGAAGAAGTGAAGTGTTAGCCGTGCTCTGTGGGAGGAAATTGGAAGTTTGGATTAAGGAACTGCCTTAGGGACACTCAGTGGAGAATTAGAGCCAGCAGTGCCTTTGCTGCTGGTTGTTTTCTGGAATTTTTAAGTTGACACATTAGCTCCCCTGGTGTAGGTGGAATTGTCCTGGTTCATACCAGGGTGTTGAAAGGAAGTAGAGTCCTTTCAAAGCATGGTTTAACCTACAGATGCCATAAAAGCTGCTGTCAAAAGTCAGTCATGGAGAGCGATACCTCACTCAAAATCTGTCAATTCTGATGCAGATACAAACTCAAAAGCACCAGCAGTCTCTGAGACTTACTGGTGGAAAACACTTCATAAGGTCCTGACTGAAATTGTTTCTCCTAGTTGTTCCTTCTCAGCTGCTTATAGGGTTTTCATCACATCTGCTGTTGATTTATATAGGTGTTAGGATAGGTGCCTGAACTTAGATTATTAAACGACCACTTCCAGATACAGAAGTGAGCACTGGCTCTTCTGTGCTGAAAGAAACCAACAGGATATATTCTTTTTCCTTTAAGAAGGCAGTTGTTAAGGAGAAGTCACAAGTACATTGGGAAAAGAAGCAAAAAGCTCTGTTTTAGCCTGGATTAGTTCACTCATCCCATTTGTCCGGTGGGAAAGAAGCTTGCAACAGTGGAAGGAAGGGGGCGATGCAGAGAGCACAACGAGTGGGCAAGGGAAGATGGTGTCTTCTTGTGCTGTGGGTTTATGCCAGATAAAATTTGGACTGAACTCTGGCTTTATTCTTTCTACGACTCCAGGTGGAAGCTGCATGTACAGAGTGCCCTGAAGCCCTTACCCCTGTGGAAGGGTTGTTGCTGTTGCAGTATGGTAATGTAACTAGTAGGCAGGGATGTTTGTTCAAGGGGAGGGGGACCAGCACCCTGCAAGAAATGGCAAGGAAGCTAGTGCTCGCTGTATTTTGTTTTCTGTCGGTGGGGAGGGAGGGCTTTGCTCATTCTAGGGGATGGGGGAGGGAAGAGCTCTGGTGCTGTGGATCTGCAAAGCAAACCCATGAGCATAGGCTCCAAAGGAGCCTGGAAAAGGAAGCTCCAGGTGGAGGTGGCTTTGGGTTCCTTTGTTCTGTGACATTGGCTTTCCTGCCCTGCTCAGACCCCTATTTGTGACCAGCACAGCTATAGAGGAGGGTTTGGAATTGCTATTGTTCATTGCAAGCTATTGCGCATACCAAGCATTAAAAGAATGTCAGGCTTCAAAAATATAATGTTGCTGCATTTTTGGCATATTTTTCAACTTTGTATGTTTGAAAATTCTCATTAAACCTTCCTCCAAGTACTAAAATTTACAAGATACTATTAACCCAAGTCCTTCCGCTGACAAATACCATTCTTGCTGCTTATGACAGCCAATAAAACAGGAATACGAGGATCAACTTGCTCTGTGGGACGTCCCAATCCTCCTGCAAGGGCATTTTTTAGATTCAGGCTTTTCTTAGAAGCCATGTTTGCCTTTGGTCCCCATGACTGAGGCCACCCCTTCTATGGGGGCTGCTTACTGTCCTCCTCTCAGCTCTAACAGTTGCCTCATGTCTACTAGCAGACACCCCCTGGTCTTCCCAGGAAATACAGCCTGCAGCCCATAGTGGCAGAGTTTTGTGCTCTACCACTTGACATGTTGCCAAATGTGATGACTGGATTTGCACATCTGTGAACACTACACCTGAAGTTACAGGTTTTGATTTATTAAAACACCATCTCCCAAGCGGTGGCCCAAAACCTGGTGGCTGTGTTGGTGGTGAAGGTTGGCATAAGATGCTACTGAAGTGCAGAGGAGAGTGCTTTGAGTGCAGGTGTTTTGATGACTGGCTGGAGTTTAGCAAGATGTCCGTATCGGCTGTGGGTAGCTGGTTTCTGCTGGTGCCTGAAAAATGTGCAGCAGTACTGTGCTGGCTCAGGCAGGCCAGAATGTCCCCTGGTCTTGCAGGGTGGTGCCTGCGGGATGGTGTGCGTCAGCCTGAGGGGCTGACGGGGCTCCTGCATGAATTTTGTGGTGGGCAGAGGCCTGTGGCATGCTTGACGTTTGTGGGGAAGGCAGGCACTGTGGATGGGCAGCTAGATGCACCACCATAAGACCTGGCTGGGAAGAGGAGGTGCGAGACCTGGGCCCTGCATACCCCGTCAGTGTCACGTATGACCTGGTCCTCTCCAGCCAGTTCCTCTGGAGGAATTGGAGACTGACGCTCAATGAACCAGCAGATTTTATTGCAATACTTACCTTTCCTGAGGGAAGGAGACAAAGGGGGAGAGAATGAGGAATAGCTGGGTAGGATTTAGCATGACTCAATATTTCACTACCAAGTGCAAAGTCATGGCTGAAAAAATGATGCCTGTAAACTTTGGGGGCTGGCCTGCTCTCCTGCCCAGGGCGAAGGTAACTTGCTCTTCTGGGGCACCTGCAGGGCTGTGTATGGTTGTGGCATGCAGGCAGAGCCTCTGCTGGGCTCCCTGTTGGCCTGAGGTGCTCTAGGCAGGCAGCGGTGCTTCAGAAAAGTGGGAATGCCTGGAAAAAAAAAAAAGGAACTGGCCCGATGCCCTTGGGGGGAGCAGGGTGCCGGGAGCCCCGCTGCAGCCCGGGATACCCAGTGTCAAGTAACCTTTAGGTCTAAATGTGCCTTTGCTCCGGGGCCGGGCCGAGGAAGAGGAGGAGGAAGAGGCGGGGGAGGCCGGTCGGCCCCGGGGTGGGGCGGACTGCCGGGCAGCCTGTGCCGGGGACGCCCTGTCGGTGCGAGCCTGCGGGAGACGGGGTCCCTGCCAGCACAGCCGGGTAGGACAGCGAGTCTTGTTTCTTCTTTATTTCACTTTTTACCTTCCCCACGACCCCTTCCCAGGACTGAGAGCCCCGGGGCGGCCGCTCGCCCGTCCCGGAGCCAGCCGGCCAGTGAGTGCCGGGGCGCGGCGGGCGGCTTTCCTTCCCGGCTGGGTTCTGACCGCTGGCAGGGCGGGAGAGGGGTTGATCTGAGCACTCCTTGGCAGAGGATCGCTGGGACGGCGCTGCTCTGCGCTGAGACGCTGAGGAAGCGCCCGGGCTGAGGGACCAGGACAGCCTGGTCCTCTGCCGTGGCAACGCCCGGCCGGGCATCGGCTTCTGCGGTGGGAGAGCTGAGCTCCTCCCTGCTCTAACTTACTAAGAGCCGGCTCCTTCCTGGCTCCTAGCTGTGTGGACTCAGGTGTGGTCCCCTCCCTCTCGCTGGCGCCTGGGGTTTTTCATTTTGTGAGAAGCTCCTCTGTCCCAGTTCAGTGGATGCTGGTTGAGCGGCTTCCCAGCCCTTCGCGGTAGTGCATCTCCAGGAGGTTAATCCCCCCCTCCCTGGAGGTGCTTGTGGGGTCTCTTCCCATTTTCGGGGGGGAGGGGATGAGGAGAGGTGTTGAGATTGAAAAAGATCAGAGGCTGCTGCATCAAAAAGAAACCAGGAGAAAAAGGAAAAAATAAAAAAAAAATGGAAAAAGAATCAAAACCGCCAAGGAGATGTGACTACAGAGGCTAATTTACCAGAAAGCAATGGGAATAGGGCCTCCAGTAGGGAAACCCCAGGAAGGTCTGGCAGCTGCCGGGAGTGGGGAAGTGTGGCTGGCAGTGTGTCTGAGGCTAACACCTCCTGCCTGCCAGCATGTGTCAAACCGTTTAGGGTGTTAATGGGAAGAATTCACCAATTAAACAACATTTCATCTTTTTTTCCTTAAACGTTTTCCACGTGTGCTGTCCTGAACGGTAACCTCAAATTTTTTTAATGATGTAAAGCATTAATGTTGCCTGTCTTCTTCTGTAGCAAGGTGTTTTCCTTAGCTGTGATTAATCACCCTGTTTTTCTATTCCAATTAAGCTGCTTACTTGGAGTACTGAGACAATCAGTGTCTCATTGTATGAGCTGGTCTCAGAATTATCAGCGAGTTTGTCACTCAGATTGGATTCTTAGTAGACCAGAGGTATTTTCAGTTTCAGGCTATTGTATTTTACTGGCGATTGTAACGTGCGGGAGGTTACTTGAGTCAATGACCTGTTAAAGCATGAGCAGACTGGGAGGGGTCTGGTAAGAGCCGAGCCTTGATTGCATATGCATACGTGCACTTGGGTTTACTTCTTGCAGACATTACATCCTGTAAGAGAGCTCAGACAACTATTGAGGCACTAGGGGCTATTCATTGCCCTCGGATCAGAATCTATATTAAACGTTTGAATGCGATGTTCCAGTAATAGTTTTTGTACATTAAGCACAAAGATCAGTGAGTTAATCTTTAATGTTGTCAGGGTGATGCACAACATGCCCTGGTGAGCTTAGTCCCTTTTGGCAATAAGAGTGGACAGGTACTGGAGCTGAGATGCTTGACGAGGGGAAGAAATGGAGGAGGAACAGCTAACTTCCTGCAATTCCCAAGCATGGGAAGAGTCTGGCAGTGCTGGGCTATGGCTCCTATTGTTGGGGCCTCCTGTGTCCTGGTGTAATTGGCTCCATCGTTAGCAGTGGCAGCTTCAAGGGTCCACAGAAATGATGAGGAACAGACCTGATCACCAAATATATTATTTTGCAGAAAATTTTAAAGCGAAGCATATTACTTTTGCCAACACTTGCAGTATATTTTTTTAAAGTTTTGAATACTTTTGATTGACAGCTTTGACTGAACTGCAGACTGGCTTCCCTGGCTGGGCTGTATCTCCCCAGTTGTGTCATCATCTCCCCGCTTTGGGTGATCTCACAGCACCTCGTGCGAGGTGTGCCCTGGCAGGTGCATCCAGGGCAACTGAACCACAGCTCCAGTGAGGCGCTGCTTCAAAACCAAATTTTTGTTGAAAAACAAAGATAGTAGATCTTGTGGTTTTAGAAATAAAATACTAGACAGAGTGAGTGCTTTTAGTGGAAAGCTTTTTTTCCCTGAGAAAGCCACAATTTTCAGTAGAAAAACATCATGAAGGGAGTTTTTTGAGCAGCCCCGGGCAGCAGTTATTAAGATCCAATATTAATGGATGGATGAGAAATGAATGCAGTCAATCTTGTCTGTTTCTCGCCTCGACAGCATCCATGAGTGAAACACTGACTGCCACGTCATCCCAGTGTGGCACTTTCTTCCCTRAGAGTAGGTGGCTTATATAAATCTTTACTCTTCGCTCCAAAAGCCTGCGTGGTGTATGTGGTAATACTAGTCCCTTTCATGCCTTGGTGGATTTTGTACTGTTTGTATACTAGTTTTCTAGTTCCTAGGCTAACAGAGCAGTGAGTAGTCAGGTTTATTTTCCACGCTCTTGAGGCATATATGAAAGTTTTTAGGACCTGGGAGTTCTGCTGGGATGCTGCGCGCTGTACCAAGTGCCGTTTTCAAGGAAAAATGTCATGAGCATTTCTAAACTTCATGACCATGGATGCCATGTTCTGAATAGTGAATCTTATTTTCTGCCTTGTGTAATATTTCTCTAACTTGGTGGTGAATTTTAGCAAAACTTTTCTGGCCTGTCCTGCAGGAATTGCATTTAAGTCTGTCAAACAGTGTGGCTGGGAACCTTCCTCTGCAACATCTGGGTATGAGCAGTGCTGGAAACAGGATCCTTGGCAAAAATTAACCTTGTCTCTGAACCATTATGGTTTTTCTAATGAGATCAGTTTGCCACCTGCATCTCTCTGGGGTGTGACTTAATTTTAGAGCTATTGTAAATGTATAAACAACCTTCTGACCTTCCTCACTTCCATCTTTTGCTTTATTCTCCATTTCCTTCTCTTCCTCTTCATCCTCTCTCACAGTCCTGTGTCCTTGCAGACATTCCTTATTGCTGGCTTGAGACATGTTACCAATTGACCATTGTTTCACAGCTACTTCAGACAAGAGGAGGAAAGAGCTTGCGCGGTGAGATGGATAGCCTTCGGGATTTAATGAGCACCCTCTAAATATCACAATCAGCTAAGCTCTGATTTTTTTTTGAAGGCATCACAGTACCCTGGTTCTCACTCTCTGACACCTGAGCATTTGTGGTGGCTCAGCAGAGCTCAGTGGTGGAACCCCTGCATGTATACATCGAATCAGCTTCTCCGTTTCATGAGTTGTGAACAGTGAGACCAGAATTCCCCAGTGACACTGTGATCCAGGAATTCAATTACCCTTAACAGGATAATGCTGTGAGAGATAGGTTTACTATTATTTTTCATGGGAGTTTCTCAGATATAAGGAATTTGTGTTCAAGGCCTGAATATTTGGGATTATACTTTTCATTAATTGTAATCAGTCAAAACAACATTGGCACTGAAGCTTCTGTGGGAAGGTTGTTTGTGAACTATTAATTATTTTCAGTCTACTTGGCATAATGTGAAGGATTACTAACATAACCAGACTTGCAGGTGATGATAAAGTCAACAAGCATTACTTCTACTTTTTAAAGAGGTTGGTTTTCATTATTATTAATCTTTCACATAGATGCCCTCTTCCAGCTGACACAAATTCCTTTTAGAGCTGACCTAAACCTTGTAATTTGCCAGGAATTTAGGATAGCTTTTTATTTAAAATACAATTTCCCCCCTTACTTAATGTAGTGACCAAAACCAGGGCTTTCATTTCGTCTTGTAGAAAGCAAAACATCATGACATTATCTCAACATTGCAGTTACCTTACATTAAATTCTGTGTCTTACCAATCCATCTTAAGAGGAAGAACATGTCTGTTAAATCACAGCATAATTTTTGTCTTCTTCTTCAATTAAACATCTTCCCTCACCAATATGGCCAGGAGGAAAATTGTTTTCAATTGTTCCTATATATTTACTTTGAATATTGAGTGTAGCAGCCTGAATCACACAGGCCAGACTGAGAATGGACTTAATGTTGGTGAAGAGGATGTGTACAGTTTGGACCAGCTTGCACTTCTGATCTACCTACAGCCTCCTTTGTCRTGTTACTCACAGCTCTGACACAGCATTGTCAGCATACATGTAAGCATTAAATTGTTTTTGTGGCTTTGATGGACATTTGTTTGGTGAATATATATTAGTTTCTTGCTGGAACTAGTATCCAGGTTGAAATGAAAGACCAGCTATGTTATCTTGCTCATTTTACTGCCTCCATTGCATGTATTCAGGTCATTTCCAAGTGTGCGTGTGCTGTGCGGTACCATACTATATTGACTACTAAAGTGTCCCATGGGTTCAATGGCTTTTGAAAATGGAGCACTAAAGCATAAATTCATGAGAAAGTAACATAATAATGTGAATACCTATCTATTATATCAACTGAAATCTACGTGTGAGAAAAGCTAGCCTTCTAACAGTCTAAATAGACTTGTGTGTATCTGTAGGAAAGAAAAAAAAAAAAAAGTCGTGCCCCCCACAGCGTTATTTTTATTAATAGTAAATATCTTTATCTTTTCCCTCAGTGAGCGWGTGTGGTGATGGTATATCTGTAGTTAAAGGAAACTAATCTGTTCYTGGTTTAGTTACTCTCTTATTTTGGGGCATCAGATGAGTGAGGGTCACTTCATATGGTTAGAAGTACTCAGGTTGTTTTATAATGAGAGCACTACTCTTCTGATGGAAACATACCTTTCAGTATCCCACCCCTGCAGCTCTTTTATCACTGACTTACTAAACTCTCCCTAGTCTAAACAAAGCTTTGGTGCTGCTATTTTTGTTAGTTGTTTTCATTGTAGACAGGATTTTTTTTTTTTAGTTCCACTGAAATCTGCCCTGCGTTGTTCTTTTGATACAGGTGGCTTTGTGGAGCTTGAAATAAGCTGTCCTGAAAAATACTGTTTATCCTAAACTGAACTTAAAGACAGCCTTAGTGCTTAGAGCAGAGAGTGCAGGGCATATCCTACAAGCAGTGATGACATGAGTCATCTCCACATGTCCCTAAGTCTTTTTGCTTCCAATTAGATAGGCAGAAACATGTAGCAATGTAAATAATTGCTTATATCCCTCTTTTCTACATGCCTCCACAATTAAAATGCTGCAGACAAGTAAATATTAAAAAGGAATGTCTATTTCTTGTCTTGACTTTTAACTCAAGTAACATTTTCAATGGCAAAGAAATTTCTATCCTGCCATTTATCTTTTGTGATGTGGTCCAGCAAGTAACAGCGTAAACTGTATTTAAAAATACTAATTATAGAGAACAAGGAGATGGCCGAGAGAAGCTGGTGTTGTCAGTACACATTACAGGGCTCCTTCAGGAGTACAGGTGATGTCAGAAGTCAGCAAAGCATCTTCTCAACTTTGTTTCCTAAAATACAGATTCAGATTAATTTCCTTGCCCTATAAGCTCTCAAAGGGATGGTAGCTTCCTCAGAAGGGCTCAAACCTTAGTTAATACTGTAGGGAACTTTCTTATGAATGACCTAAGTGACTTTTAGAGTCCTCCTTTCAATGTTTTTACTTGCTTTTTTTCAGATTTTTCAGCTGCATGTTTTACTTACAGTATTTGCGCTCTGTTTTTGGTGAGCGAGATGAGAACACGGAAATCCCATTTTTCATGTTCCCCAGCTGCACAGCCAGTATTATAGTTCCACCTGTGTTGGCAGGGATTTCCTGTTTTAGAAGATTAATTAGAGTTGAGTAACTCTGAGTTCCTCTAAAAGAAACAATTTTCCTTTCCTGTATGGCAAGGGAGATTGCAACCTTCTGATGCTGTAAACTTGTTCATACCTACCAATAAAGCAGTTGGTACCATTTAGAGATACCTAACTGTCTGGCTTCAATTCTGTTCTGTTACATGGATGTAAATCCCAGTAGCTGCTGTGGCTTACTTTACCTCTTTTAGAGGTTGTTGTCCTTGTAGCCAGAGTTTTTCACCCAGCTAGAGGTTTGCCTCTCGCTTTCATTATCTCTTCTTTCCAAGTCAAAAGTCGCTATCTGTATTATATACATCTCAGAAAACGACTGCCCTGGTCGACTTCAAAACTTTAATTCAGCAATTGTGCAAAAGTGGTTTCTAACATAGCTGCCTGGTTTGGATGGCCCTAAGTATTCACGTGGAAACAGTTTTCACTTATTTTCTTTCTTTTTTTTCCTTTTCTTTTTTCTTCCCCACCCCGTTCAGCTGTTTGAGGCAGAACTGCTAGCCATTCACCCAGTTAGCTTGTCCTGGTCTAGTTCCAAAAGTCAAAGAGTGAGGAAATGGCTTTTTTCCTAGTGAATTTTGCCCCGATGATTTTTCTCATTCATGTCTACCGCATTAAATTGGCGTATTTTTTTACCTTATTATGAAGTATATTTGAACATAGCTTGCTTAGGAGAGCTACGTTCTGGCATTGTACTCATTTTGTTGGGATATCATTGGATGTTTGGTACCATTTGGTTTGAATATTGACATTTGGGTGCACATGCATCGCTTGTCCTCATCCCCTAGAGATGCACTGTCAGAACTGCAATAGTTAGCCTTGCTGTACCAATGTCTGAGGAAGCTGAAGGAGCTGGTAGTGACTGTGTTCCTGTAAGACTGTCTGCCTTTCATAGCGTGGTGAGGACATAACGTGTAAGGAAGGCAGCGCTAAAGTCTTCTGATCCAAAACAGGACCTAGCAGACAGATGAGACACCTGCAAAGCGAAGCAGCGGGGGAACGTTGCCACCGAGGATGAGGAAAAGGCTGAGGTACTTAATGCCTTCTTTGCCTCAGTCTTTAATAGTCAGACCAGTTATCCTCAGGGTATTCAGCCCCCTGAGCTCAAGACGGGGACGGCGAGCAGGATAAACCCCCCATAATCCAAGAGGAAGCAGTGAACGACCTGCTACGCCACCTGGACGCTCACAAGTCCATGGGGCCGAATGGGATCCACCCGAGAGTGCTGAGGGAGCTGGCGGAGGAGCTTGCCAAGCCACTCTCCATCATTTATCAGCAGTCCTGGTTAACGGGGGAGGTCCCAGACGACTGGAGGCTTGCCAACGTGACGCCCATCTACAAGAAGGGCCGGAAGGAGGACCTGGGGAACTACAGGTCTGTCAGCCTGACCTTGGTGCCAGGGAAGATCTTGAGGGCGCTCGCAAGCCATGTGCGGGACAACCAGGGGATCAGGCTCAGCCAGCATGGATTCATGAAAGGCAGGTCCTGCTTGACCAACCTGATCTCCTTCTATGACCAGGTGACCCGCCTAGTGGATGAGGGAAAGGCTGTTCAGTAAAGCCTTTGATACTGTCTCCCACAGCATTCTCCTAGAGAAGCTGGCAGCTCATGGCCTAGACAGGTGTACTCTTTGCTGGGTAAAAAACTGGCTGGACGGCCGGGCCCAGAGAGTTGTGGTGAATGGAGTTAAATCCAGTTGGCGGCCGGTCACGAGCGGTGTTCCCCAGGGCTCTGTTTTGGGGCCGGTCTTGTTCAGTATCTTTATCAACGATCTGGATGAGGGGATTGAGTGCTCCCTCAGTAAGTTTGCAGACGACACCAAGCTGGCCGGCAGTGTCAATCTGCTCGAGGGTAGGAAGGCTCTGCAGAGGGACCTGGACAGGCTGGATTGATGGGCTGAGGCCAACTGTATGAGGTTGAACAAGGCCAAGTGCCGGGTCCTGCACTTTGGCCACAACAACCCCATGCAACCCTACAGGCTTGGGGAAGAGTGGCTGGAAAGCTGCCTGGCAGAAAAGGACCTGGGGGTGCTGGTTGACAGCTGGCTGAACATGAGCCGGCAGTGTGCCCAGGTGGCCAAGAAGGCCAACAGCATCCTGACCTGTATCAGAAATAGTGTGGCCAGCAGGACTAGGGAAGAGATCGTGCCCCTGTACTCGGTGCTGGTGAGGCTGCACCTTGAATACTGTGTTCAGTGTTGGGCCCCTCACTTCAAGAAGGACATTGAGTTGCTGGAGAGTGTCCAGAGGAGGGCAGCGAAGCTGGTGAAGGGTCTGGAGAACAAGTCCTATGAGGAGCAGCTGAGGGAACTGGGACTGTTTAGCCTGGAGAAGAGGAGGATGAAGGGAGACCTTATCGTGCTCTACAACTACCTGAAAGGAGGTTGTAGCGAGGTGGGTGTCGGTCTCTTCTCCCAAGTAACTAGCGATAGGACGAGAGGAAATGGCCTCAAGTTGCACCAGGGGAGGTTTAGATTGGACATTAGGAAAAATTTCTTTACTGAAAGAGTGGTCAAGCATTGGAACAGGCTGCCCAGGGAAGTGGTTGTGTCACCATCCCTGGAAGTATTTAAAAGACGTGTAGATGTGGCGCTTGGGGACATGGTTTAGTGGGCATGGTGGTGTTGGGTTGACGGTTGGACTCGATGATCTTAGAGGTCTTTTCCAACCTTAATGATTCTATGATTCTATATGCTGGGCTTGTTTTCTGAAACATGTCATGGTGATAAGCGAACCAGGAAGACGACTCTTTCCACATGGTTCTGCCCAAAGCTCCGTTGTCTGCCTTTGGTAGCCTGAGCTTCACAGAGACGCTCGGCTTCTCAGGCAGTGGTCGGTGGCAGAGGTGCTGCGGACAGCCAGCGCTCAGGCTGCAGACCAAAAGTACTTTCTCTCTCTGAAGCTCTACAGATTTCTGAAACCACACTAGTAACAGAAGCACATGGCACACACGGGATGTTCTTATTTTCTTCACGTCTAAAATACAAGCAAGTATAAGTCCCATTATTGAATATTCTGTTACTACAGTTATTTTGAGGCAGTTACGGGGAGGCATAGGCAGGTTGGTTAAGATAAAATAACTGAGCCAGAACCTGCAGCAAGGCTGATGAGTTCAGATGCACCCTGAGAAGGCAGCCCTGTCCCTTGGGACAGTTGTGTAGTTACGGTTTCTGTGTACTTCCTAGAACTACAATATTAAAAATAATCCTAGACAGTTTAAGCTGCATCTGTTACTGGCTTGTGCCAGTGTAGTTTGATCACTTTGCTTTAAACTGGGAACACTCAGGACAGATAACACCACAATTTTAAGCAGTCTTAGGTTTTGCTGTTTGTTTTTGTTTTTTCCTCCTGTGCTTTTTATTAATGGCTTGTTTAGGGGAGGCAAGATGGGAAGGTCTTTTCATAGCGGGGAATTGCCAGATTTCCAAAATGCCAGAACTTGGTGGGTTGCATCTCTGAATCCAACATGTGGTTACAAGTGAACATGAAGTCAAGATGCAGTAGGATGGGAGAGGCAAGAAGGAATAAGAGGAGGAAAAATAATAGAGGGGACAGTGTATCATCCAAAGTGAATAGGAGAATGTGGAGAGAAGGGAAGGAGTTCATGAGGGACATTGAGATTTTTAATCTTGTTTCTAATTTAGGCACAAGCTGTAAAAAATATATGTATTCATATATCTCTCATATGACTTGCTTTGAAGGCTAATAAGATTTTCCGTGAATAAAACTCTGTTCTCTCTGACCTGTCATACTCAATCTTTTAAAATAGTTACGAGTTAGCAGCAACTGTAAGAAGATACTTGAACTGGTCTCCTGATTCCACCCCAGCATCTAGAACCAACACACCAATCAGTGATTAATAAAAGCTGTAAGAAACGAGCAATTTGGTTTGCATGTGCCATGGACACAGAACTTATTGGAGGTGGCAGGGCAGCAGAATGAGATGTTGTCCTGTTATATTTTCAACGATCATACAATCATATTTTTCAATCTCATCAAGCCAGATCTAGCATTGTTGATCTGAGACTACTGTTGATTTGAGATTAAGAAAGAAAACAATTCTTAACAAACACTTGGGAAATACTGTTCAAGAGATGTAATGTTTCTCCCCCTCCTGCTCTGTGTCTAGGTGGAATTTTGGCCACAAACCAGACTTTTGTGTGTTTTTTCCACCATGTACTTGATTTGTCTTATGCAGTTTTAAGGAGTTAGACTAAAAGACGTCAGCTCAGCTAGAGAGCATTTTTTTGATCTGATGTAACAAAAAATCATTTGATACCAGTTTTAAAACTCACACTGACAAAAATTGGAAAAATAACTTGACAAATGACAGGCCTCTGCCAAATACCTTTGAAAAGGTCACGCTCAGCCAGCCAGTTTGGAGAAACATTGTGGAAAGAAATTGAGTTAAGCTAGTTCTTTAATAAATTGCCCTTTAATATCATTACAGTGTACATCAGATAGGAAAAACTGAAAGGAAAAAGGTGAATTTGAAACCTTGGAAAATCATAGTCAACTAGATGGAAAAGCTATAAACAGATGGGATGAATTGGAAAAGGGAAAAATGTACAGAACCTGACGTGCGCTGAGCACAAACTGGTTTGGAAAGACGGTTGAACTCGGCAGGATTGCTCGTGTGGGTAAGGTTACATGTGTAGGTACGTGGAATTGATCACTACAGACCCAGAGTGTGAAACAAATTGTCATTTTTCTGTGCATTAAAAAGGCAGATTGCTAATTAAGATACTCAGTATCTGTCAAAGAACTTGAATGAAGCAACCACAGTAACGCAGAACTGGCAATGAACTTGCTATACAGGCATTCATTTGTAGTCTTCTGACTTCAGTAGCCTTAAATCTAATCCTATTTTGTGTTTGTGTGCCATCATTTGCTAAGCACAAAGCACTTTGCTAATATGCAGATTAGTTGTTTGCTACTGAGTGAATCGGTCATGTGTGTCAGCTGCAACAGCATATTCCCATCAGTACGAAATGCAGGTAGAAGAGAGAACTCATTTTTAGTGTAAAGACTGGGAGGAGCAATGTTATGATAGCTGAGGTTTCTGATAGTCTGCAGGAAATGCCACAGGTGCACCCAGTATGCGGTAAAACTTGCATGTGCTCTCTGAATATGTGTGCTTGAATGTTTTGTTAAGAGCTATCTTGCTGGAGGTGTGATTTGTTCAGAGTTTGCCCAGAAGGATTTATTTCAAAATGCTTTGTTTCAGGCAAGATATGTAGCATGGGACACCGGTTTGTCCTTTTAAGCTACACTGCAAAAGTGCCTTTCAGGTATATCTTAGCAGGGTGTGGAAAAACAGTATTATGCTATTACAGTATTCAGCATGCTTACAGTGCTGGAAGGGGCAGGCCCCCGGAGGAGTTATTACCGGCTGTAAAGAGAAACACAAAGCATCTTTTGTTGAGTCTCCCTACATTATTATTCTAATTCAGGGTTTACACAGTGCAACAGCCCCACTTCTTTATCAGACACTAATTAGGGTCTGTTCATATTTTTTCATCTTTTGAGGGAGGTTATCACCTGATCTTTAACAACTTGAAATAATCAGTTTTTTAATAGAGTTCATATGGCCAAGCCACTATAGAACTGCATGTCTATTCCCTCAGCTGTCGTCATGGGGGAAGGAGAGAAAACAACAAAAGAAAATCATGCTCAGTTTTTCAAGGTATATTTATGGCAAATGATCATTTAGCTGAGCAACATCAATTCTTAGGTTTGCGTAAAATGATTAAGCCACAAAGTGTAATGGCATATTCTTTGATAGAAAACCTGACATCCTGTAACAGGACCTCATTTTTCCATATCTATGTGTATTTCTTTTTAACATATATCTGTGAAAAATGGTAGTTTGAGATGTGGCTAAGACTACAAGAGATGAGGTACACATCTCTCTAATACTTTACTCAAGACTTTTTCTCAAAGGAATATTTAGCATTAGAGTCAAGATTTAAAGGTTAAGTATACATTTTTAAGTTAAATTATTAAAGGAAAGCACTAATGTTAAATTATAGTGTTTTAAGAGGTTATTTTGGATATGTTATATAAAGAAATTGGCATAGGATGGTTTTTAAGTTTACAGGTGGTATTTCACGAATAGAGACTATTTTTTCACTACAGTGTGGAGAAGATTTCTTTTTCTGTATTGTGGCTGTTCTAGGTATTGGATCCATTTGTTGTTAATGGTGCTTGAGAACAAAGATGGCATTTTTAAGGTGCACAAGAGCTGATACTTTTTGCTGTTGTGAAACACCCCTCTAGTCCACACTGTAACTGATGGACCCTAACTGGAAGTTGCACTTGGCAAAAGAAGTTTTAAATATAGTTTATTGACAAGGTAAGGATGTGTTTGAAGTTTCAGTTTAAGTGATTCTGTGTTTGTACAAGTTGTATGGTGGCATTAGAAATGCTGTTGGATTTGCATGGGATAGTTAAAGGCAGTGTGCTCTCGTTTAATGGCATTACATCACTGCTTTGCTTTAGCAGCTCTCTGTAGTTTAAGATATGGATCACTGCAGCTGAAACAGGCTTGCCAAAGTCCTCTGCTCGAAGCTCTGTGAGTTAGCGTACAGTAGTAAGGATGCAGATCTATGGGTAGACAGGTATGTAAACATTTCCATATGCCAAATGTGTATGGGCTCTCATTACTGTCCAGTCTTGGCCTTCCGTAGTCATCGTTATCTGCCAGATAATGAGTTTGCTCCCAGCTCCCTGGCGGGATGTGGTATACAGGACTGGTGTAAAGAGGGCTAGGAGGCTGCTGCCAGGGGCTGCTGTAGTCCTGCCAGACACTGCTTTATAACAACAAGATTATGGTGGATGTCAGGCTGAGGTCTGTCATTTCTTGCATGTATTAAAAGCTAGAAGGCCAAATTGCTGTGAAGTTGCAGGGGGGTGTGGATTATATACGTCTATACGTGTGTGCAATGTGCACACCAATAAGCCCCCTCAGGAAAGCCCCTCTTCTCTCTGTCTGCAGCACCGCATCCTGCTTTATCCCATGCGCTGCTGGTGTGGAGGCTGTGGCAGACACTTGCCTCTTCCCTGGGGCCCTGTAGAGATGTCTCCAGGCAAGAGCTGGGTGACACGCTTCTTTTTTGCAGATGGTGGTGGGTGAGTGGAGGGGAAAAAGGAGAGTGCAAATGCATTTCTTTTGCTGTCATCGCATTCCTCCCTGTATAGGGAGTTTATACCTGAGCTTTGGTGCCCTCAGTGCCCTGACTGAAAAATAAACAGCTTTTCAGTTGAATAGAATTTCTTGAAAAGTCTAGAAGCCACTGGTCTTTCTAAGAGTCCACTTAGCCCTGGCAGTAATGTTCTTAGAAGTCTGGAAATCAGCAGTTTTATTAGTCTTTCACCAAAAAAGGTTATTTCACAGTATAAAGAAGAATTAAGAATGCAGTGAGTTACTCTTTCTTAGGAAAGCAGCAGTGGCTAGCCAAAGCTTTCTCCAAAGGTGTTTGCAGATGGTTTGGTCTTTCCAATAGTTCCTCTTCCACGGGGGAACTAAAAGCAGCAGGGAAGTAGCATTCAAAAACCTTTCTTCAAAACACTCCTTACTGAGCACTGGCATTCCTGTGATAGCTGTAATGGAATCATTAACTCATTGCTGCATTGCTGGAAACCATTTTCTGGTTCGTTCTGGCATGGTTTTTGCTTTGTGCCTGTCCTGATCAGCCCAGACGTAAAAATAGGCCCACATCAGTTACTGAGGTGTGCACAATAGTTTTCGTGTTATTGTGATCTGATTTTGGCACGGTGGCCGTAATTTCTGTTTCCCTATGCTTTATTTTCTTTTGAACAGTCACTGCTAGCAGTGCTGCAGTTATCATACAGAGGTGGGAAGCCTACTAAGAGCTGGTGGCCTTGGGGTTGGGAGCTGTGAAATTCAGTACCGCTAACCCATTACTTCTCATACAGCTGTGGGAGATCAGGCGAAAAAGGCTGCTGCTGTAAGCAGGGGGAAAGAGAGGGCTTGGAGGAGGTTGTTCTCTGGTATTTCTGCTTTCCATATATTGCCCAAACAGGAGCACATTTCTTACTAGTTGCAGTTTGTCTCTGGGAGCAGTCTTGTTGCAACTCAGTAATGAAGCCCAGGGAAACTAATTTCACTTTAAGACAGTCTTCCAAAAAGTTGTATTGGAGCCAAATGATCAGTAACATCAAAACGGGTTATTAATCTCCTGTTCTTTGGATGTTCT
The DNA here is from genome assembly GCA_035582835.1 of Phoebastria nigripes. Classification (NCBI taxonomy): domain Eukaryota; kingdom Metazoa; phylum Chordata; class Aves; order Procellariiformes; family Diomedeidae; genus Phoebastria; species Phoebastria nigripes. Next base: position 638,194 of record JAYKAV010002497.1, on the reverse strand, counting down.
TGTGTCTTGTTATGCCACAAGACTCCATGTGCGGCATTGCTTATGAACCCCTATCAAAACCACATTAAAACCCAGTGTTAGTTTGCCATACTTTCAGCTTCGAAGATCAGTTGAGCTTTTTCCTTTTCAAGCATCTTTGTGTACTGAGAAAGATTCCCCACCCCCACCTCCCCCCAGGATCAGTGAGACCCTTGGCTTTGAGTAATGTTTAGCGCTGCCGGTTTCATGTCCTCAGTTGGGCTGCAAGTTTGATTGCCAGGAAAACGACTCATTTACGCGAAGGAGAACGATCCAACTCACCCCACAGCTCTCAGCCCTGTGCAGCTAACAGACATTAAAAGAAATAATTTATTTCTTTTAATGGAAGAAAGTTATAGAAAATGCATAACTTTACCTTCCTACTTAATAGCTCTGTTCAAAGTTTTTGCCCAAGCACTTTTCAGAGTGGAATTTGGTGGTGTTTCCTGAGAGTTCCCCAGATACTTGACTCTAGGTCAGTCTCTCCTACAGAAAATCCTTTGGGAAAGTACAAATTCCAGTGGAAAATCCCAGAAATTTCCTTGGGCAGTTCTCCTTTGGGACTAATGGTTCTTAGTCTCACTGAGGTGATTCAAGAGCCCATCTTCATCCCAGTGATGTTTTAGCTTTTAAGCATGTCCCCTTTTGGTTAGTTGGCTCAGAACTGCATTTGCCCCTGTTGTGGAGTGTCATAGACAGTAAAGGAAAAGGAATTGCTGGCATATGCTGTGCAAACAGTGTGCATGCCTAAAGCGATACTAAATTCCAAAGGGATTTCTGCTACCAGATTGAAAAGGGCTGTGGCTTCCCAACACTGTGCTCTCTCACCCTTTCACACCTATGTGAAAATACATGATCTCAAAATTGGGGGGGAGGGGTGGAGGATATTGTTGGACAGTTCGTGATGGGAAGCCAGGGGTTCATATAAGACATCCTTGGTGGTATGAGAAGAACCCAACTTGTTTCTGATTGAATTTGTCATTTGTCCTTAAATGTATTACCAGAACTGTAATATTTTTGGGACATCAAGTTACCCCATTGCATAGGCTATAAGGCCAATAAGAGACTTTCAGAGAAGTACATCTCTGAGTAAGGCTTCATTAGGTAAGTTTTCAAGGGTTTTAAAATCTATATTGGGAGATAGGGGAGGAGGAAGATTCCCATTAGCGGTTGGTAGGAAATGCTTCATTAATATTAAACTTTAGGTGCAGAAGAACTGAGGAAGTTGTTTTTCCACTATCACAGAGGGAAGCAATACCAGTTAAGCCAAGGCCTGCAGTAGAAACATTTACTGGAAATGTTTACATGTTACTTAATACCTTGACATGCATTATTCAACTTGTGTAATGTCAGCTGGGGTGGAGCAGGGAGGAGTGGCTTTGCAGAAGAATTTGTTTGCTCCCGATRGAATATTTTCCTTAGCATAGCTACCTTCTTTGGCAATGAGGTACGTTCCAGGAATAAAAAAAATGCTCTTCAGCCACATTTTTATGAACTGCTGGAATGTGTTCTCTTGAAAAGGTGACCTAACCTTGTCCAGATGGCTAGCCCTTCTCTGAGCAGTGATATCCTGTCAGTCTGTCTTCACTGTAGAGCAGAATTGCAACAAAAGCCCCCTATGAGCCTCCTCCAAGCAGGAGAGCTACACACTAAATGGTGGAGCCATTTAAATGGATGCACTTCTCATATTGGAAATGAAAGCCCACTTTCCCTCTGAGAGGCATACGCAGCAAGCGCTCTCTCCTGAGCAAACTACTGAAGCATGTGCTTCAGTTTTCCTGATGTGTCTAAAGGACCTTCTGAACTGCAGCCAAATTGACGGCGTGTTGAGAAAAAGGCAAGAAGGGTTCATCTGCTCATATTGGCAATGTCACAATAATACAGCGAAGGAGGTGGGAAGGAGAAATAGATGGGGAAGTGTGAAGTTAAGCTGGCATCTCTCTGCTTCCCTCTGTGTTTACTTAGTATCCACACAGACAGTAATTTAATGATTCACCTGCTGAATGATTTGTTTCGCTGACAAAGCTATGATAAATAGAGACTTGGCATCATTTGCATAGTTGTTTAATCTAAAGGCATATGAGTCATATAATGAAGCTTTCAGACTTGTTGTGATAGATTGCCAGACAGAGTGGGTGAAAGAGACACATATTTTGATTTCGTTAATCAATACCTGGAAACATTGTTGTAAAAAGAGATTTAGCATAAAGCCTGGAGTTTTTGAAATAGTAAGGCAGGCTTAATTTGTTAGTTTTGTAAGTAATAATAATATACTTTTCCTCTTATGCTGCAACAATCTTTTTTTTTTTTTTTTTTTGGTGGCATCTAGCCAGATTTAGTAAGGTGAGCTATTGAGGACTAAAAATGAAGGTGATGCATATGTAGCTCGAAGAAACTGTCTAAACTGTAATTCCTAGAAATAAAATGAGTCTTCCTGATTCAGGATGACTGGATTGTCTAGCAACAAATGGTTGTGCGGAGTATTGCTTCAAACTATCTACTGGCGTTTTAGGAGTATTCCCAGAATCTCTCCTGTATTGGTTGTGCAGTGCCCATTAATAACACTTTGTGGGCGCTGTTCTGAAATGTGTCAGAGTGCTGTTTTTTCTGAGGGTAGGACTCATGGCTCCTGATCATGGGAAGTTAAATTAATAAAAGTGTGAGATGAAAGCATTTCTGTTTATTCCAGCAGAGCACTGAATATTCTTGGTTCCAGTGTGTCTTAGTGACTGCACTGATCTTAGTGTAGAAGAACAGTTTTTATAGCAAAAGAAATATTGATATGATTAGATGCTCATAAATTAGTATTGGAGAGGCTTCTAGACATTTGAGACATCCTTAATAAGGAATCTATAAATGCCTTTTGTATTTTTGATAGTCCTTTTAAAAATAGAAGCTCATAAGTAGTATTAAAATTTGAACTTCTTCCCTTTGGTGAATGTGTTACAATCTGAGATTTTAAATAGGGATTCAAAAGAATAGTCCATTTGTGAGTAAGAATTGGTATTTTGAGGAATGATGTTGCATGTAGTATTTGTTATTTTTCTTGTGCTTATTGATGGTGGTGAAACACTGGCACTGGTTGTCCAGAGAGGTGGTAGATGCCCCATCCCTGGAAACATTCAAGGTCAGGTTGGACAGGGCTCTGAGCAACCTGATCTAGTTGAAGATGTCCCTGCTCACTGCAGGGGGGTTGGACTAGATGACCTTTAAAGGTCCCTTCCAACCCAAACTATTCTATGATTCTATGATTTTTAAAATTCAACGTGAATTTTTTCAGTTTGCCCTGATATGTAGGTACAGATGTACTAGCTTTCTAGTAGTGTGTAATATCAATGGGATTAAAGTGCTCAAGTTTTTCCATGGGCTAGTGAAATGTTAATGCAGTACCTGTGTTTTATGGTACCAGTAATATAACACATTTGCTTTTATAGAATCATAGAATAGTTTGGGTTGGAAGGGACCTTTAAAGGTCATCTAGTCCAACCCCCCTGCCGTGGGCAGGGACATCTTCAACTAGATCAGGTTGCTCAGAGCCCCGTCCAACCTGACCTTGAATGTTTCCAGGGATGGGGCATCTACCATCTCTCTGGGCAACCTGTGCCAGTGTTTCACCACCCTCAGCACAAAAAATTTCTTCCTTATCTCTGGTCTCAATCTACCCTCTTTTAGTTTAAAGCCATTCCCCCTTGTCCTGTCGCAACAGGCCCTGCTAAAAAGTTTGCCGCCGTCTTTTTCATAAGCCCCCTTTAAGCACTGATGGGCTGCAATAAGGTCTCCCCAAAGCCTTCTCTTCTCCAGGCTGAACAACCCCAACTCTCTCAGCCTTTCTTCATAGGAGAGGCATTCCATCTCCTTGATCATTTTTGTGGCCCTCCTCTGGACCTGCTCCAACAGGTCCATGTCTTTCTTGTGCTGAGGGCTCCAGAGCTGGACGCAGTACTGCAGGTGGGGTCTCACCAGAGCAGAGGAGAGGGGCAGAATCACCTCCCTCGACCTGCTGGCCACGCTTCTTTTGATGCAGCCCAGGATACGGTTGGCCTTCTGGGCTGCGAGCACACATTGCTGGCTCATGTCCAGCTTTTCATCCCCCAGTACCCCCAAGTCCTTCTTGGCAGGGCTGCTTCCAATCCCTTCATCCCCCAGCCTGTCTTGATACTGGGGGTTGCCCTGACCCAGGTGCAGGACCTTGCACTTGGCCTTGTTGAACCTCATGAGGTTCACATGGGCCCACTTCTCTTTCTTTGGTTTGCACATGACGTATAACTTGTGCGAGATAAAGAAAGATTTGGTTTTGAGCAAGCATGGTTCACAGATGGCACATGATCAAATTCAGAAGTGATGTTCACTGTGTACTGCAGGTCAGTAAATGTATTTGACTCAAAGGGTGACTGCATTGGTGTAATTTAGGGGCTAAAGAGTCTGTGTTTTCTCTCTTATGGCAGTTCTACACAAAATGAAGTCTTGCTAACCCTGACTTACACCATTGTGCCTGGACAATGAGCTTCTCTAAGCAAACCTGACAAAACATCTGTTGAAAGTCTTCTGCAAGACCGAATTCAGAAATAATATAGCATATTTCATATCCATAGCAACTAAAAAGTGTGATAGACTCAATAGTATTCGTGATCATTATTCATTTTCGCAGTGTTACATCCATTCTGTTATCAGAATAGCCTTAACAAAAAGACCAGCTAGAAAATAAATATGTAAAGAAGGTGGGAGAGATACAGGTTTCTTTAAACCATTTGTGTTCCAGTGCCGGTAATGAATCTCGTCCTAGGCATTGCCTCTGGCTGAGAATAGTAATATACCATTAACCCAAGAGATGTAAAACATGCTGCGCTGTGCTTGGAAGGGTGTCAGAAACTCCTCCTGTAAGGATGAGAAGCTATTTTATTGCCTTTTCAATTGTTGGACAGTCTAATCCTAGTTAGCATTTCAGCAAAATGGAACCACTAAAGTAATTGTGAAGCCTGGTGTTTGATTTTCATAATTAGCATATTGCAAAGGTGAACTGCTAATATAGCTGTATTGAGGCAGGTACAGCAGCTATTACACTTGAAGTGCTGTCTAACACATTACAACCTGCTGGACACTGAAACCTATTTTTAGTAAAAGAATAAATAAGCCGTCTGTGACCTACTTTTTGTCAAAATGTGTCATGGGATCTTTATATTTGATTAGAAAAGTCAGCAGAAATAACACAAGGGAACTCAGTGTCTCATCTAAAAAGTGGCAATTCTAACAATCCAGTGCTGCTTTTTATTACAAAAATATGCTAATATTGGGTATGAGGTCAGACCCATAAAGTGGGCAGAGCAGATAATAGCTGGTGGGAGACGTGCCTGTGTGGTGTGTGTGTTTACGTGTGGACAGAAGTCCTGGTTCTGTTAGGCACTAGCTATTCAAGATGCTTTTGATGAAACAAGTTATTTTGTATTGATGAATGGAACTATTTTTGCAAAATCTGTGTGTCGTGGTTTAACCCTGGCAGCACTTAAACACCACGCAGCCGCTCGCTCACCCCCCAGCTCCGGTGGGATGGGGGAGAGAATCGGGAGGGCACGAGTAGGAAAACTCACGGGTTGAGATAAAAACAGTTTAATAATTGAAATAAAACAAAGTAGAACAGTAATAATAACAGTGATATCAACAACAACAAACAAAGCAGGCGATGCACAATGCAACTGCTCACCACCCACTGAACCGATGAGAGCCCCCCCCACACCCGTAGTTTTTATACTGAGCATGACGTTACATGGTATGGAATACCCCATTGGCCAGCTGGGTCAGCAGCCCCGGCTATGCTCCCCCCGCCAGCTTCCCATGCACCTGGCAGGGCATGGGAGGCCGAAAAGTGCCCGGTGCAAGCACCACCCAGCAACACCCAAAACATCAGTGGGCCATCAACGCTCCTATTATACCAAACCCAAAACACAGCACACCCTCCCCAGCTACTGGGAAGGAAGTTAACTCTGTCCCAGCCGGAACCAGGACACTGTGTTAGGAAACTGGAAAAATGAAAAACTATGTAGAGGTATTTATACATAAAGAAAGAACGTAGCAGGAAAGTCAGACGGCTGCTTCAGGATGCTGTTGATCTTTGTAAAGATCTTATTCTTCCAAACTCTGAGCAGTTTTTTTGAGCTTCACTGGCTGATGTAATACAGATAGCCATGTACCTTATGAACAAGCTGTCTTGTAAAAGTGTGGCCATACCCAGAAACCTCTGTTTGCCATGAAGAGATGCAGAAAATAAGCAACCCCATATACATTTGCTATAGTATAGAATCAGTGACAACTAAGTACTTTCAACCAGTTTCTCTACAGATAAGTGATACAAAAAAATTGCTGCTTTATTACAATAGAATTGGCATAAATTGATCAAGAATGCCACCATTTAAAAGTATCTGCCTAAGAGCTCCTGATCATGGAGTTTCTGTGATTTGGTAGCAATATGACAATGTGCCTTCTAGGTGTGGATTTACAGGGTAGGGTAGGAGGGTTCAGCTTCCAACTCTTACTGGCACACTTTCCAGCCTCAGTACAGAGGGACTCTCCTTTCCAATTCCCCCAGTCCACGGCCCAGATTTAGGGAGCCTGAGAGCAGTTGTGCTCTGTGGGATCACAAGCAAAGCCGGTGCTCCAGAAGGAGAGCTTTGGTGGGTTAAGGCCTCTCTCCAGCTTGGACCTGCTGCTGCACGCCAACTCATGCAGCTCGCCTGAGCGGAGAAAAGGGGAAGGAGCTGAGCCCACTCATTCACAGCAGGGCTCTGTCTGCCCTGACGGGTAAATCAGCTGACATGCTGGTACTTCTGGTGTGTTACAGCGGCCAGGGGAGGTCAGGGAGGCTGAGGAAGAGGCCCTCTATTTCAAGTGGCTTTATGTCATTTAAGTTAGGCTTAACATTTTAAAAGGAGAGGCCTCAGACACCAAATTCAGTAGGGGGAACAGAACAGTGATGTGCCAGGATGCTGAATATTTGGGATTCAATGCTGCTGGCTATTTGAGGTGCTGCTGTAGATAACAGAGCAGTTTGCCTCTCTGGCTCCTGTACATATGCTGTAAGTTCTCAGAGAACTTTTCCACTGAATTTTACACATATTAAATAACTTGGTTTAGCAAAGCACTGTTAAAAGCTGCTTGTTCTTGCTGCAGGCTGTAGTTTCATTAGCCAAATTCAGCATCCGTTTTGTGTGACATCTGCATTTGCAGTCTGGTACTGAATGTCACTCAGTCCATTATTTGCTGCTGCCTCCCCCTTCACCGGAGTCAGTGTGAGAAACAAAGAGAAGCTTATTATAGACACACACACTGGTCCAAGCACAGGAAGAGAGACCAACGTACTGTACAGAACACCTTTGAGGGAATGTTATGCTTACAAAATTGAGCTAGCGTGTTATGCTGAGTTTTTCACCGTGCCGTTAGCACTTTATTTGTGCACCCTGAGAGGCCCTAATGGCAATGGCCAGCTTTGATTTCACAGATTGGTCTAACATCTGCAGAGATGGGGAAGGTCCAGTCCAGCAGGCCAGCTTTTACTTGTCAGCTGAGACTGTTACAGGATCATGCTATCCACATACTGTATCTTCTCTATCATATCATTTATATGTGTTGTAGTACCTAGTGCATGAAATCATGTATAGACTTAGTAAATGTACTTTTAACATACAAAATTCCTTGGGAATGTCTTAGTATTTCCTTTTTAGGAGATTAAATACAGACTTTGACAGTTAAACCTGATTCTTGTGATTTATTTTTTCTAAACACATGGCTTGAAATAGTCACGCCAAAATTATTCGCTTGCTTATTAACACCTCTTAAATTTCAGTGACTAACGAGAGATTCTGTCCCCCAAATGGTAACAACCTACTACCGTAGGCAACAGGGGACATTTTTTTCCTAGTATAGATGAAGGAGGGACTTAAAATGGGAGGTGAAAGTTTAATTCCAGATAAGCTATTTTTTGAATGTTATAATCCAAACTGGCTTTTCTCTAGTGACTACTTAGGAGACTGTCATGTCATTTTTCATACACAAGATGTTCTAAAGCCTTTTATTTAGATGACAGTAAGCAGCACGCTGACAAAGGAATGACTGTGCGGTGTAGAGTGACCATTATTCTCCCTACCATTGCTCATGCAGTTTCGAATGTAACTTTTTTTTTTTTTTAAGAAAAGAAATACTCATGAGAGATTCTCATGTTATTCTGTATTCACCACAAAACATTCCTGTGCATTAACTACCCAAAGCTGATTTGGTTTGTAGATGTCGCCATTGTATCACAGTATCAGACACTAGCAAGTTGCTATGAACGTTTAAGTTTTGTACTAAATGATTTCTAAACATCTCCTGCCCAGTATTCATCTGTGTTCTGGATCATTGTCCTTTAGATTTACTAATTTGAATTTTTTTCAGACCAGCTTTTTCTACTTTAGGCCAAACATCCTTTGGCATTTCCTTGCATTTTCTTTCTCCCTCTGCCCCGGTCTGCTGCCACAGTTCTGTGATGTCTGCAGATATGCAGACAACTTGTGCATTAGTTCCTTTCTTCTGATCACTGCAGTGACACAGGGCTGAAATAACGTAAACCCAGAATGCTGGAAATGGCACATTTTCAAGTGACCAAGAATGTGCCCTAGGTGTACAGCTGTTTCACATGCAAAGACATGACTCAGATACAGCCTTTTAGACAAAACCCTTTTGTTATATTGAGAACACATGTAACAATAGCCTAGGGGTGAGAATAATAGAACATTTGTTGTTTTGTGAAGGGGGGTGGGAAGAGAATCTAAAGATAAGGAAATTGAAAATTAAAATTATATTTAAAGCTTGTTTTTTTCACTGCCATGTAGGGTATAAAAACATTTCTTTAAGATGTTTCAAGGTAAGTTCCTTATCCATATTGCCCACACTGTCCATAACAACTCCATGTGTCACAAGAATGTGAATATCGTGCAAGCTGATCGACTATAATCCGAAATATGTTGATAACTACTGATTGAGATCTCATCACTCCCACTGCTAAATGCTGATGTTGTATTTGGGCGCATTAAAACACAAAATGGAAAGGAAATTTGAAGTCAAGGATTACAACCCTACAGGAAAATCTCTGTGTGGGCAGATTTCATTGAAGTCTATTCATAGATATAGCAGAAATTGTCTATACAAGACAATTTTTAAGTGTTTGGGGCTTTATGCATGACAGGCACTTCAAGGCTTCATTATTCAGTTGAAAAGATGGTAGTGCAGTAAACAGATTTTGAAGTTTCTGGATTGTTGCCCTCTGCTCAGTGTAGTAAATCACTCACATCATAGTTGACTTATACTTTACAAAGACTGCACTGGATCCTGTAGAACAACAACCTAATGTTACAAGATCCAGAGTAAATAGCTCTTTTCTAAAAAACATTATCTAGCCTTTCCAGGCACAAAACCATTTTTCATCAGTGAGGCCAACTAGCGAGCCAAGGTTTGAATATCTAGGCCAAGACTATCTGGATATTTAATGTCAAAACCACACGTATTAGAATGGTCTGAAAAATTACATATCTGGGACTTTTTGCATCACTGGATTTCATTAATACCTTTTTTTTCAGAAATAATTTCAGTAGCAATATAAACTTTAAACAAAAGAGACAAGTGACTCAATGTGCTGAACTAAACTTCATTATATAGGACCTGATCCATAGACATGATACTGTCTTTGTATGATCTGTACACTTGCCTGATAAACCCTTTACTTTCATTTGAAATCTATTGGCTTTTTTTTTTTCCAGGAAGAAGGGAAGCCAAGTGAAGTTACCACACTCCTGCGGTATGAAGCAGCAGCATGATGTTCAGAAACAATGCCTCTAGTACTGAGTGGCCTTAAAAGAATTGGTTAAAAGCAGGAAGGGGAACTATTAACTACACACAACAGACGGGCTGTGAAGGCAACTGACACGCGGTAGGCAAGGTTTCTCATTAACTTCTGCCCTTCCATTGAGATTTGCTGAGATGTTGCATTGCGTGCTCACCGTTCATGCAAAAATCCCATTTGCTGAAGTAAGTGGGGAGATCATTGTCCTTCCCATAAATTTCCAGTCAATCCATATTGTGGTTGGTTTGTTTGTTTGGAACAAACAACTAAACATCCCCCAGATGCTTTCTAATCCAAATGTAATGAATTTTTGGTGCCTTGAGAATCAGTAAGTGAAGTTGATGAGGAAGTAAATCCATCCATCTTTCTATTTTCAAAACGGGAATAACTGGAAAAATGAACAGAGGAAAATAGACAAGACTAATAATACAGCATGATTATTAGCATGGGGATGTTAAAATATGCATAATATGATTGTACTCTTCTTGAATGTGGACAAGGATATGCTATGCCTCGCCCTATTTTCATTAGAGGCAGTAGGAATGTTACTGCTGATTTCAGCGGGTGGGGATGGGGCTGGCTGCATGCAGAAGTAAGTTGTGTCATTACTGGTTACATTCTACCTTGCTTTTCTTTGATTGCTTCTTTTAAGCCTTAGAAAACCACCTATTTTTTATACGTACTAGCTTCAATGCAATTATTCCTAACAGCTCAGCACCAAGACTCTTAAAATGAGGACGTATCACAGAAATCATTGCCAAGGCAGTAAGCTGCTATAATGAGGTCTTCCCTGCTGATTTCCAAAAGCCACTTCGGGAAAGCTGCTCTTTGATGAGCCCGTTTCAGTGTGAACGTAGACGACTGCCTCTCTCGGTTTTCTAAAACACGGCTCTAACTTTTACGCCAGGCCGAAGGAAGAGGTGTATGGGCGCGTACGCCGTGCGCAGCAGCAGCGGCTTGATAGGGCGACTGCGATGCTCGCGACTACGAAGGAGAAGCGTATGAGGGAGTGCCAAACAAGCGGGGGGGAAATGAAACTACTCGTAAATAAGCGGGGCTGGGAGGTGGCGGTAGCTGGCGAGCCCTGACGTAGCTCGGAACCGGGGTTTTCGCGAGGGGCTCCGCGGCCCGGCCCTCACAGCGGAGCCCCGGCGCGGCCCGCGACGGGACGCCCGCCTAGCGCTCCCTGGGGCGGGCGGGCAGGCGACTCCCCTTCGCCGCCAGCCCCACAGCACTGGCCGGCGCCGACGAGAGGCGCGGCTGGTCCCCAGCGCCGCCCACCGCTGCCATGACCCGGGCAGGGCCGTGGGGGCTCCTCGCCGCCGCCCCGCGGCCAACTCCGGCCCTGCCGGGAGCGCGCAGAAGGGGCGGGGACGCGCTGCGCGATTGGCCGCCGCCTGCAGTTTGATACTGAAAGCTGCGCCCGGGTTGGCGGCCCGCGCCAAGTTGGGCGGGGCGGGACCCGAGGGCGAAGCTATTGCCTAGGTAACGCCCGGCACCCCCTCCGTGCCCGCGGAGGCGGCAGCAGCGCGCGGCGCGGCCGTTACTGGTGGCGGCGTGAGGGAGCAGGCTCCCCGCTAGCGCTAGCGCCGCCGCGCTGGCTGGGGGGCGGCGCAGGAGACGACGACGACGGCGGCGGCGGCGGCCGCTGCCCGGGCAGGTGGGTGTGTGCGGGCGGGCGGGGGGCGTCTTGGGCGGCCCGAGCTGGCTGTGCCGCGGGGTGCGTACTGTGCTCTGAGGGGGGCGGGGCGGACCGGCGGGGCACCCGCGGGCGGGCAGGTCTGTGTGGCGGTGGGGGGTGCGGCGGGGCTTCCCCTCGGCCGCCACCGCCAGCTCGTTTCGGTCCCTCCCCGCCCCGCGGCGCCGAGCTCCGCGGGAAGAGGGCACTTCTCGGCTGCTGCTCGTTGCGACACGGTAGTTGCTCAACCGAGCGGGAGGCTCTGCCCTCTCCCCGGCGCGGGGGAAGGTTTCGGTAGGCTGCGGCCGTTTGTCAGCGGAGAGGGGTGAGGGGCCCGGGGCGGGCGGCGGCGGCGGCCTCGTGCCGGTCACTGGCCGTCTCGGCGGGGCGGGTGGGAGCCTTTGTGCGCTGCCGTGCCGCGAGCCGGCGTTGCGCAAGAGCGCGCGGCGGTAACGGCCGCCGCAACAAGTGGCTCGCGCGCATCCTGCGCCCTCGGGACGGCTGGTCGTTGTGCAAGCGGCCCGGGGCTTGGTGCTGCGCCGCCGCACTTGCTCGGGGGCCTCTGGGCTTCCGCGTGTTGGGTGCGGGCGACGTCCCCTTGTTACATCTCCGGTGCGGGGCCCCCTCCTGCCTCGGGGCCGCTGGGCAGCGGGATGACGAGCGGCAGAGCCTGTGCGGCCCTTCCGCAGTCTCGGGGGCTCAGAGCGGCGCTTGCAAGAGGCTTGGCGGTCCCTAGGTGTTCAGCGCCTTCTCTGTGAGGTTTCGCCGGACAAGCTTGGTCTTTGCTTTATGCCTGGTGATTTTTTTTTTTTTACCTTTTTTTCCCATCTGAGAACTCCTAGTGATTGCTTTGTGATTTTTAAGTGACATTTAGATTATTCGATACTCCTGGCTGTTTTCAGCTCAGTTTCTCAGCACTGTTTTCCTTCTGAACCACAGGAATTTGTATGGAAAAGCAGTGTTTATGAAATGTATTTCCAGTCAGATGCTCCAGTTAGATGCTCATTCTCTGTGCAGCCCAGAGTGGGTAGCAGACAGAATGATCACTTTGGCAGTGTGCTGTCGTCGTATACTTAAGAACAACTTAACAGACAACTAAACTCTTCCACAGATGAGGACCTGTTTTTGTGTAAGGGGGCAATAAATCTTCATTAGTCCCAAAGAGTTCCTGAAAGAGAAACGGAAACCTTCCATGCCAGAATTGCTGGTTTGTCTAGCTCCAATGCATGTGTGCTTACAGACTGATGCTGGATACCTTCCAAAATCAAGAAAGCTTAGGGTTTTTTTTGCCAGAACTTTCTGTATTTACAGACTTTTCTTGTCACCAGATATGTTGATGAGTTTTGTTCATTTCGAATTGACAACTGTAGCCAAAGTAAATGTTATGTACTCTCTAAGTCAACGCTGCTGTTATACTGTTGATATTGAACTTTATTCAGGCTTAGGAAGTTCTTGAAGCTGGGCGTTACTAGAAACTCCAGTAACATATTATTTATGTTTTCGGGACTGTAGTTTAGGGTTTGAAGTTACGTGAATACACGAAGGATGTCATAGAAATTTGATCGGCCTGTGGTTTGCAGTATTAGCTAGAGACTCCCACAACTGTAGGTCTTCAAAGACTAATTAAAAGGTGAAATAAAACTTTATAATACACTTGCTCTTAGGAAAATTGCATATAAAGAAATACTGAATATCCATACACTTGTCAAAGGGTTGCGAAGTCTAGTGGAATGCATTAAGGTGGCTGGGGAATCAATCACCAGGTCACTTGGAAACTTCGATCTAGAAGCTTCAGTTCAGACTGATGATGGTTTTCCAGGCTTCAGAAGTTTCATGGCCGCAAGCAGTGCTTTTCAGAAGAGAGAGAAAGAAAAGGATTATTGAACAAAAATTCTTTGGTAACTTTTTTTTTTGGCCTTTTTTAAAATAATATCAGGGATATTGGTAATATCAAGAATTTTTTGTTGTGGATTGACTTGGAAACATGTTTGGGTGTGGTTTCAGCCTATAATTAAATGTTTTTTAAAAATTTTTAAAAAAGGAACTCTTTCCATACATGGTCTTAAAATATTTTTGTTAATTTCTATTTAAATATCTGTTTTTCTTGAATAAAAATCACTTCTGTTAAGTCAGKTTTCACTTCCGTGGAATATCTGATGTCATAAATTCGGTAGTTCTCCAATTGTCTATAGACTTCTGGCAGAACTCCAAATTCTAGTGTAGGAAAGCCTTCTTAAAAAAATAGATCTTTCTTTGATTCTCGTGATGTAGTAAGGAGAGAATGTATCTTGCCTCTTCTCCCTGATTTCACTGCTCCACTACTCCTTTCCCTTTCTTGGAAGTTGAACGTAGAGTCAATAGGCTTGTGAAATGTTGCATACTTTTTTAAAGTTTGCATATGTCTGCAATATGCTCTATTTTGCAAATGTGAAATTTAAAAACAAAATGCAGTAAAAATACAAGCTGTCAGAATGCTGTATGTATGGGGAGGGTGGAGGAAAAATTTATTTAGAAGTTGGGTAGAAATGCATGGTGGTGTTTTGGCTGTTTAGCTAGGAAGCTGGTGTTGTGTTTCGGTGACCAGAGGCACAGAGTTCAAGTAGCTTAAGTGCTTTTTTCATAGATCTAGGTACACGTGGAAGCTTTGCCCTTGGTTCTCTAAAAGTTGCCACCAGTTAACTTATCTGAAAGTAAATACTGGGTTGTTGGGCTGTGGAATGTGGCATTGTATTTTATGCAAAGTCCATGGGGCTGCTTCGGTTTGAGGTGGACTTTCTGACTTGCCACACTTGGTAGCAGCAGAATGTTAAGTTATGAAGTTAACCCTTTTTCACAACTGGCGGTTTCTGTGAAAGCAGTCCAGGAGAGAAAAATGTGAAATAAGCATCACTTACACAGTTACACAGAAAAGCTTGCTTGTGGTTGGTTTTTTTTGTGTGTGTTTGTTTTTTTGTTTGTTTATTTGTTAGTAAATGTGTGTTTGTACTCAAACTGATACACTTGGAGCATTGACACACATGGTGTTACGTACTACATCTCAAATCTTAGTTCTTGCATCAGAATAGGAGGACTTCGAATCGCAGAGGGCTAAAAAAAATTCAGTATTAGTGTCTGAGTGCATTAAACAACTTGTTTTCTGGCAGTGCTGTTAGTCGTCACAGTCACGCACCAAATGAAAGTTTCAGTGTGTTTTGTTTTGATAACTATATCGGATCTGGTGGCAAAAACAATCTTGCGTTAGAAATTTAACAGTTTTTTTTTTTTAAATTACTTTTCAGAAATCGGAGTAGTAACTTGTAAGCAGGTGTTTTTGCTTTGGGTTGGTAAGGTATATACTTACGGTCCAGAATTAACAGCAGGTATCAAAGTGGTGGTTCTGTCAACTATCACAAATCGGAGATTCTGCAAGGTTAAGCTTACATGTATTTGTATAATGCCTGAAGTACCAGTTAGTTCATATGCAACATTGACCAAGCTGTTTTACAATCTGTCAAATTGATATGGGTAAATCTTTATATCTCAACCTTTGGTGGAAATAAATTCAGGAATGTGGTTCTATTTACATATATTAGAGTTGCAGAGTGAGGCCCTCATGTGCAAATGCTTGTGGATATGTAGCTACCAAAATAATTGAATTTACATACTGGCTCCAGAAGATTAAAGAAACAAATAGTGACGCTGATGTGTCAAAAAAAACATCCTTTGAGAAGTAGGATTGGAGCAATTATACTGTTTCCCACTGATAATTTTTTTTTGGGGGGGCGGGGGCGTGCACATTGTTTATTTGTTTTGGTTTTGGCAGTTTTAGGTAGCCAAAGTTTAATTGCTAGCATGCTACAGAATATGGCCTTTCGTAAATTTGGTTGTATGCAAATAGAGGACCCAGATTGTCCTCAGGTACAGTCTTTGCTATTTCCACTTCACAGCTTTGGCTGTTGGCCATGGGGGAAAAATGCCCCAAATCTTTTTCAGTTACATTAAAAAAGGTGGGGGGGGGGGGAAGGGGAGGCAGCAGCTGTGAGAACTTTGATTGTTCAGTTTCTTATCTTAGAAGCTCTTGACTTAAAATTGTGAATTAATTGAAGTCAGGAGTAATTTTGTGTCTTTGGAGCTAAATCTACATATATAGAAATATTTTTTCTATTTACTTCAAAAAGAGCATAAGGATTACGAGTACTATAATTTTTCTTTTGACGCAGAATATACTTAATGTAAATTTGCTACTTATAGCTTACTTCTGTTTCTTTCAAAATTGTCAAACTTGTATATTTTTTTATAAGTAGTGTTACATTAAATTTTCACTATGAAACTGAATTGTAGAGGGTGCTCTTCTTCCAAAATACCTTGCTATTATTTGCAATAGTTGTTCTGATTTTTAGAATAGCTTTGTGAATTCTGCATCAAAATATCTTAAAGGAACTCTATCAGAGATATCGGTGTCTAGTTTTATACTTGTGTAACTTATTCTATATGTTGCTGTAATGCTGAACAGTTTTACTTCCCATGTTAAGTTGAAAAATGACCCCCAGATTTTTTACTGCTTTACTTTTTTTTTTTTTTTTTTTTTTTTTTTTAACAGAAAATTTGAACAAGTGAGGTATAGTTCCTTGGGGCAGGGGTGGAATGAGTTGACCTGATGGGATAGATCAGCCTCTAAAAATAAAGTACTTCTAAGAGGTCATGAAGAATTGTGAATATTGCACATAAAATAGCTCTATAAATACACTTCCCCCCCCGCCAGAAACTATGATGATTGAATGGGAAAGATATACCCTGTAATGGAAAAAAATTGTGTTGTAGGTTTAATTTTTGTGCCTATATGTGATGGTATCTATCTTCTTTGCATGAGTTTACTTGTAAGAGGGGAGGGGGTGACAACCCTGTGATTTCTAGTTTCTTTTTATGAGACCCAAGTAGCCAGTGTATTCTTATTACTGTCTGTTGAAGTTCACTTTTGGGGACTACCAAAGGTTTAGACTGAAGAGTCTAAACTTCTTTTCACAATGTTTTTCTGAGGCTTTTGTTCCCAGGTTTCTTGTACCCAGAGCAGAAATCAGAAGCTTTTGTTCATGTGTTAATTTGGAACTGATGAACATTTTTAAGTGATGTGGAGTCCATTAGGAGCTTGCACTGTTTGCTCTTGCTTTGGGTCATTCCTGTATTCCCCTTGCTCCCAGGCACCATATATGCACTGGATTAAAAAAAAACTATGAGAGGATTCAAAGATGAGTTAATGATGTAAGTTTTGAGTTTGCATTAACTGGCAGCATGTGCACGATAGCTTGTTTGGGTAGTAGAGGTAGGTAAATACTTTTGTGGAAGTCATATGAGTGTTTGTGGTTTGTGTTGTCAGTTAATAAGAATTAATAAGAATATTAGTGTGTCCTTGGTTTTATGATACAGTATTGTTATGAAGCATGTGCTAACTTTCAGTGTTTCTGAAAGACCTTTGTTGTCTGAATGCACAGAAGTTATCTTTAATAAAGCAATGAAATATTTAAAAAAAAAAAATGCTTAAGAATAGTCAGTTGTTTATGAAAGCTTTTGTGTGGAATGTGCAATAGCTGGTGTTGTGTAGGATCGACCTGACATTGTAAGAGGCTCACAGTCCTGCTGTCAAGCAGTTTTGTGACAGATTTAATGCAGAACACTCATGCTTGTATGCAGCTACAGAGTACTAGAAGCAGTTTAAAAATCAGAGTAGGTAGATGGTTTGGAGAATATTGTAAAAAATCTCTAGAAAATAGAATAACCGGTAACATTTGTAGTGCTTGAGGTTCTTGTGGTAGCTATCTGTGGAGTAATGCCTCTTTTATCTTTTTGTAAATAAGGTACTTGAAGTGGATTTTGATATTGTTGCATCATTTTATTTTCTAAGAACAAAAGGTGCTATTTTGAAATGTGCTGTGTTATTTTCAGTTAACAATTTGATGTTCATGAGTGTAGAATGTTAATAACAGAAGAATATAAAGCATACCTGATTTTAAAAACTGATTACATTTGTGTCACTACAAATAATCCCCCCAAAGACTGCTTTCAAGTACTGCAGTATGATGGCTTTCTGTCGGTGATGTGAATATTGCTATTTAGTATTGTGTCCTCCAGAAGGCTGTACGTTAGCCTGTGGTTTGTGTATACACACACAGGTATAGGCACACATACACACAGAGGAGAACCAGATAAACAAAGGTAAATGTTGTCAGTAGAAACTCAAAGCTAAGTACAAAGTTGATGTGGTAGAAAGAAGCACATAGTGTTATTTAAAAAATGTATTGGGCACTGTATCCCCTTCCTGACTGGCTTCACACCTTGAATTCCTTCCCCTGTTTTTGAAGAGCACTTTGGTCCTTATGCCTGTACGTTTTTCCACTTCATCCACCTTTCAGTATTCCTATTTTTTTACTTTTTTTTTTTTTCTTTTTTCTTCTTATAGGCTGTCATTAAATTTACTGCTCTGGGCTTATTCCTTCTCCCCAGATCCCCCATTATTTCCCTCCCAACCCCCAAAGAAATTAAGGACCTGTGTGTTAACCATGTGTGAGTCTTCACTCTGTTAAGCATCTTGTATTTTTAGACTGCTGGTTCTTGGAGGCATAGGTTATTGTTCCTTACAGTGCCCTGTGGGGTCCTGTCGTGAGGATGTGTATTAGAAATAATTTATGCTTTACAAGGTATAATATTCTGTAAAATGGAATCTCCAGAAGAAAGGACTCTCTGGGGACAGCTGTGGGAGGGAAGGAAAAGTCACAGATGAGGTCCAGGCTAGGAAAGGAGTGGACTGCTATGGTAAGGGCTCAGCAGTCTGGGACTAGAGGCGCACCAGGGAGATGCGGGGGTTGGTGTGGTAGGAATCGTGATACTGGGAGGCCTGCTTTTGGATCCTGTATGTTTCAATGCTTGAAGATGGCTGGCAGTATTGTTTGTTCTCTGCTGGTGTTGGGATGTTGTGGGTTGGTTGTTTGGGTTTTTTTGGTGTGTGTGTGTTTTGGTTTTTTTGTGTTGTTGTTTGTTTGGGTTTTTTTGTTTGGTTTTTTTTTGTTTGTTTTCCAGATCCCTTTTGGGCTTAAATGTGTGTTACTAAGGGAGGTAAGGCCTTTGGGATTCCCTGTTGTGTGCGGTGTTCTGAAAATCATGTGGGCTTGGAGTATTTGTATTTCTAGCCTTTAGTGCTGAGTGTCTTCCATTTGTTTCAGCTGATACAGAGGAGGACCTCTGAATTTACTATCTAGTTATCTATATGCCTTGCCAAGGATGCAATTCAAGATGTCAGTGAAGATATCTAAGGAGGATTTTCTGAGTCATAACCAGGGATCCTCTAGGCAAGGAAGAGTTAGTACTTGGTATACAGACAGCAGTAGAACAGAGATAGTGCATATATGTATATGCAGTCTGAATAGGCATATGAAATGGCCAAATGCCAATGAGACACAGTAGAATGTAAGTCCTGTTACTAATTTATGGAAATCTACAAGAACAAAAAACCCAATAATGAGTCCAAACCTAGTAGGAAATAAAATTTGAAATGTAGCTTTACAACTACCTGAAAGGAGGTTGTAGTGAGATCGGTGTTGGTTTCTTTTTCCCAGGTAACAAGTGATAGGACGAAAGGAAACAGCCACAAGTTGTGCCAGGGGAGGTTTAGATTAGATATTAGGAACAATTTCTTCACCAAAAGGGTTGTCAAGCATTGGAACAGGCTGCCCAGGGAAGTTGAGTTGAGTCACCATCCCTGGAGGTATTTAAAAGACGTGTAGATGTGGTGCTTAGGGACATGGTTTAGTGGTGGAGTTGGCAGTGTTAGGTTTACTGTTGAACTCGATGATCTTAAGGGTCTTTTCCAACCTAAATGATTCCATGATTTTATTTTTTCAGTTTTCTTATGTCAGGTTTGAATGGAAGTTTCATGGGAGTCTTAACGTGCACTGTGACATTAGGATTGAGCCATAATATCAGGCGGTGAAGAACACGTCTGCGTCTGCTGAAGTATTTTAAATTACTTGCTCGTAGTAATAATTTGAGTGTGAAGAGGTGTGTGTATGTGTGTGGAGAAGAGCTGTCTTGTTTTTCTTTTCAGGGGAGGACTGTATTTGGGAATCTGTGATAAATGCTGACTGGAAAGTGAGTGGTAGTTTCTGAACCCTCTTGAGTGAAGAAAAGCATCATTAGTCTGGCAGATAGTCAGCAGCAAATAGTACATTAATTTTTGGCACAAAACTCTTGCTAGCAAAAAAAGAGACTTTCCTTTCTGTTGTTAATAATAAAAATGAGGAGGGACTGATTATCTGTTCTCAGCAGGCTGATATTGTTCAGCTTCTTTTTAATATCCATGTAAGACAGACAAAATGCTTTTGACAAAAGTCCTTTTATAGTTTATTAAAAATAAAAAAATACTTTCTAGTGTACGGATAATCTGCATCCATCTACATAACTAACTTTTCTTTAAATAGTAACTTTATTATGATTACGAACTATTACAGGCTATGTATAAACTATTGCAAAATTTCAAATGTTATTCAAAAATAAAGGGATACCACAATTAAGATGTGTATTAAACTGTATAGAATATGGTGAGTCTTCATCCTAGGCCAGTTTTACTTTCCCAGCACTTCAGAAGTACTGTTTTACATCTGCTACTAGTGGTAGTAATATAAGGAAGTCATATATTTTATTGAAAATGTTTATTTACACTTGAATTAGGTGATCTCTAGCTATGTTGAAAATCTTAGTAAGCTCAACGTCATGATCTAACTTTATTTTTTACCTGAGTAATAACAAAAGCATTTTTCTTTACTGAATTGTTGCTTTAAGTGTTAGGGTACCATTTTTTAACACTCAGTGGGATTCTCCCTAAGTTCTTAGAGTTCAGCTAACACAAGTATATAAAAATTGTTTATTTTTATATGGCAGTCTGTTTTGATAACTATAGTAATTTCTACTTCCTTTGGGTGCTGTAAATAAATCTGGTGTATGAAGAGCTACAGTGATTAAGACTAGCAGA
Organism: Phoebastria nigripes; assembly: GCA_035582835.1. Taxonomy (NCBI): domain Eukaryota; kingdom Metazoa; phylum Chordata; class Aves; order Procellariiformes; family Diomedeidae; genus Phoebastria; species Phoebastria nigripes. The sequence goes on along the minus strand of JAYKAV010002497.1, from coordinate 617,635 downwards.
AAAGTACTGCATAAAAAGGAAAGGTTATTTAGTAGGAATTGAATTCTTCAGTAAAAACAAGATTTGCAAGAATGTAAAGATCTAACTTAAAAAGTTAGAAGTAATGTTAAGACCACAATCAAGTCTTTTCCTCATCATTTCTCATCTGAATTTGTAGTAGTTTCATCAAGATTTGCAGCAGCTCTGTATCTTTTGAAATGGAATGCGCATATTGGGCGCTTTCAAAATTTCTGTCACTGCAAATACGCTAGATTACAACTCTACAACAATATTCGATTTGCTATTCACCACAAAATGACAACAGTCCTTATCTATTTCCACTTTCTAAATAAAGAACTTCTCTTTCTGTATTTCTTCCTTTACTCCATTTTGTTTAACTTGAAAGCTTCAACATTAATTTACTTGGGTGAGAAATACTGTTGGTAAAGCACTGGCTAGGGATTTGCAATAATTAGATTCTGTTTCCAAGTGTGTCACACAGCTGCTGTTTGAGCTTAGAGAAGTTTGGTTATCATGGTATGTTTTCATCTGTGCATTTGGGGATGAGGCGGTTAGTTTTTCTTTCTTCGGTGTCTTTGCTTGGTAAACTTTTCTTGTGTTTATGCCCTTGAACATACATAATGCTAACTTTCATGGACCTTAAAGTATGTGAGATGCTACTTTAGGATAAATGCAAATGCTCAATTGAAAAATACTTTGTAGAAGTTATGGTAGTTGAAATGAATAGCAAATAGGTTTTATGTGCTTTATAATTAGGATGGAGAAAAGGTAAATGTATTTTTAAGTGGCCCCACTTAAAAACATCTGTTTAAGTGGCCGCATATAATCATCCCAGCTAATGCACAGCCTCGCTTTGCCTAGTATCTGTGAAAATGCTTTTGTTGCAAGAAAATTTCCTTCATTGTATTTAAAAAAAAAAAAGAGAAATTGTTCGTGTAAAAAAAAAAAAAAAAAAAAAAAAGTAGGTAGAAGCAGACTGTAGTACAGCTACAGTATTTTTAAAGCATCATATTAAAAGATAAAAAAGTTAAAATCTTTAGTGTATTGTTGTCATGGGAATAGAAATTTGAATGATTAACCCCCTTCTATTTATAGCTGTTTTCTCTGAGTTATTATTCCTGTTCCAGTTAACTTCTAGGTAAATTTTATGAGAAGGCAGAGCATTTCTTGCCTTAGTCTATCACTGCAGCTAATCATTTTAGTGTCTTCAAGTTACTTTCTTTTTAATGTGAATTTCACAAATTATTTTGCTGTRTTTTCAGATTTATTTGTACTTTGATAACTTGTCAACTTTTATTGCATGCAACTACAGGATTTAAAGAGACCTTCAGCATTTGGTGGCTCCTTTTGTCTTCCCATCACTACTTGCCGATTTTTAAAATACTGGTATATCACTGCTTAAGACTGATCTTCTGGGGTTATTGGCTCATGAGAATGAGAGATGCAGGCTGTGTGTGCTATACTGATGAAGCTTGAAAGAGCCAGACCTAATATATACCAATTATTATGAAAATTTTCCACCCTCTTGATGCCAAAAGTTGCTTCTTCATTGTTAATTTAATTGGGGCTTGTTAGCCAGGAAAGTAGCATGCTACTTTTACTGTGTTTTTTAACTCTGTTTTGTTTGTGGAGTAATGAAGGGTTTCTACCTATGTAATGGTGGTTTTCTTAAAAAACAGGCAGTGTGGTTGGTTAGACCCCTTATATGAGAAGGAGTCTTCAGAAATGGCAGCATTCCTGAAACTTTCAGCTCAAGCTTCTACATTTTGGTGATTAACAGACCCAGTTAACCTGAAGAAAGATTTCTTGTGGTGTGGTGGCAAATGAAATGGCGTAAGTGTTGTTTAATTTTCTGTTTTTCTGTGATGTACTTTTTTTTTCCTGTGACTTACTTGTGAGAAGTAAAGTAGGATTATAGAGGGGCTTTGTTTTCTTTCTGACTTATCATGGGAGAGAATTTGAAAGGAGTTAAGGCAAATATTTTTCGAGTCTTTCCTCAAGACTTGCACCCCTTGGTAAATTACTCTTTTGCTGTCAAGAAAAGAGCGATGAGAAATTTTTATCATGGTCAAACCATTATTGTTTGTGTGAAAACTGAAAAGCCTTTGCTTTCATTTACAAGAGTCACTTTTTTGATTTCTGATTTTATGGCATATTTTAATAATTGCTTTCTTAACTACAAATGCTGCTGCTCCAGTGCTCTTCTATGTGCCCTAGTGTACTACTACTAGTGTTGTTGTTTGGAGGTGAAGCAACATGCTGTGGAACAGAAAGTTGTTCTGCTGTAGTGAAGTGGTTGTCAAAAGAAAGTCTCTCTAGTGGTTTGCTCTGGAAGGAGGAGGAGCTCATTCTCATTTATCAGAGAAAGAGCGAGCTTTAGGTGCCTGTTGCCAGAAACTGATGTTAATATTGATCTCGTAATTCAGTGGTAGCAGGAGGATACATTCTGGAGAAGGTATGTATCTGCTGCCTTCTCTCCTCAGTCCTTCCACACCTTGCCTGTGAAAATGTCAGAGAATGTATCATTTTCAGTCCAGCCTTTGTCAGGTTCCTCTTGAGTCTTGTCATTTTAGGGATGTTACACAGGAAGCTGAGAGGGTTGTATTTTATTCTTTCTATCTTGCTGTTCATGGTTCAYCTCAGTGTCAGGAATTGCTTTGCAATTTGATCATATTGAATACAGAATTATTCTTAATCTGGTTAGAGCAGTTCTATTCATCATAGCACCTACGATACTAAGAGTAAGAAGTCGTTCACCTGTGTTAGAGACCTGCCAAGCAGATTGCTCTCTTTATGGAGGAAGCTTATTCCCCAAGTATTTCTGTGCTCTGATAGTGCTGCTACCACACAGGGTCATGGCTGTTGCTACTCTTTCTGTGAAATTCGCTAAGGGGAATACACGTGGCAATGCACTGAAAAGGGTACTTAGAGCAAGTTACAGCTCTAGTACTACTATAGCTCTGTTCCTTCTCAGAATATAGAAGTAAATTTCTCACTGCAGTGTTCCCTGATGCCACAAAAAGCTTTTACTATTACTGCCAGAAATAAACCTGTAGAAAAAAGAGTTATTTAATCTACTGAAACCTTTTCATTAATGAAGGAAGCTGAGACTATATAGCATTCTTCAATTACTATGCTGAGCATTGCAGCTGATGAAAGTAGAGGTGTGGTTTGTTTTTGGGTTGGTTTGTTTGTTTGTTTTTTTGTTTACATCAAGTGTTCTGTAATTTTAGGTGATATGTTTAAAAGCAGTGTAAAACATATGAATACTATTCAAATCTGATTTTTGGATCCAAATCCAGATTTGAACTGTTGATTTGATGAGAGGAGGGTTGTCTTTTTTCTGTGTGTTTATTTTTTGGTGGTTGTTTTTGTGTTGTTGGTTATTTGTTGGTGTGGTTGTTTTTTGTTGTTTTTTTTTGTTTTTTTTTTTAAACAAGTACTCCCCTGGGAGTAGTGCAAATTTAGGGTTCTTAAATTATGTAATATTATGAGTTGTCATGCTGAAATTATGCTTGATATTTTTACATTTTTTTCTGAGGGAAAAAAACAAACCTCAAAATACCCACCCAAAACCCAACCAAACTTCCATGAGCAGAGCCTGGTAGCTGCATACTTGTTCAGTTATTCTTCCTGGTTTTCATGTAGTAACTTTCATAAAGAAACCTGATTAAGTTGATTAATATGGAGGGGAATTTTGTTTTTTAAAAAAGTAAATAAAAATTGTTGGTGATGCTGGGAATTATTTATCAGCTCTAAGAAGACAGAATCTTTGATAGCCACACACTTTTTCTTGTTAAATAATGGATGTACCAGATGATTGAGAAGGTTATGGAACTTTTATGTAAAGAGGTGTTAAAGGAGACAGTCTACCAATATATATTGCATTGTAGCTTTTATTATATTGAAGAAAAAATAGTTAACAAAAGGGATAAAAGAATCTTGCTATAAATATAGGTATTAATGCAAAGGATTGTATTAGAACCTGGGAATGTGATTGTTTAATTTTATATTAGAAAATTTGGGAACTAAATAGAAGTAAATTTGCATAGTTTCACCATGTTAGGCATTTAACAATGTAAATGGGAAGTGAAACGTCAGCATGTGAAAGTAGTGAAGAAAATAGACAACACAGGAGAGACCACAAGAAACAAATCACAAGTAGTCCTATTAATAATGTTTCAAGTAACTAAATAATTGTGATAAGATCTTTGCAAGGCCAAGATGAAGACTCACTGTTTCATTTCTCTGTTTAAAATGCAAATAAATATTTATTCATTTAGTAACTTTTGGGTGGAACCAGTAGGGTTTTTTGCAGCGTTTTCACACCTATGACACACTAGTTGAGCAGAAAATGCATCAATAATAAAGGCCATATTCAGGTGTCCTGAATTCTGAGGAAATGCCTAGTCAGCAAGAGCTATGCACCTTAAGTCTTTCAGAGTTTAAGCCAGTCAGAGGGAAATCATGGAGAAGGACTTCATAAACTTTAGAATGTCTTAAAATGGCCTTGAGCTCATTAAATGAGTATAAGATTTCTTCATCAAAAAATGATGGTGTGGAGGTAATTTTGTTCCTTAACAAGTCCTTGTGTTCTGCCCAATAATTAACTTGGCTTCAAAAGTAGGTTTTAAAACAAAAGTATGGGGCATAATTGTGGTGTGATACAGGACCAAAAGAACGAGTGCTTCGCTGACCTCTCACAGGTATAGGTATTGTTGTGCTGCTGGCGATTAATGCCCCCCTCCCCGAGACTTCTGTTTTCAAGTACTGCTTTAGATGTAATCAAAATCCATGCAGAATCGAATTTTTTATTATTGCTTGCAATCTATTTTAGTATTCAGAAAGATGAGTTTTAGTAGTATGACTGCTGAGGGTGCACAGTGATTGCAGACCAGTTGATTGGCAGTTCATTAACTCTTGCAAATMTCTCTGTAGATGTCACAAGGGCTTGTGGAGGGTGGTGGATTTATTTGCACCTGCCTGAACTACTGCTTAGTGGTTAAGTTAGCTCAGCCTTAAGCCTTTGAGCTTCACAGTCTGTGTTTGTATGCATGTGCGTGTGCATATAGGTATGGATTTTTTGGAAGAGGAGCACTGCTCTGTGACCATGGCTTCTAATTCTTCACTTCTGTAAGCCAGACTTAGTGAACCAGATTTAGAAAAGCTGCAGCACTGGCCTGGAGGTGTAGTGATCTGTGGGCCCTGGGAGGAGGTGGGGGAACTTGCATCTTCACACGGATGAGTCTGTTCAATCTAAACTTTTCATTTCTTTGTCACCAGCTTTGGAGCTACTGAACCAGTTGGGTAATCACTTGTGCCCTAAACTGGATTAGAACTGGAAATGAGCTGGAAAGTGTTACTCATTTGACTCCATGTTTATGAATCAATATAAAGCAAATCTAAGCACTTAGTTTGAGAGTCATCTGAAATAATAAAAACACTGCGGTTTTTATAAAATGGTCACGTGCAGCCTAGAACTTTGTGCTCTCTGAACTGTAGAGTACCCTCAGATCTGGTACATTGTCCAGCCCAGAATCTCTCCTAGGATGTTTTGGTATTCTGCAGTTTTTGTTATAAGTTATCAGTGCTGGCAGCCAGCCCTCTCTAATACTGAGCACATTTGCAGGGTCTCCCACTTACAGAGACTTTGCTAATCTTGATTTCAGCACATTACTCTCAAATCAGAGAATGATTGGTTGCCTAAGAGAATGAGAGAGGAAAAATCTGCCATCTACTAGAGTCTTTTTTTGTTAAGCTTCATTAACAGTGATGCGTTCCCCTTCTACTTTGCCCAGAGGCATTTCTTTTGAAGGTGGCAGAGCAGAAGAAAAACGGTTGAATCATTCTGGGAAAATAAAAATAAATTATTTTTGTTTAGGTTTTTGTTTGTTGATCCTAAATCATGCAGGCAATGCCTTGCCATCTGGAAGTATCTGTTCTTTGCTCCTTTAGTTGAAGGTCCTTCATTTTCCAGTGACAGTAAGAAGGAATCCTAAGTGTTTTGCTCTTTTGTTGACTTTATTGTAAGGACAAAATATCATTATCTGCCTCACAACTTCAATCATATTGAGTTCTAAACTACAGTGAGTAGGAGGATTACTGGGTTACTTAACCCTGAGCACCATCAGGATATAATACTGTGAAAGAGGGATTCCCCCCCACCCCGCCCCGTATTAAATTCAAATGTCAGTAACTGGCACCCTGTTAGAAATCAGTATTTTCAAAATAAAGAGATGACGAAAACTTGCAAGATCTTTTTAGTATTGTCTTACAGTTCTAAACTGAAAGGAATTCAGCAGTGTGTGTAACCAAGTAAAAAAAAATCTGATTTATTGTAAAGCGTATTAGTATGTGCTTGTGTGAGTATAAATTTCTTTTCAACAAGCCTGTTGGACACTGAAGGGGATTTCACAGAGGTGAGCCATAGCTTAGTGAGGCTAGCTCTCTGGGTAGAGTGAACATGGCTTCGTTAGAGGGTGATTCATAGCAGCTGAGGTCAGAGCTCCTGCTCTGAATCACCCACTGGATAAATGTATTTGTGATATTGAGTTCTCTTTAATGAAAACATGTGACTGAATTTAGCTTCAAATCATGTTTCTAACTGTTACCCATTTTACTTAATAACACTGACCCACATTTTTTAGTTATTCATCAAAATGCTTTGTGGTCTTTGTCCATCTTGAAGAAAAAGAAAGGCTGTAAACTAACTTGTAGTTCTGACAGATCTCTTTTTGCAACTCATTTGGCTTAGAGCTTGGTATTCTGCAGTTTCTGTCTCTGCTTGTTGTTTGTTTTTTATTTTCTGTGGGTATTTTTACATGATGAGAGCTTGTAGCTATGCCTGTTTTGTTTTGGTTAAAAAGATTTTGTACAAGATAGGTTGGTTTCATAGAGCAATTTTGTTCTGCATTTTAAAGTGACACATTTCAGAAAAGGTTGAGGCTTTTTTTTGTAAAGGATATTATTGTTTTTTGACCAACCACCAACACCTGTGAAAGCAGAACACAAGGAAGAACACTGCTGCGTGTATAACAGTACGCTGTCCATTATTAATAAAATATTTTGTCTCGATATGAGTGCAGAAATAAGTGCCACCTTTAAAAGGTCAAAACTGGTCTTTGCCGGTGAAGAGACTATGGCGACTGCATAACTAGGATGATGCTTATGTACAGTTCTACTGTTTGGATCAGTCTGCATGCAACAGTATGCAATATATAGGAAATAATTTTTTCAGATTAAGGCTTTAACTTGCATTTTCAACATTTGCACTAAGATGCGCGGTATGCGGAAGTCGGAAGTTGCTGTGATGCAGCCAGATGTGCACTGCTGCAAGTTCTTTTTCTCACTGTTGGGTTGTAATGGCTTAATTACTGATAGTGAAAGAAGATTTCTTGAAGAAGAAATTCTTGAAAAAGAATTCAAAATTCTTGAAGAATTCTGTGCCTATTATTGTTCAAATTTAAGACTGAGGAAGGAGGGAAAAGAATGTTGCTTTGTATTTCTCAGTATTTTTTTTCATTTGAAGATATTTGGTGTATTTACTGATGGTTAATCCTCCTCTTGTCTCAGACTCGGTGAAATGGTGAGTTTCTTCATTGCTGAGTGGATACTATAGCAGCTAATTCAGCTTGACATTCACTTGTCCAATCTTCAGTGCTATTGAGAGCATGAAATGCACGAGACAGCTTTGAGGTAGCTGAAGATGTGAACCAAAAGCTATAAAATACCCTAGCCGTACGTTTCTCTATGTATCGCTGTCCAAAACATCTGCTAGTGCTCTCAGTGCTGGTCCTGATGCCTTCCTCAGTGCATTCTTCCAGAGTAGGAGATTTATTTGCAGAGAGGAAGATATTCAAGAAACTGCTATATCATGTCATTCAACCCCCTCAAAGTTCCTTATCTGAAAGCAAACCCAGAGTATCCTCTCTAACAAATGGTTTCTTTGTGTGCTCTGGCAGAATTCAGAGAGGAACCTGTCTGATGCATCTAGAAATTGTTATAGAGTAGAAGACCATAGATCCACAATTAGCCCAGTAATTTCTATGTGGCACCTTATATTGCTTATGAATGAATTTTTCTTTTTTTTTTTTTAATTTTTTTTTCTTCTTCTTCTTCTTTCTTTGCGAGTGGCCTACTTCCCTGGCTTGTAATTGTTTCTGTTTTACATTAGATGCCACACAGGAGTTTTAGGCAAAAGTTTTTTGTACATTTTTCCCCCTTTCTTCCCTTGTAGTACTTTTTTTTTTTTTTTTTTTTGTCATACATTCATAAGTGTTTCTTTGGACATGAAGAAGTATAGAGGGTAGCTATAGAACTGTAGAAAGTTTTACTGTATTTGTCACAGGCATTTTGATTGCCACCACACAATTTTATGATTCCTGAATTATTTTGTAAGGTTGTTAATGTTTTTTCTAAAACAGTTAATAAAAACAGCATCTGTGTAATGAAAGGATTCACAAAAACGATTATTTTGCAAAGTACAACTTCTCATGCAGAAGTTGCAAGCTGAAACGGAGTAGGATTTCTGTTAGGTCCCTGGTGCTACTTTCTGTAGAAAGGGTATGGGTGTGGACCCAAGGGCAAGTGCCCAAGGTGGTTTTGTGTTGTGTTTTTGGCTGAGCTCACAGTCAACAGAGACCCATGAAGGAGGCCCTGCTGGTAATGTCCAGGTGACAGTTCTATTTTTTCCCACGTTCCCTAGAGAGATGCAGTGGGGAAAAGGTGTGTGCTCATCAGAGAGTCCAGTTTGTGTTCACCACTTGAGGCAGTTGCTTCAAGTCTTTCTGATGTTTACTCTGTTCCCAGAGATTATGCTTGCATGTTTCTTACGCAGTTGGAGTTCCCGCTAACTGTTTATGGTAGTTAAAAGGCCAGCAGAGTTTGTACCTTGGTCTGTTAGGTAATATAGTCACCAGCCTTTGAAAAATTTTCCACTCGTGCTTTGAAGATAGAAAGCATACTGGCATACGAAAGGTTGACCGTGATGTGATCTGCAGTTACACTGATAACCATCTCTCGTAATCTCTATTCTGCTGGTCTGAAAAATGAGAAACGTTGGTTAGCTAGAAAAATAAAGCTGCACACTGTCATCCTGTAATGAAGGATTTGTTTCTAATGCTTGAATATAGTAATGGGTAGTTTGTCTGTATACATCAGAAATGCTTTAAGGTCTGGAGGGCTAGCCATTCCCCTAGCTATCCTCAGTGTACAGTTGGTTGCAGAGGACCAACAGGAAGCCTATTGTCAATGTCATGTCTGAGTTGCAGTGGAGATGCAAACTACTGTGAGCATAGAGGGGGAAAAGGACAGAGAGCTGTGGGGAAGGGAGCAGAAATCTAGCAAGCAAGAGACTATGGAGAACACAGGAGTTGATAAGCTGTGACAGGAGCTATTCACAATGTACTGGCTTGTTAAATGTGTACAGTTTATGGACCCTAGATATTTTCTGGGCTTTATGCATGTGCCTAACCCTCGGATTGGATGCCAGTGCATTGACCACTGTGCTAATACACGCTTCTTTTATTTCTCACCAAATTCTGAATAAGGMATCAGGAGCATTAGCTCTCCTTGCCTCGCCAGTGTCTTAGAGATGAATACAGTGCAGGAGGTTGACTCTAAGATGGGAATGATTTGAAGCATGGTAGGAGCCAAGCAGCCGTCTCCTGTTCCGGGTCACAGTTTGCACTATGTGGTGTGAAGAGAAAGGAAAGGATGAGACAGAAGAAGGGTCAGAGCAGAAATTGCAGCACTAATATGACTGCCTGCTGTATCTTCTGGTACTTGAGTTATTTCACAAAGTGCATTTTATTTTTTTTTTTTAATGCCAGCCTTGTTTGGTTGGTTTTTTTTTGTTTTGTTTTTTTCCAAATGCACTCTTAGTCAAGAAATCTGACAACACATCTGTGTTACACATTGTTCCCATTTATTAACTTAATAAAATGGGTAGATAGTATGGTATAGGGAAGGAGTACAGTCACTGTTTTTTCCAGTGTATCAGTGCTGATATTAGAAAACTAGTATTGTGCATTTTGCCTGTGATTCCCACATTGCACTTGGGAGGCTTCTCTGTGGTTTGCCGACCTCTGTGGAAGCGGTTGTTGTTAGGGTAAATTTATGTCATATATGCCAGCAGTGGCGCATATGCACTTTCGAAACACCATTCTTTGCTATGTTGGTGTTGGTAGGTTTCCCATGAAAGGTTTCCTATGAATTTAGAATGGCATGTTGGGCTCCCACCATCTGATTTTTCATCACATGACTAGTTAGCCAGAGACCTCTAGAAGGTTGGGATATCCAATTTTTAGTTAAAATGACATCCTGCTTCTGCCCCAGGGTATGGTACTTCAGACATACACTGTGTCCCTGCTTTGAGGGGCCACAGATCATGAAAGATGGCTTCTTCAGGTGGAAGTTCTGGAAGTAATGACCATTTATCTTGTATCTATAGTATGATGCATTTCACGCCCCCTCCCAGGCTCCTGCCTTCTGGCCACTAGCTTTTCATTCTGATTTTTCTGACTCCATAAACACAAATACTGGCATGGCTGTAAAACTACTGCCAGACTGGTACTTTAGCATTGGTTATAAGAGATTGATACTGTTCCTTTGTCCTTGCAGTTTCTAAATCATGTAAGGCTGCCTTCATTTTTCTCTAGTCTTCCTTTTTGGCTGTTGCCTGCTGTAGGCTCCTAGGCTTTAATCATGAGAAGTTTCTGGACTAGCTCATACCTTTATGCACCACAATCTGTTTTCAAAAGGTTGTGCATGGAGCAGTAACTTAATTTTTTCAGACTTAAGCAGATGGGGCAGCAACTATTTTTCTCTCAAAGCCACTGAAGAAATCTAAGTTGCTTCATGGTGCTCTACATGCTGATCGCTAGAGAGGGTCTGTTCTGCGGGGGACAGAGGGAATGACAGCCCTCATTCCTGATCACTGTACTGCATTGAGTTCCTACAAGCACAGTGTGGACTACTTAGTGTGGTTTAGAAAAATAATTGTTTAGGGGAGGAGGAGCGTAGTTACATGCCTTGTGTTTTGCGGCTTGGCCTACAAAGCTGTAGATAATATCAGTGCAAACTGATAGCACTGCTTTGTTCTCAAGGGGGTTTTAAATATTTTTTGTTTATTTCACTTTGGTGAGAGCCTGGTTTGCAAGGTAGAGCTAAATGGAGATGATGTCTTGGCTCTGTGGAGATACTTCGTCCTGTACATCTCCAGGATGTTGGTAAGAGGAGACCTATTGAACCTTTCTCCTGCTGTTTCACAAGTTGAAATATGAATAGGAAGATGGGATTGCTTGTGTATCAACTCAAATTCTCCACAGTAGAACTACAGATGACATTACACTCTCTTTAGAAAAAACAAAACAAAACAAAAACCAGCTTACAGCCAAGTGTAAAAGAGAAGATGTAGTTAAAGTGAAGGCAACTCTAGTTCTCTTTCTGTTATCTTTAATTGCAATGGATGTCTGTTGATCTGATCCAAACTGAGTGTACAAAAATTTAAAAATATTTGTAGCAGCTAAAAAATGTTTTTGACTATGTAATTAATGATTATGATACCTATATTGTTAGAATAAATGGCATCTTCTACATATTTTTTCCTTTCCTTTTTTCTTTCTGGTAACCTAGTGTTTGAGGATTTGACATTCATTTAATTGTTAGATTGTGTAATGTGAATATGGTACTGTAGTATTCAAAGAGAATGAAAATGTGTGGTTAATTAGATATTTCTGCACAAAAAGTTTATGGAGCTATTAAACCAACTATAAATTGCTGATTTTCTCATTTGGTTAATTATATTATGTTGTGTTCTGCTTTTTTAGGTCACATTTAGGTCATCTTGTGGAACCTTCTGAGAAAACAAGGGTAGTAGTAAGAAAATGATGTTCAACAAAAGTATCTTCACTACACAGTCAGACTGAAACAGGAACAGGTTCTCTGGAGTAAGTATTACAGTTTTCAGTTGTGTGGTGTTTTTTGTTTGGTGGTGTGGTGGGTTTTTTGTTTGTTTTTTCTCCCCTTGTAAAGTCAGTAGCATGGTCATTAGGCTATTATTGTATTTAACTTTGTTAGAGTTGCATTAAAAAAAAAAAAATCAGTGACTCCATACTAATTTCAGTTCATCAGCTGGTAATAGACACTCTTTTGGATTCTTACTGAAGCATCTCCCATCTTGGAAGCAATTGTATCTTATGAAATTTAGATGGGCTTCAGATTTTTCTCTTGGCTCCTGTGTATTCTGGGTATGGTTTTAAGCAGGAAGTGGCCTAGTGTAGATGTAATTACATATAAACCCTGATTTGCTGGCAAGAGTTAAAGCCCTRCCTGGATCTTCCAGGGAATTTGAAAATATAATTGGTTTTTTGGTTGTAACTTTCCACTCCTGGCACTTTCTATGTGACTTTGATATTTTTGTGGTCAGTATTTTAATATTTGTCTTGTATTGCAGTTCCATCATCCATCAAACTAGYATAAGTCTTCAATTTATGGATCTCAGATATGTCTTTTCTTCACTGTTTCTAGTTAACTTACAGCTTTTGTGAATTCTAGGCTGACATGTGTGTCTCATTTATGATTTAAGAAGCTTAGCTACCTAACTCGGGGACTGTGGATTGCACCTTTTGGTACTAGATACCCAAGCATTTATATACTGATACAGTATAATTCTTAATTTCTGTGTGCTTCGCTTGCTTGAGATGGGAAATGTAATAATTTTTCTGTCACCTTGTTTGCATCAGATTGTAAGGTGTTTAAAGATATTCTTGTAGAGGTTAGAAACTGGGAAAAATCTGCATAATTTTCTGTGTGATGCAGATTTTACTCATGCTATGTGAATGTTATTCTGTGGGAGTCATTGGAATGCATAGTTAGGGATGAAAAATATCTGGCCGTTAGAACTGAAAGGGGGTGGAAAATGGTTTTAGTTTACAACAAGAATATTTTGGCATATTGCTTTATTGCCAAGAGGAAATGACTCTTCTTAGCTTCTTCTTTAGAAAGGGATGTGTTCATGGTGTCATAATTTGGGTAGAAAAATGTCTGTGAAACCTAGTCAGACAAGCTAAACTTTTCCTGCTTGGTATTTTTTCCAAAGTGTTTTGAACTGGCAGAATAACACATTTGGATTGATAACTTTTTTTTTTAACAGCAGGAAATAAATTATTATAAAATTTCAATTAAACATGGATTTAAAGAGGTTGATGTGCGTGTTAGTTCCCTTTCTGTAAGTACTTGAAGGAAATGCTACAATTTTAAGTCAGCACATGTAAATTTGTATCAGTTCCTAATCTAGGCCATATGTCAAATGGCTGGTAAACATACTTGTGAAAGGTTCTTGTAGCACCTGATACTTGAATTCTGACCTCTGTAGTTGTCAGAAACTGTGTTGTATGAAGTTATTTGTCTTTTACTAACTTACTAGACAACACAGTAGAAATACAGCACCTGTCACAATGTCCAAATAAAATAATACCTATTTGGTGCTTGCACACTTACTTTACCAGAGTCAAGAATTAACTTGTTAATCAAGTTACCAAAACAGATGGGCAATAAAGTTGAAACTGAGCTCTCCAAACAAATGAAATGAAAAATGTCCACTGGAGACAGCTTTCGTCATTTTAAATCATTGTATACAGGCTTATGCCAGGCACAAAACTCACTCATGTGTTTAGTAGCCAGTAAACTTGTGTTTCCCACCCCCCCCTTTTTTTTTTTTTTTTTTTTTGGAACTTAGAGAATTCAGATGTTATAACCTAAAATTGATTCTAATTTGTACTTTTTGGGGAAATATTTTTGAACCCTTTTTTTTTCTTTTTTTTTTTTTGATTTGGACATTTGTGTGTGCTTGTACAAATTTCAGTCATCACAAAGTATTTTGCAATTGGAATCCTTCATTAAAGTACTAAAAACATTAAAATAAAGTCTGAATACTGTCTATATTCACAGATAAAAAGCCAGGTGAAGTTCTCATGAAGTCTTAAAAGCAGATCCCAAATCTCACAGCTGGGGAAAAGTAACGCCACGCACCAGTCAGGCTGCTAAAGGCAGCTGCTAAAGGCTCTAAAGGTRGCAGCTTTTCTGGGAGTCGCTAGGTTGAGCGTGAGTCAGCAATGCACTCTTGCGGTGGTGAAGACTAACCACACACCGGGCTACCTCAGCAGCAGTGCAGCCAGCCAGTCAAGGGGAACGATTATTCCCCTCCACTCAGCACCTCTGAAGCTGCGTCCAGAACACTGTCTCCAGTTCTGGGCCCTCAAGAAGAAGAGAGATGCTCACAAACTGGAGAGAGTCCAGCGGAGGGCTGCTGCTGAGGTGACTAGGGGGCTGCAGCATGTGACATTYGAGGTGGGTGGCGTGCATGACCTTTGTTTGGAGAAGGCAAGGAGAGAAAGATCTTTACTAGAGTTTTCCACTGCCTGAAGGAGGATTGCAGAGAAGATGTGGCCAGATGTCTGAGACGTGGAGGGAAAGACAGAATGCAAGTGGCAGAATGCACAAGTTGCAATAAAAGAAATTACAATTGAACATAAGGAAAAAAATTTCACTGTGAGGGTGGTTAAGCATTGGAGCGGGTTGCTCATGGAGACTGTGGAGCCTCCATCCGCAGAGATTTTCAAAATTAACTGTGCAAACTCCTAAGCAACATGCTTTAACTTCAGTGTTGAAACTAATCTTGGGACCAGATGACTCCCAGAGGTCCCTTCCAACCTAAATTAGTCTGTAATTCTTAGATAATTTTAATTATTTTTGGTCCTTATGATGAATGGCCAGGACTACTTTTGGCTTTATTATCATTAACTTCATGACAAAAGTATTGATTGTGTGCGATTTTTTTAGGATTATTCTTTTCTATCAAATGGCATTATATTTCAAGTTGTCTTTATAAATGTCATGAAAAAGATGCATAAAATACATCTAAATATTTGCATTAATCTTGAATTGTTGGATTCCTTTCAATGCTTGTTCAGCATTGAACAGTCCTGTTCATACAACAAACGGCTGTGAACAGCCACCTCTGAATCTGTGTAGTGGGTGACATTGAAGCTGGTATTGGAAGAAAACTAACTGCAGAAATCTAGACCAGATTGCTCTTTGTAAGAAACTGACCCAATCAGGAAGAATGTCTAGTCTGATGAAGCATGTAAATTTTTTTCTTCCCCGCCCCCCCCCCCCCCCTTTAAAGGGCATCTTTCTAACTTTTAGTATCCATGGCATCTCTGTATATGAGACTTAAGCACAGTCTGCTTATTTGATATCTCTGTGTTTTGGTCTGTGTGCCCTCCTTGTAGGAGAAAATTTCACTCCTAATTAATTTTCCACTGTTTTTAATTATTTCACTTTTTTACCTCTCTTTCTAGATGCATATAATCTGTCTGCTGGAGAATAACCCTCTTTCCTAGAGGTTTTGATTGAAATATCAGAAATAATTGAAAAGTGAATCTTCTAGTCCCTGTGTGAAGAGGTATCTATATATAGGAAAATCTCAATTTCTCGTCTTAACTTTTTTATAGTACAAAGTCATCTAGCTCATAATTTAGAGACGTAACATTTTAATAGCTGAAGGAAACAGTTGGCTGCTGGTGAAATTTGATGGTCTAGGTCCATTTGTACAATTCAAAAGGAGAGGAAATATTAACCATTTATATATTTAAATGTGTTGTAAGTGGAATGTTTACTCCTCCTTTCCTCCCTGTTTATAGTGAAACAAGTAATTACTCTGAGTGGTAGAACAGGCAAGAAAATACCAGAGAGCAGAACTAGTACTGATTTAATATTTCCTAGTTTGTTAGACTATTAAGAATTCTTGTACAATTCTTGTATAGCAATGGGGGGACGGGGACCCTACAGTTTTAGTACAACAAATCAATAAAAGCACAACTCCAGATTATTAATGCATCTTTTCAGATTCATGACAGACACATTACATAGTCTTTTGAATAATAGCTTGGGCTGTTATAAAGCCAGACCTTTAGGCTGTAGTTTTACCTACATTTTTTAAAATGAGTTTAAGAACTGTGAAGTGGCAAGCCAGCCCTGGGGCTGGAAGAAACTGTCACTCTTCCTCCACCACTCATCTTGCTTCTGTTTACATCTTCACTTTGCTGGCACAAGGGGTTATGCAGCTTTGTAGGAAACTGACTCACCTGTTAAGATGACATCTTTGTTCTGGGTTAAGGTTCTGCTCTTTCTCCTCCTTTCCCCTTCAGTCTGACTGTCCAGTCCTCTTTCTTCCCTTGTGCCAGCTCCATTCACCTTTTTTTGTTAAGCTTGATTTTTTTTTTTTAATTAAATATCCATGTGAGCATCCCATAATTTAAATGTTTAGTAGAATCTTTTTTTAATATTAGAACTCAACATATCCTAACATTTCATGCTAACCTTCCTCTAGTACATAAAATATCTATAGTGATCTGGATTATCAAAAGTGAATTATCTAGGTTGTGAACTAACTAGGTCTAATCTTCTCCCAAATATTTAGTCTCATCTTGCTATCCTGGAGCATGCTATACAGAATGCATTGGTCTTCATGTCAGGTCCCATTCTGCCTGCTGCTATTTAAAACTTACAAAAATCTCTGAGAGCGCTGTTTACAAATTTTCCTAAAGGTGAATGTACCAGATATGTTCTCACAGCCCAATTGACATAGAATACTGAATTATTTGGCTGGGCTTTTTGCTTTGTTTGATCTTTTCTCCTTCTTGTCTCCCTGACTTTGTTGGCCAAGGTGTCAAATTAACTGTTACTTACAACAGTGCTTTTCTAATCTGCTGTTTTCTTCCATTTCTTTGTATTCCCTCCCATCTTGACCATGCAGAACTGGATTCCAGTGAGCTGAAAGGGGATGTTTTCTTATAGTGGCCCCAGCTTCAGTGTGATCCAGTGATCGAATGCTTCTAAAGACAATTGCAGACAGTAGCATTTAAATGCGAAAGGAGTTTTGCTTCATCCTGCAACTCACTTTAACTGTGCAATACAAAAAGATGGCCTGAAACTCCTATTTTTTTTTATATATATATTTTCAATATATCTATATAGTGATTTCAAGATAGAGCAAAGGATAGTCATGAATTAGCTGTGAGAAGCTGTTATGTTACTTTTGTATTTTGCGTTCATTATGAATGATGTGCTGCCTGTGAATTGTCTGAAGTCTATCAGAAGCCTGGGACTTCAGTTTTGTTCATTTGTTTGGTTCATCATGACTAATCTTTGGAGGGAGCAGGAACTGTGTTTACTTGCCTGAGTACAAAGTAATGAGGAGAAGGAATTTCTGCTTATCCTCATTGTTCAAACCAGTTCTGATAAGTCTTCCGAGTCTGGAATACTATTTTAATAGTGTTGTTTTCTACCTGTAGACTTGTTTTGCAGGAAGAATCTTCTGAAGACAATAATCTCATTTACAGCTAGTTTTAAAATTACACTTTCACTGAATCATAGAATAATTTCCATAAGAAGGGATGACCAGAGGTAATCTAGTCTAACCATCTGTTCAAATCAAGTTGCTTAAAATGAAATTAAATTTTAATTTGAAACCAGTTAACACGTTTGCATTTTTTTCATATCTCTAAGTCCTGTTGAAGTCAATTGCAAATTCAGGTGCTCAGCATTTCTTGAAAACTGGGCCACTTTTATTTAAAGGCATTAATGTCAAAGTAGAAACTCCATTCATTGTGGTTTTAAAATCCTGGCTTTGGTTTTTAAAACTTAGTGCGTAATGCTATGGGTACAGCAGAGGAATAAAGCTACAGAAGATGAACAGGCAAAATAATCAGGGACCGTGGAAAAAAACTAATTAAATTCTCTTTGTTTGTGGAACACTAGTTATATTGCATGAGGAGAATGAGAGAATCTAGACTTGAGTAGCTGAGAGACCACTCTTGGTACCAGTCTGAGCACTGTGCGGGAATGACATTTAAATAAGGCCTTTCATGTTTTCTATACGTAGATATTTTTAGAAAACTAAATGGTGATACTTTTATTCTGATTTTTGGAGGAATCCTGACTAAATGGACACTTAATTTTCCATTCCATAGGGCCAGCTCATGTGGCAGTTGAACTAAACTGCTGGGAAATATTTATAGTACCACATGATCTTTAAAAATAGCTTCCCAGGCTACACAGTAGATGTCTTGAATTCTTAAAATCTTTGCTATTGTAGATAGATAACCATGACATTCCTGGAGTGGAAAAATCTTAGCTTTGCTGATTTAGGCATTTGTATTTATAATCAAGTTGTTTGTATTTACTTTTTAAATTGAAATTCACCTATGCAGTTGTAGAAGGCCAGAACCTTGAGTGGGCTCACTCTTTAGGGCAAAACAGGAATTTCAGTGGCATGATATGAGATAACATACGTAATAAACTTTGTCAATGCATTAGATCCCATCTTTAAAAGAGAGTCACTATTGATCCTGTGTGAATTGTGAGGTCCAGTGAACAGAAAATACAGTTCTTAGCACCTATGCTAAGCAATGCATGTACTACTTTCTCCTGTCACATTAAACCTTTAAACAAAACCTAGGTTGCAATTCCATGCTACACCTAACTTCATCCCTGTGACTGCTGCTGGAGGGTAGTGACAGTGTTCTCGCCCCACCCTTGCTTCAGATATGGTGCCTGCTTCACACAGGGTGAGGCAGGTTGTTCCCTGAGTTGATGGAAAACTAGTAATGTTTGTTCGTTTTGTTTTTCCGTTGTATGGCTAGAGAGGTGGGGGACAGCCAAGAAAGGGGAAAAGCATAACAGTGCTGCTTCTGACTGTAGACTGCTCTCACAGTGAGCTACAGATAAGGTGAAACTGCATGCAGGAAACAAAGTGGCTTATGAGAGTCAAGCTAGTGTCTGAAGTGATCCTGTTATAGTGAGTATACGTACAGTGGAAGTCAGCAAAATAGGAGTCCCATGCAACACTCTGAAACTGCTGCCAGTGTATTGACTGCAGAACAGTTGTCTTGGACCCGTAAGCTCATAGGCTGTGGCAGCAGCTGTGAATTTGTTACAATTTTAGGAATAGAAGAGAATGTAGTTCTACAGAGCCATAAACTGGCACACTGATCTAATGTATATATTTGTCTTCAGAGTCTTCAGAAGAAATCAGAATTCTTTCAAATATAGAGGAGGAGGAATTTTTCCTTCGTTGTGTGTGTTTGTTTGTTTGTTTTAAAATGCCTCCTAAGTTTCATAGGACATAAACCTTCCTGCATATTCTGACTCTTTTTCCATCTTTGCTGCTAGATCCTTTTCCCTTATTTGTTCTCAAATATTTCCTTTATAGCTTGCTCATCTTTTTATAGTACTAGATGTTTATGTAGTTAGAAAAATGATTACAATGATTATATTGTGTAAGTGCTTAGTGTTTCTCCTACTTATACGTGATATGTTGCTGCTGTTTCCTAGAAAATTGCTGTGGTCAGATTGTCATCTAGTCTGTTCTGGACAGTAAGATATTGTTTAAACACTGTTCTTGTGTGTCTGGATAAGGGTGGCCCTTTTCAACTGCTTTCACTGCTGCAAGACTTTTTTTTAGCCCCTTGACTGCCACATGACAGAGCAAGCAGTAGATAAAAAGCTGTATTGATCACAGTGATGATCATCTTGAATGTGGTGCTTAACAGTTGTAATAACTTACTATATAAAGCAAAAATCTGGATAAGCAGAGTGCTCTTAGCTTTTGCATAATCAAAACAAGCTAGTTTCTGATATTTGTCCTTTATGTAAATATTCATGTTTTTAGTGAAAAGAAAAATAAATCCAGGTTTGTCTTTAACCTGAAGAGCTGTAGATACTTATGTGCCCTTAAAATGTGCCCTTCTTTGAAAGAGGTGGTGTAAAAAAAACTTATTTCTTAAGGAAACCGATTCTTTCATACACAAGTGAATTCCTCACCGCCCCCCCCCCCCCCCTGCAACTTTTTGCCATCTATTTGGGATAGCATACTTATTTCATCCTGAGGGAACTGTGACCACATTTCAGGGATAGGTGGCATCATTTCAGATGTACAATATCCTTCTAAAAAATTGTCTGAAGACTAGATCTTCCTGGTGCTATGGGGCAGCCCAGGAGAATAAAAGCTATGAGAGATAACAGGGCATCAGAATTTTCCGCTAACACTGTGTTATGCGGGTGTTTATATTTACCAGCTTCCTTGCAGCTTCTTTTACTTGTCTTTTATTAGTATTCTTTTTGATTATGTTTCAGGATAATAGACTGAATGTTGCATTGGATTTTACATTGGTGTTCTTTTAATAACAGAAAAATACACCTCAAAGGATGAGTGTTAGGGGATTTGTGTTGAGTTCACAAGTAGAGTGTTGAACTTAATGACATAGTGTGAAATTTCGTAATTGGTGCATTCTTCAAAATGTTGGTTTTAGAAGAACTTACCTGACACAGATTAATGTTGGGTGTTGATAACAATCCATGTGGATTTGTGAGTACTTCTTAATGTCTAGGTCTTTTGCTGATATGATAAATTATTTTCAAAGGAAAGTTCATTGCATTGTTATTCCGTGTCTAATTTTTTGCAGTGCCTCCAGACAGGCTCGCTCTCTCTGAGCATGCTCTTGTTCAGCTCTTAATGTCAGGATAACCTTATGAAATCTCTCCCGCGCTTYGCTTTGTCCTTCATATCTTCTTGATCGGCACTGTTCTATGTCAGATATTTGCACCCCCTGGATTTAACTCCTTTACATGAGCAAGTTAACTACTCGACACAGGTAAAACTGAGTTCACCAGCTCTTAAAGCAGTGATGTGAAGCCTTTGCAGCTGGGTGGTCCTGGGCTCTCAGTGCTGTCTTGTCCTGAACTAATCATGATGTAATTGAGTTTGCCACAAACTGGTCTTGCCTGCCTTCTCAGCAAAATGGGATTAGCTTCTGAGTGGATGGCTTAGTAAGGGAACACAACCCGAACTTGTAACCACAGCTTCTGAAAACCTCCTGATCCTTTAGTCTAAAAGATAAGTCTTGTAACTCTTGGGGATGTTCTGAATGCCAGGGTTTTGTTAATTGATATCGTGTAATGTCCAGTGGTTCTGCTGGTGACTGACACTTGCTGGGAGTGTCGCCTACATTGTTTTTACAGACTGCTTTTGTACCTGCACTGTATAGCTCGGGCATGCGTCGTTCTAGTTCCATGTTTTGGTTAGGGAAAAAAAATGAGTGGGCTGCAATTCACAGAAAAACATATGTAGCTTGCTTTTGACTGTCATCTTTCCTGAAACCTTTTTAGGAATCAATGAAGAAGCAGCCTGCTTCTGGTAGCCCTTTTTGTTTGTTTGTTTTTTCCTTTTTTCCTTTCCTAGTGGTCTCTCTGGTTAGATGATGAGATACACTTTTGTTAGGGGGTGGGGAGGAAGCTACAAGGTCTGTTGGCTTCTGGAATAAGGCTGTTATCACTAGAGCAAATTCTTCTGTCTGCCTAGAGATGGTAAGTCCTTTAAAAAACAAAACACCCACACGCAAACCCCATGACAAAACAAGAACAACAACAAAGAACCCTGTGTCTGGGAACATGTAGCTGTTCTCAATAGCCGTTCAGGGACTGTGGTCTGTTGGCTGGTCTCTCCTGCTTAAAATGTCTGATTATCTTCTGATCAAGGTCACAATACAGAGGAAAGATAGAAAGTTACTCTGTAACTTTCACATTGATTTCACAGAGGAAATTCTCACCCTCTGCAGGAATCCGTAATGAAGAAAAAAAATAACTTACATTGCTTCTATGGTGAAACAGACAGTCAACCAACAGACAGTCTGGTTAGTTGGTGAAGCAGTGTCCAGACAAGTGAATGTTTATGGAAGACATCAGTGATGAAAATCTACGTAACTTACTATATGGTTCACTAGATTCCTCCCTCCCCTTTTACCTAGCTGGAACTATGTTAGTGTGAAGTATTCATTTTGCTTTAGGCATTTAGAACTTTAATTGTCTTTTTATTTGGGAATTCTTTCTCCCTGTTGAAAGCAAATGAAATTGTTATATCGTGTGTTGCTTAAATTGCTCAAAATCTGGGCTGCTGTCAGAAGGGATGGTCCTGCCCTGTTCCYAGCTAAGTGTTACCACCACCTTCTTCCTATGTTCATGCAGCATGCCTGCTTAGAAAGCTGTTTTGAGTGAAAAGTAACTTTAAAGAAGAGCAATACCTAAAATTTCAGTTGGATCAGTGCTCTGATCTTGCTGACTGGAAGGGCAGTATGATTTTCTATCAGTTTTAGGCAGTTGTAAAACTGCATCTTGAGGCTGTAGTTACCTGAAGCAGTATGACACAATCTGGAGGCTTGCTGCTGATGAAAAGAGAAGATCCTGCTTCCATTCTTCTCCTTTCAGAGGCTCTGGCACCCTTTTGATCCTTCTGTGACTTGATTCAACTAGATAATGTGAAAGAAAATTACTCATTGATTCCACCTGGATGATAAGCTGAAATGGTTCATGAGGGGACTTGACGTGTGCTGAAGTGGGTGCAAGGCAGGGGAACAGAACTGGGCAGCCCAGAGTAGGGGGAGCAGAAGGGAGGATGCAGGCATTCCCCTCTAGTTATTGGTGAGCATGGTATTGTATTGCACAGCTTCACTTGGAGTGTATTATGAAACCTATATTATGGCACAGTGTGGAGGCTTACAATCTAGATGTTGACGGCTTGTAGTGATAGTTGTTTTACTTCAGTCTTAATGCTTGGTGCACATACCAGATGTACAGATTTATAGATAGAAAAATTGCAGGCAGTTGTCTTGGTTTGGGAAACCTTGTTGTAGGGCTTCTTGTTTGTGTACGTTAAATAAGTAAATACAAAGTTGAGTGTTAAATTTTCTTTCTTTCTTTCTCATTCTGCAGATGTTCTACTAATCTGCGTTCCATTTCTTTCCATTAGTCTAAGCAGCTCTTTCAGAACTGCTGGTCTATTAAAATACAAATTGAGTGGTTTTGAGATTGAGTGTGTGTGTATACATATATATACACAAACCTGAAATGTGTAAGTCAAAGTTTAGAGCAAATTTACACTTTACGTGGGAAGGTTTGTATGTTGGCTATCAATACTACGTACCTGTGACTTAAAAAAGCATTTAGTATTGGGTTTTGCTGCTATTAAATTCAAATAGTCATTGATTAGATACTTGAGTAGCCAAGATTAAGTACTGTTTTAATTACTTCCTTTTGTATGAAAAGTTGTTTTTACCGTGACAGTAGGCAAGAGTAGCTATGAGGTTAACAGCCTGAAAAGCTTTTTATTATTATTTTGATTGTTGGTTTTTTTCCTTTAGCTGGAAGTTGTTTAAAATGTCTCTTGTGTTATTGCTCCCAATCCAGACGGCTTTCTGCCTTTGTTTCAGTTACTAGATGTGATACTGTTAGTTAGTCACTAGTGCCACCACACATTTTACAGTTTGGCCCATGACTCATTCTCACAGCCGTCTTATGTTGGCAATCAGTGTTACTCTCAGTATAAATACTTGCTCTCTCTTGACCCCTGTGATGTCAGCTACTGGTGGAAACTGGGTGCTGACTGTGAAAGATACTAACCTGTTTCCTTGAGGAAGGAAATATTAAGTAAGTGCCTGAAAGCAAGAATAGCTTCCTAGCATGCTCAGATTTGCGTGATGATTGCTCTTCTCTTTTTAATTGAAAATGTAAATGGAATTTTAAAAGATTCTGATGTCTGTGTTGGAAGTCCGTAATTATAAACAAGTATCTTACAAGAACTTTATAATTCTATGCATTGTGGTGTCTAGGTTATAGGGTATGTAGCAGCATTTTTAACTCTTGCTGCTTTGAACATTTTAAACTCTTGTTGGTGCACTAAAGTGGTTTCAACAATTGCAAATGTTGTGGAAAAACATCCGAAACAGGCTGACAATGGAAAAGATCTTATGCTGAATTAAAATAGAAATTATGAACGAAATAACTACATAGAACAGATTAATGTTTTCATTGCTGCTGTAGCTGTTAAAGGAATGCTTTATAATGGTGATACCACTTTATTTTACCATGATGACCACAGAAGATAACTGAAAATAGTGTGTGCGCATCCAAGTACGAGAAATCTTTAGTTTTACGTAATTCAAATGATTTTTCTATGTCTGCTATTTCAGTTACAACAAAATTGTAGCCAAGATTTTATGGGTAGAAGTAGCTGGATGGGAGAAAAGAAGTAATATCCAATTTAAGTAGTATCTTGTTAAAGATATACTGATTGGTAATGAGGAACTATGCATTTTCTCAAGATTTTTTGGGTAGATGCTGTGTAATTCTAATAGTGTAGTCTGTGTTGCGTGGTGGAGAGAAATGTTATTTCTTTCCTTTAGACAATTTAAGAGATCATGCACCATGCAAACTCATTGATGAGTGAAGGGATGCATTTGTAAAGATCTGGTAATTAAGATAAAATATTTTCATACCTGATTTGTTTATTGTCACTGGGTCTACACCCCTACCCCCCAGTTCTTTTTGTTTTGATTCAATCTGATGCAGTGTAGTGGATTTATTTGGGAAATGAGGACCTGATGATGATAAACTATTATTTGATAATGGTGATGATAGGAGCTCCCTAATTGTTCCTTCTAATGAGGAAAAATATTTCGGAAAGTTAGAGGTTTTTTGTTTGCTGTTAATGAAAATTCTACTATATTTTTATCTAGCTCAAGCAAAATATTAAGTGATCCACATTTAGTGTGGTAACAAGATGTGTTAGCAGCAGCCATGCTTGCGTGGGTCCTCACAACTTTGCTAAGGCTGAATGGAAAGGTTTTGAAATTACTCGGGTCTCATTACTCAGTGTATTTACATGGCAGTTAGAGGTGAGGCCTAAGTGTGTTGTCTCATATCTAAGGCAGCTTTGAACTGGCAAGCTGATAGTAGCACAGCTACGATACCAAATAGCTGCTTTTTGAGTATTTAGCTGGGCTCCATGCAGGTTTTGGACTTGCCATTCCACTGGTGACTGGTAAGCTTTAGGAGATTTCAGTTCTTTCTAGCCAACTCCCTGTCTCTGCTGGAGATTTTAGTCTCCTGAATTTTTCCAGAAGTTAGATGAGCCGTTCTATATATTTACAGTAGCTGGAGGGATAGCAACCAATACTAAGGAATGAGGCAGAGAATATTTTAGTGGTGATTTAAATGGTACTATTTGTTTAACGGTGATGATCAGTAAAAGTTAGCACTGAACAGCCCCTCATAATATGTACAAAATATTAATAGCTTGTTTGTCAATAAAAAGTTAAGCTTCTGTAGTAGTTGATTTTTGTGCTGCTGGCATATTCTATTAGCCATTGTAGGCACATTCAGCTTTCCGCTATGCTTGCTTGCTTATTTATTTATTTCATTGCAAACTGTCTGTATAAAGCAAGGGATTACAAAGAGACTTCCTGAAGTACCACTTTTGTTTCTGTTGTCAGTTAAGGAAGATGATGCATATGACAATAAATTGTTTCGTTTAAAAGCCTACCAATTTTAAAGAGTTGAATTTGTGAAATAGGAATATCAAACAAATTTAACTCTCTATAAATGAAGTATTAACTCCTGCATATCATAAAGTTTGGATTTAGTAGCTGGTGGTGTGACTTTTCCCAAACTAAGCTGTTTTATAAAGAAAAAAGATAAGCTGGAGAGAGAGGGGAACGAAACATCTTTGTTACGATGTAGTTGGTCTCCTGGAGTTTTGTGGCGGGTTCAACTATAGTGCGTTATAAAAAGATTTCCTGGTTGCTTGTTTTGGGGGAAAAATAGTAATAAAGTGCTTTGGGATTGAAAAGCTGTATTCATAAATGCATATACATTTGGAAAGTTTGCACAGCATGGTAATTATCTGTAATTCTATGGCACGACCAATTTAAGCGATCTTGTACTGTATCTGGGTATACCTTTGTAGGTTTAGCACCTGTAGAAAGGATTACTGTTTGATAATGGATTTTGCCTAGTGTCTTATCAAAGGGAAAAATATTGTGTCAAACAGGCTTTTTAGCAATGTAGTCAGCAGTGGTGACTGGATTTCAGAAGGCGGCTGTGCTAGTTTTTTTTTTTTTTTCTTCATTTGTGGATGAGCTTGTTTGAACCTGCTCTGTGATGTATAAAGAACAGCAGCCCAGTGTATTGGTTACATCCTGCTTTTTCTGCTGGTGCTGTAGTAGGGGAAATACCTTCAGTTAAGCAGAACAGGCCTGATTTCAGAGCAGAGAAGGGAAGGAGATAAAAGTAGTGGAAAGCTGTAATAGTAGTGGAGTTGCACATTCTGGCTTATTTTTTTGCAAATGGTGATTTCCCACATCTCACGATGTCCAACAAGAATTAGAAAGGTGTAGGGGTAATTTGTCTTTATTGGAGAAGTGCTTTCCAGTAGTCTTTTACAACACTTCCCATCCCTTTGTCAGCTGAAGAGCATTGTCTGGATGAAGAACAAGGTAAATACTTCAGTGAATAGTGATTGAAGGGAAAACACATTAGAGAGTGGTAATCAAAAGGTAAGGCTTGGAAGGTCAGAAAAACTAGTGGTAGCATTAGGAGTAAATAAAAATGTCTTGAAATACGAAGGACAAATAATTGGGAAGCCAGTGTAGTGAGTTGAAGTAGATCACACACAGGGTTTCCCCCTACCCTGCAGTGGATGTAGTTAACACGGTGGGTTGAATTCATAGGAGATGATGTTTCTTTAAGGGTGAGAGTAAATTGAGATAAATGTCTTTAGAGGAAAATGTCACTTTCTAATAGTGTTGAAGATGATTTTCCTGCTATTAGTAAAGACTTTTAAGTTGAATATGTCACTCTGGCCACATTTGTGGACAACTAACAGGAAATTTGCAAAAACAAAATTATGAAATTGATCATGTGTTTTCATGTTGAATATTGCCATGCTTCGTCCAAGAAGTTTGCTTTGATTCTATTTTATGCAGGTAAATAGTTTAGAGAAAATCTAAATTAATTTCTAACTTTGTTTTAGCTAACCTCTAATTAGTTAGTTTTTTCTCTTACTACTTTGTCTTAATGATATAAACATCTCAACAATAGTGCTTTACCAGGCAAGTGCTTTTACTATACTAAATGGAATTAATGAGTAAAACTATGCTTATGTGTTTGCAATACCGGCATTTGAGACCCCAGACTTGCAAGCTGAGCAGTACAAGCAGGCTTATGTAAACTTTCCAAAGGCTTTAAAATGTGTGTCTAATTATAGAAGGTTACATATACTGAATTTTTTTTTTCCTAAGGCCATGTGGTTATGATATTATTGAGATTCCATAATGCCTCCTGCCGTGACAGACAGCCTTGACATCTGGGCAGTGGATTCACAGATTGGTGCTGATGGCTCAATATCTGTGGACTTCCTGTTGCCTACTGGAATCTACATCAACCTGGATGTCCCTCGAGATGCCACCATATCTCATATTAAACAGGTAATACCAAATGGTCAATTAACTGAAAAGTTAACTTATATTTGGAATGAGTGCTGTTTCTGATTTTTATGTGCCTTTTGGCAAATCAAATAATGAATTTGA
This sequence comes from Phoebastria nigripes, assembly GCA_035582835.1. NCBI lineage: Eukaryota > Metazoa > Chordata > Aves > Procellariiformes > Diomedeidae > Phoebastria > Phoebastria nigripes. The sequence continues at coordinate 590,153 of JAYKAV010002497.1, read as the reverse complement.
ATAGGCATAAAGAATAATGTCTTGAAGGTGTGTGCATAGCAGATTGATTAATAAAGAAGTATATGTATCTGGGGATTTGGAATGTTTTTGGGCAAATGGCAGGGTTTGGAGAAATTACTTCTTGCTGATGGTTACACTTCCGAGATTATTCTAACAGCTCTATATTAATACTGTTTTGCTACATCTAAACCTTTTTTTAATGCATTGGTAATACATTGTACGTTTGTTTAACATTTCTCTGATTAGTGTGGAAACAGGAGACACTGTGTCTAATTTGATTTTTAATATAGAAATCACAGATTGTGCTCCTGCTTCTTTTGATTGACACCAAAGATGGACGCTTTAAAAACTACATATGCCACTTCTGAAAGGTTATGTACAAGTGCCTTGTTAGGGCATCACTTAAAAAGTGAGGGAATACTCAAATCGAAGGAAGGGGAGCATGTAAGGAAATAACCACAGATATTAAAGAATAATCTACTGACCTTTCATCAGATAATGGGCATGTGAGGGCATTTAGGAAAGTTACTTTGGAATTAGGTAGTGGGTGAATTACAACACCAAGTAATCTGCTTCTTAAGCATAATAAAATTCTAAAGGAAAATAAAGAAGTGTGACTTCTCATTCCATTGCATTGCCTGGTAAATAAGTACATTGTTTTTCATTCCCATTCAGTCTGACAGTATTCACTTCTCTAGAGAAATTGTATCAGTAGTAGCTTCATATAATTTATTGTACTCCTAATTTGAAACTTTCTAGAAACTGAAGGTTGTTGGTTGTTTTTGTTTTGTTTTTTTTTTTTCCACTGGATCACTTAGTATTTTAGAAGAAATGAGAGTGCCACTAGAAATTGGAGTGATCCAAGAAATAAGTTTTGTGCTATACTCAAATACTTGAAATAATTCAGACTGTAAAAATGTCATTGTTTTTTTTAGTAAAAGGGTAACCTGGGCAACTACAGGTTAGTTGGTGGGTAAGATAATGGAATAGCTGATAGCGATTTCAACTGATAAAGAATTTAAAAAACCAAGTGTGTAAGTGACAACAATAAGGGTCTTGAACTAAGCTGTTTGGTTTTCTTGATGGTTGTGACACATAGAAACTTAACATGCTATAAACAGGTTCTGTTGATACTTAACTCTTTTTCAAAGAAAAGGAATGTTGATCATACCTACATTACGGAGGTCTTTCATGGAAATCACTGTATTTGAAAACAAAACAAAAATGAAGACTTTGACGGCATACTGGATTAGTAGCTTTGCTCCCACCATGTTGCTGTGACAAGCCCTAATTTGTGGACCCTTGGATGTATAAATAGAGGACTTGAGAGCAAATATAAGGAGTTTACCTTGTACATGAAACTGTTGAGATTAAAATAAGAGAACAGAGGAAAAATAGCCAATTTCTGAGGGCTGAAGAAGTTTTCATTTCTGTAGACTTTATAATTCTACCAGGCCAGTACTTTGGGTGGTGGCAAATGGCTGCTTTCAGTGGACGTCAGTTTCAGGGACGTCATGGCTTTTTAAATTTTACAATCATTAAGGGATATAATAAGTACCAGTAGCTGGAAATTGAAGTTAGACAACTCAGGAGGGGGAAGAAAAAACAAAAGGTACAGATTTTTAATCAAATATAATTAGCTATTGGAGAAAAACAGAGGCAATCATAGATTTAGTCTCGCTACCTTTGAAGTTGGAATTTTTGCTCTACACCAAAGATAGTTGCTGGATTCACCTCTTGCTCAGCTAGGTAAAATATACTGGAATACATTTCTGGAAGGCAGAATTCATTGTACAAATCTATGAAATATATGCAGGTATGTTCAGTTCGGCAAAAAGAGTTCAGTTCAGCTTCAGTTGTTTGAGAAGAGGTTTTTCAACAGAGGCTTTCACCATTGCATTATTGGTCCTGCAGTTCCTGTTTCAAAATAAGCTTCAGAAACAAATCCATAAAATGTAAACTTTTAAAATTAGGACAAAAATATTCTTACAGATAAAGATCTGAATAGTATTTAGGTTGGGAGAGCTCTTTTTACTTCCAATTTTGATTTCTGCTAAGGCTTTGATATATTTGATACGTTGGTGTTACTTAAGGTGTAATCTGCTACTTAAGTATTCAGTTCAGTAAAGCATTATTTAGTGTTCTGTGGGTGACTTGCATGTCTCAGTGGCCTGCCAACAATTTACAAATAAATTTACTTTAAGCTTCTCCAGACAACAGGGAATTTTTTATTCAGGAATTAGTTCTGTAGTGGGAACTTTTTGTCTATATATTACAATAATTACTGGAAAAAGAAAGTATAGATGTGTTTTGAGGGAGAAGGATTTTGATAGGAAGCTATAGGAAGGGATGGAGGAGAGTGACAGTTTGCTGGTCAGCGTCAAGAACATCTGCCTCCAAAATCAGTAAGTGCTTTGTTATTGTAGTGACAGCTGTGGTCCTGCTACTTTACTGCAAATAGGACTGTGTTGGGTCAATCCCAGGATAAGTGTCAGGATGAGGTGCTGCCCTTCTCTCATCACCTCGTAGTACTTGTCCCTGTGTGGTTTTTACCCCTGGGATGTTTATGCACACAAGTTTCTGCTTAAAAATAACCTCAAGATAGAGACTACAAACAAGACAAAGTAAATATACAATGATATATAGGGATAAAAATTAACCAAGTTAGCAAACATGTTACTCTTATGTTCTTTTGGGAGCATAAATGGAAATTAATGTTACTTTCAGTGCCATAAGATATGTCCATGCTTTCTTGTTTTGCTTTATTTATTTATTTTCTTTGCAGCTGTTATGGAAGCAGGCACATGCCTATCCACTCTTTCATCTCCTCATGGAGATTGACTCTTACATGTTCTCATGTGTGAATCAGACTGCTGTACATGAAGAATTAGAGGATGAAACACGGAGACTTTGTGATGTTAGACCCTTTCTTCCTGTCCTTAAACTAGTGACAAGGAATTGTGATCCAGGAGAAAAGTTGGATTCCAAAATAGGTGTGCTTATAGGCAAAGGTAATTACATTTACTCTTATTTTTTTTGAAAAATGAGGGTAAACTTTGTTTTGTATGAGGGTCTTAATTGGGCAGGTAACAGTGGAAAAATTTAAAAGTATTTCCCTTCTCTTTTTGTCCCTGACAGAATTTCCCTTTCTCAAACTAATATTGATATAGTTTAAAAGAATTTAAATACTGAAGAAGAAACATTTGAAAGTTGATGAAAGCTACTTTCTATATTGTATTTCGGCACTGTATTGTATTACTACATCAATCAAGAGCAAATTTTATCTTTCTAGATGGGAGAAAAATCTGTAACATTATCACTAAGTGAAGGAAAGCATAATCCCTGAAAAGTGTTATCATAAATAGCCTAACAGCAAACTGGATACACAGAAGGAACTAGAAATTATTATGGTTTTGTTATACGTGGTTTCTGAGTTGGTTAACAATACGATTCTTATTCTTGTTTTTGCTCTCAATTGTGGCACTGATTTTCAGCACACAATGAAAAGCTATTTTTAAAGGTTTCACAGTAACTTGTTCTTGATGTTATTTCAGAATTTTCAGCTTTTAAATCTACTCTGCTTGGTTATACAATCAAGATTGACAGGGTTGTGTGAGGTCATACCTCTTGTTTTAAAACAATGAACCATTGTTAGCTCTTTTATAAAGACTGCAGGTTTTGTTTAGATTTCAGCAGTACACTGTCTGCCTATTTGTTAAAACTGACAATGGAAACAGTTAGCCAGTTTAACCATTCAGACATATTCTGACAGATTCTGAGAGATTCACATTCTTTGATTGAATATTTTGCTTATTATAGCTGTGCAAGATCCTTCCTTATGCAGCCCCTATTCTGTACCTTAGCAGTGGAAAAAATGTGTTCCTGTCTAAGCTTCTAAACTTAGTGTTTTGTTCTTAAAAGGTATTCAGTGCTTTGTGTAATTTGAACAATGTCCTTCAAAGTTCAGGAGAAGAGAAAGAAAGAAACACTTGCAGACCCTATACTTCCTGAAGTACTGAAGAATCACAGCTGTGTGAACTCTCCACTGTGTATTCTCTCTTTACATATTTTGGAAAAGGAACTTACTGGTCTTGGATTGGCTGAAATTTCAGTCCTGTTATTTTGACTTGAGTAGAAGATTTTAATCACAAGGAAAATTCAGGAATAAATTTATCTATTTATGGTCCCACTATCCTTCTTTTTTGACTTTTAACAAAATAAAAAAGATGTCATCTTTCTGTGGGATTAAAAAAAAAAAAGTTTGCAAACACTTCTTCCCCACTATGGTCTTTATGATGCATTTGCTGTGCTTTCTTTGCATTTGCTCTTGCGAGGACAGACTTAAAACTTTCCAAACTATCTTGAACTCAGGGTGAGGTTGGATTTTCCATTTAATAGTACCTAAGAGAGGCATTGGTTCTTGCTGTTTAAACTAAACTCTCATGCCAGGTTGCATGGGAATTGTGTAAGTAACTTTGGAAGTCCACTGATGTACAGGACAACGTAGAACCCAACTCATTTTTGAGCACCTATTTTGGATGGGATGTCTGAAGAAAACCACTTATGTAACCTTAACTTAAAGATAATAAAGGTTTGAGTGGGATGGTAAATAGATGAGCAGTATTTGTATAGGTATGTATCCTTTTGCTTGCTTGAATTCTTTCAGGTCTCCATGAGTTCGATGCCTTACAAGATCCTGAAGTGAATGACTTCCGAGCTAAAATGCGGAGAATCAGTGAGGAGAAGATTCAGTCGCTTGTGGGTCTCTCCTGGATGGACTGGTTAAAGCACACTTACCCACCAGAACAGGAACCTGTTATCCCAGAGAGCTTCCAAGATAAGCTCTATAGTGGAAATCTTGTAGTGGCTGTTCATTTTGATAACTGCCAGGTAGCAATGGTTGTTTATCACATTTAATGTAATGTTCTTGATCCTGATCTGAATTAGCACGTGGTTGATCAAGGATGTAAATGAAATAGAGTACTAACATCATGGTGTTTGCTTTAAAATGCAAATTCTTTCACCAGGATCCTTGACTCTTGAAAGAAAGTGAGGATGCGAACCTATGGTTGTGAACTGATCTTCTAAAGTCAAATTACAGTTCTATTTCTAAAGTCAAAATGTACAACTTGTATTAATCTGTATTATTTCACGTTCGTGTAAACGTAAAACAATTCAAAGTTGTCAGGACACTTTTTGGCCAACTGTTACTGTGTTGCTTCACTAGCGTTCAGTTTTAGGCTCAGGACATGCTGGTGAATTGGGAGGCACCATATTCAACACATTTATTTTTGTGTGTGATTCATTGTTGAACATCTTTGGGCTTGATCTGCTAATTAGGTTGAGCAATACATTTTAAAAAAAGAGGAATTAGTATTCCCTATGCTAGACATGCATATAGACAAATAAAACACTAGCTGAGACTTGAGAGTTACCTCTTTGTTTCAGCTAACAAATCCATAGCTTATTTTTAAATAAAAACCCCTTTAGTTTCCACCTAAAATGATTTAGCTTCATTTTTTTGATGTTGAAGTTACTATGATTCTACTTGAGTCCAGCATTCCCGTTATTTATTTTTGCACTGTGTTCTTTTTGATGACAGTGAGGGATCAGCATGGGAAACCTTAAAATCTCACAAGTATGTAAATATATCAGGCTATATTTGGTGTCCATTTTGACCTAGGTGCTAGATACTGATTTTTCTAATGATTCAGCTGATTTTATTTACAAAGCTATATTATTTCTGATAGTATCTTTTTTTAACTTAAAAAAATAAAAAATCCAAAGTGGTAAAATCATCTGACTCTGGAAACACTAAATGCAGATGTGAATCCTAATTTGGTCACCAGTAACACTAGCTGATATTGGATGCATAGGTGTTTTTATGACAAAAGCTTTTTCCAGTCCTCCTTGGCTTAGTAGAGGACTTGTAGTTGTCCAGGAGTCAGAATATCTGTGTGTTTGTCAGCTTTTGATTAAGATATTGTATATRTATGCATATGTTAACAGTACAAAAGCAGTGCAAAAGTTCATGCTGCTGCAGGATGTATTTGCCTGCCACTGTAATAGCTTAGGCGGCTGACGTTTCAAATGTTTCGAATGCTTCTGCTGCCAGTTCTGACCTTCAAAGTTAATAACAGTTCTGATCTGAGCTGCTTTTTAGAGCAGTAGACTCTGTTCCAGACTATACTACTTGCACTGAGTACTAAAAATCATCTCAGGAGAATTAAACAGGAAAGTACGGGAACTGTTGTGTTCTTTCAGTAGGAATGCTGCAAGATTGAGAGAAAGGAATATTAAAATACATTTTGTCTAGAATGTGCGTGTGAGCTGTAAAAGCTACCTGATTGTTTCTGGAGAAAGAGACTGATCCCCATTTCTGTGACATACGTGTAGAGACCTACAATTTGGAAGTAAGGCAGCCGTCATAGAGCACCAGCTTCCTGGGAGGAAAAAGTGTCCTTCCCTGTCTACCTGCTATCAGTTATGATAGCAGAAGAACGCCTTCACGGTTTGGCAGCTTTCTGAAAGGGGAAGCTGTTATGAGCCATGCAGAAACTGAGAAAATACAGAATTAATTTTGCCTGACTCTACAAACTTAGATTTTTCCATTAGGGCAGCTTGGCTTCTTACCAGTAAACTTCTGTATAAATAAAACACAAGTCAAAAGAATGTAAGCCAGACAACACTTCATGTTTGTAGATAACTGCTTTTAGAATGCTTACATCTTCAGGAGAGTGTGTGTGTGTAAATAAAAAAAAAAAAATCAAAACAAAAAAACAGAACTTGCTGAATTGACCTTTGCAAATAAACGTGTGCAGAGCATAATGTGGTAGATTAAGGGAGATGAAAGACTTCACGGACTACCTTTTACATTAGGAACTTTAAATGAATTTAACCTTTTTTTTTTTTTTTTTTTTAATTTAAAAAAGAAAGTAACATCTTGCCTGTACGTTTTTGGAACACATCAAAATTAGAGATACTTGGAAATACGTAGATAGCCTCTAAAGGTTTGATTAAAAATTTTCTTTGAAAATGCAGAGTCTTTCCATGTTGTATTCAAAATGCTACAGGTATTGGCTGCTATCCCTCTTTTCTGCACTCCTCCAAATAAGTTGGTGTTTTTGTACCTAAATCACACTAATAGTTTCTTCTGCTTTATTACCTGAAGCTTTCTTTTTCTTCCGAGTACAGTAGTACCTAGAAAGAGGATAACTTGCTGGTGGCCAGAAAGAAGAAGAATTAACGCATCTAGTGCTGCTAAATACCTTGAAATGTATGCGTGATTTATTGTCTCCCTCATTTGTGTTCTAAAATACAAGCTTCTAGGTCAATATCCTGATCTAGAAGTCTTTAAAACACTGCTGAATCAGTTAGATTAAGTTCTGTGTTCTTAAAAGTATTTCTGATACTATAAAAGTTTGGGAATTGACTTTTTTTCTTAGACTGTTGCTCTGATTGCACTGAAGATGTAGAGATTAACTGTAAGTGTTAAAATAGACTGTTTAGTATTTCTACCTATTTTATTGTGTATACTATGATTTAAGCCTTGTATGTCTGACTGTGACAAGTTTGACATTCAGTATTCCTGTTTGTGTTTTGTTAGGATGTATTTAGCTTTCAGGTGTCTCCTAACATGAATCCCATCAAGTTGAATGAGCTGGCAATCCGAAAACGTTTGACTATCCATGGAAAAGAAGATGAGGAAGTTGATCCTGCTGACTATGTGCTGCAAGTTAGCGGAAGGCTAGAATATGTTTTTGGTGATCACCCATTAATTCAGTTTCAGGTACATAAAGCTCTTTGGAACTCACTGTAATGTTCTCTAGTGCCTTGGCCAAAATTTGACCTTGCTTCCTGTGCCATTGGATGGTCTGCTGTGCTGAACAGTAATACACTTCCTCCTCATGTCTGCTGCCCTCTCCAATTGTAAAATACATGTGCACCATTTCCTTTGTATCTTTGTAATACATCATTGTTTCTTTGATTTGAAAGTTGCCATAGAAATAGTCTGCTAGCTGATAACAACTGTTTTCCATGGGCTTTTAGTATATACGCAACTGTGTGATGAACAGGACTCTTCCTCAGCTGACTCTAGTTGAGTGTTGCACCATAAAGAAAATGTGTGAGCAGGAGATGATTGCCATAGAAGCTGCCATAAACCGAAAATCATCCAACCTTCCTCTTCCTCTGCCACCAAAAAAAACAAGAACAACAACTGTAAGTTGATATGGAGAATATCTAATATCCAAAAGGAACAGTGACTTGTGGAATATAAATCACAATGCCTGGGATTTGTGCTACTACTACTGTTTTCYAGTGTAGGTCACCTGGGTCTACTCAGAGCCTCCTGTGGCTTGCAAGAAGGTTTACATCAGAAATAGCAGACTTTGAGGCTTTTTGGAAATTTCTTACCTTCCCTCGCCTCATCCATCCTTCTCCCCGCACTGTCTCCTTTCCATTGCTATTGATTCTACTTTTATTCACAATCCAGAAAAGCGGGTAATAATCTGTTACCAGCAATTGGAGAAGTTATTGCAGAGAATCTGGATTCTTCARCTTCAACATAATGCGTAGGCTCCACTGGCTTGGACAGTAATGATCTGTGATCTCTTCTATTAGCCCAGATATCTTGCATGGTGTTGCCACTTCAACGATGGCAACTTTTGCCATAATATACATCTAACTTTTCTTTTAATGTGGTGCTTCCTTTATTGCTAAACTTATGGCCTTATAGTACAGTTATAATTTTTACGTACTGTCATTCTAAGAAATGTGGACAGACTTTGCTCTATTACACACTCTGTATATATTCAGAGTGAACAAAAAATTTGAAAGGTTATTCTGAATTGTCAGCAAGTAGTACTCAATGTATTTTCTCACCACCACTGCACCCCCTTTCTAGGGGGCTTTTTTCTAGCTTTTTTTTCCCTTTAGGGCATCTTGTATGCTCTTGCAGTTGTGATAACCAATTTGTTTTTTAAGACTTCAAATTTGTATTTTTAAAAATACATCTTTTTTAGTTTGTATTTATGACTTTTGCTTAAAATGTTTAGCTTATAAAATAGGTCTCAATATGTTACGCTGATTAAGAATGAACTTGTATGTTTGTTTCCCTTTTCAGAGTGTATGGGATATTTCCAACCCTTTCAAGATTATTCTGTTRAAGGGTAATAAACTAAATACAGAAGAAAATGCCAAAGTAAGTAACTATGCCTAGTATCAGAAGACGTTCTGTTCATCATTTTAATGATTTTCAATGTTTAGTGAACTCAAAATTATACAGATTTCAATTCAGCAAAAGTGTAAGCATTTTTAGTTATTCCCAGTTATATTGCTAGTATTGGTTTATTGACTGAAGTTGGATATATGCATTAGAACATTATCAATAATCATGGACAGTATGACACGAATGTTCATACGGTACTTGATTTTTTTGAGATTGTATCTCTAAAGTACTGATATTGGAGTGAAACAAGCTTACTCAAGCTGAACTGTCATAAACATCTGACAAACAGAAGTAGATTAAATAGTAAACATTTTTCAATGACACATAAGGTATTTTTGTACTCCAGAATATATTCTATGTGTCTCTAAGCATGGACTGCATGCTTCTATACAATCTGTCTCTTATTTTGTAAACATGCTGAACACAAAAAAAGCTGTAGTATCACTTCCTGTAAAAATGTACATGACTGGGCTACTGACTGTTTTACAGACCACAAGTTGTTAACACATGGGAATTTATTGCACAACTACTGTAAGACCTTACAAGACACTTGCCTGTGAGGTAGAACAACATTTATTTCCTTTATTTTGTTTGGCAATCAATAAATTAAATAGCCAGTCGTGTAGATTAGGAAAAAATTCAATTAGCCATTGAAGTTTGCTGTTCTGATGCTTTATTCAGGATACTCAGTGCATTTTTTTCTTTCAAAACTATTGTTACAACCTCCTTGTATATCGGCAATACTACATTTACTACATAGCTAAATGAGCCATAGTTACAATTTTACTACCTGAGACACTGTGACTGTGGAAATGGAGGTGTACAAAAACAGACGTTTCCCTTTTCTTTGTCTAAACCATAATTTAGCTAGTTGTACTATCTTCTTAACTCTACATTCTGTAGACTCTTAAAGTTTTTAAAAGAAAAGGGAAGGGAAAGGAGCAGGTGGATTCCAGAAGCAACATAGCTATCAAGGTTTTTTGGTGTTTTTTTGTTTGGGTGTTGTTTGGTTGGTTTTTTCATACTTACATAAAGTGAATTTTGGTTAATTTCAGTATGCTTTTAGAGGAAAAAGAAAACATGTTGGTTGTAAGCTTGAGGAGAAACAGGAAAAATTGATTCTTTGGTATTGGTGCCTGTGGACACTATCCAAATATTATTTAGTATTTTGAATGCTTTTTAGTCTTGAAAACTTTAAAGTCCTGCAGTTACAGGAATGCATGTAGTAACCTTGCAAGCCTGTGCATGTTTCCCTGCATTGTCTGTCTACGCTATTATGGAATTGTCACTATTGAGAACGTATTTGTTTCCTAGTCCTGATTCTAAGGCTGTTTAATTCACTGCCATTGTTCTTTTAGTTTCATTGTGCTTTGGATCAAGCCAATATTCATCCATTTTTGCTGAAACCACCAACAGGGCTCATAAACGCAGTGTTTGTAGTGGGGAAACAAAACATTTGTCAGATGGATAGCACTCCACTAATGTGAGCTGGATTGAGTATTTTCACCTAGAGCACAAGTGACTTCATTCAGCTAACACCCAATTTTCCAAATACATGACACTTGAAATTGCTTTTCTTTTTGTCTTGCTCTTTGGCTGCACCATCAGTACTTACCGTTTCATTAGTAAAAGGGGAGTGCCAGAATGAAAAGAATAAAATTAGGATCCAATCCCTTAAATTAACAGGACTGGAAATCATAGGACTAGAACTAGCCAAAAGGCAGGCAAAATAGCAATGTGTTCCAACAATACAATGCTTTGTTACTATCAAATTTTACTTGATCACTTATGCTTTTTATGTTAATAAAGCAAAAGAAAAGTCAGGGAAGTGCGGTGGCATATAGTTATAATTATTAGATGATAGCAAGTCAAAGAACAATATTCAAAATTACGCAAATATGAATTTAAACCTTTAGTTTAAAAAAAAAAGGGCAGATTTTAGAATACTTACTGTTGCTGGTGTTAAAGCGCAAGCAGATAATACACTAGAGGTAATCATATTTCCATAAGATACCTTTAAATCAGCAAAGGAACTTGATTATAAATTCAGTTGAACATACAATGAATCTCCAAATGAATTAATAAAGGAGCATCTGGTGAATTGTTTCAAGAAGGTTATGAACCAGCTGATTTTAATCAGTACTCTGACATCAGCCACAGTATTTCCTTTTTGAAGAATATAAGGCTGCAATCTTGAATTACAGAGAAATAAAAAAAAAAACCCTATAAATGTAATCAACAAGAAACAACAAGAATTTTGATTGTATATATTGTTACATAAAGGTATGTACACACACATGTAGTCTGTATGTATACATTTAGATTTCCTGAAGTAAGATTACTTTCATGTGATCTGTTTCATGGATGTTCATGTTGCTGTTCTTAACTCAGTGGTTCACAGTGAAACTGTGTGTGCCAAAAATAGGTAATAGTGGTTTTTATGAGTATTGCTGGGACTCAAGTGAATGTAGTTTTCTAAACTGAACTTTTTGTTTTAGTGATTGATTGTAAGCTTGGAAGTGAAATTGGGATTGTGTGTATGTAAGTCAATGAGTCAGTTTAATAATGGACGTTCCTTTGGCACCTGTATCAAGGAGTGTAACCCGTAACAGTGTGTTCTGCAAGACCTAATACCTTTGCCAATGCCTATGCTGTGACAGCAGCCTCTTGATCAGTGGTAGCAATTGTTTCRGAGAAGTCCAGAATAATCAGAATGGGTGTTATTTGGAGACCATCTGTTGGTGCTACTAATGCCTTCTCCAGGGATTATTCTGGGCTGAAGGCAGATTTGCTTTCTAGCATGACTTCATTTAAACTATATTACAGTTTGCTAGTGACTAGTTTATCTGAGCTCATTTATGAATGGAGAACTTAGTACTGAGCAGTAGTTGGTATAGCCAAAAAAAAAATGTATCGAGATTGGGACTGCTTCGATGTTGATCACACTGTTGTTTCTTTGAAGGAGGGAAAGATAGGCTCTCTCCCAGAACAGATCTTGTCTATGTCAGTTGGGAATTCAAAGGTGAATTATTTTTTTTATCCAAAACCTGTACCAAATTTTAAATATCTCTGCCTTTCCCTTACACTGCTCAGAAATAATATGATAGCTTAAAGGGAATGTTGGGAAGGTTGATTGAGGAGCATAGGGGACCTGAAACATCAGTCCACCTTTTACTCATTTAACTGTAACATTGAGAACTTCTTTTTGGTGTTGACCAAAGGATTAAATTTGTGGTTCTCTCCCTCCCTCCCTCTCTCTCTCAAACACTGATATTTTGGAAGGTCACCTGAAAGAAGTTGACATATTTCTCTTTGTTTGCTCAGGCAACAAAAATAAAGATCTCCTTGTCATTCTTGTTGAAACTGTCCTAGAGTATGGATACTTGGAAACATGCAGTTTTCTGTGTACATATGTTATTAAACAGAAATGCAGAAATGAGCCACATCTTAGCATTGACCTGTAATGTATTTAATTTCAGTGCCCATAACTCCAGCTTCTTTCTCTTCTTGCCCTTCACCTTTCCTGTTCCTTATTCTTATCATTCAAGCTAGCTGGTTTTGTTGGTTTCTGGGTGCTAAAGACAAAACAGAATTCCTGGGAATTATGTACATTGTTGTTATTACAGGTGATTTCTGATGTCAGGGTCAGTGTTCCCTCTGTACATTTTTATGAACAGTTTAAGTAAAAAATGATTTTTTTTTTTAAGCTGAAAAAACCCAAAACTTTTCTCCATTAGAAGCACAAATTGGTTCTACGTGGAGATTTGCATTTGTATTCAGAAAAATAGTCTCACCTTTTTCATTCTGCTTAGTTGGTTTCCTACGCTTTCCTTCTGTGTTAAGTATGTTAAGTTAGAAGCATTTGTATATCCGTATATTGTATTTGTTACTACAGATGAGTTGTTGTTACTATTAGTCATTATGTGGTAATATAAGTAATTCAGTACTGAAAAAATTGGTAGCCAACATTATTTAAACAAATATATTTTGATTTGGCCAGGAAAATGAATAACAAAGTAAAAAATTTGTTCTCAAGAATTGTTTGGTTCGTTTTAAAACCTCAAAATTAGTATTTCTTTTAAGATAGAAATATTGATGAAATGCGTATATGTATGTTCTGTGTAATGCTCTGTGCAGAATTCTGTAGGTTCTGTGGCAAGCTTAAAATTTCTCATTTCTTTATTGCAGGTTCATGTTAGGGCTGGTCTTTTCCATGGTACAGAGCTCCTTTGTAAAACTATTGTAAGCACAGAAATATCTGGGAGAAGTGACCACGTTTGGAATGAAGTACTAGAGTTTGAAATAAATGTCTGCGATCTACCAAGAATGGCAAGGCTCTGCTTTGCAGTTTATGCTGTGATGGATAAGATGAAAACTAAGAAGTCAACCAAGGCAATAAATCCTTCCAAATACCAAACCATTAGGAAAGCAGGAAAAGTGGTAATTACTTCATTTGTTTTTCTTGAGTGTACCTCTGAATTATATTGAAATGAGTATTCATTCAAATCTTTCATTGTCCTCACTTTAGTGTTCAAGAATGCAAAATGGAAATAAAATTTAAAAAGAGCATACGCATTAAGAATTGCACATCTTGGTATGAAAAAACTTTTCATACATCTCAGACACTTTGAAAAAGGTATTAAAATTTTGGTGGTAAGCCAGTTGGCAAATGGCTGTTTAAAGAATTGTATTTTAAAAGGTCAGTTTTGTTCTGAACTCTAGATGAGTTGTGATTGGGAAAAGACGAAAAAATTAGCATCTAGGCTCACATTCAGGGAAAGGCTCAAGTTCAGGGAAATGTGCATTTTTTCACTGCCAGAGTGACACCCTTAAAATTAAGTCTTATTGTCCTCAGTGATACTGGAGTACATACTGAAAACTATGCATGTGTTTAACTACTTTTCTGAAAGATATCACCATTTTAAAAAAACCAACCCTCTCAGTTTTACTTATATTGTAGTGCTTGCTGCATAGTAATGTTCACTGGCATCTTAGTTTTCATGTAAAAATTCTTTCCTTTAACAGCATTATCCTGTAGCCTGGGTAAATACCATGGTATTTGATTATAAAGGACAGTTGAAGAATGGAGAACTGGTACTGCACAGCTGGTCATCATTTCCTGGTAAAGTTTAACTTTTTAAGATTTGGACTTTAAATACCTACAAGACTGAAGAAGAGTAGTATCAAATAGTAGAATATTTACTGTATGGATGTCCAGTTCTCCTGTCATAATCTCTTTACTACCTGTATTTTTTATGTGGATAAATATATAATGTCTTAATCTTTCCTGAAAGTATGGTGTATCAGGAAGAAGGAAGGGCAAGTCTGCTTGGAAATAGTATTCTAAAAGTTTTATCTGTTACGGAAGGAAAATTATATAGAAATAGATGCATGTTTATATCTAGTGTTACTTGTTTTTAAGATGCAGTTTAGGTTTCATTTAGTTCCCTGTACTATGCATCCTAAACTAAATAGAAAAGCTATATTATTTGTGTCAGCAAAAAATGTGAATTAGAATTTTTTTWAAGTCTTCCTTCCCTGACGTTGAGATTGATTAGTAAGAATGTCTGAAATCTCCATGTCACTCTTCATTCCATCCTCAGAAACCCTGTATCAACTTGGCTGTAGTGCTGAAAGAAATMTGGCTTAAAACTCTTCTTTTTTCATACTATTTGATATAGAGGCAGTGTGTATACTGGTCTACAGAAGCTGCAGATCTTACTGGGATTTGGTTCAGTATAGGGATATCTCAGCTTTCCTTGACTGTTATGTTTATTTTGGAAAGAGAAAATCAGTTTCTCATTGGGTGATAATCCAACATTTGTGAATGTAGGAGGTATGGGTAGTTTATGCTGGAAATGCAATGCAGTGTAGTTAAAAGTACTGTGCAGCAAAACATGCTTCTGTCCATTGTATACAGTAAGAAATTTCTTATTGCGTCTTTGCCTTTCAGATTTTTAAATTTTAATGCATGCCTTGTCTATAATATTAATTGTTCTGTCTAATGTTTCAGATGAACTTGAAGAAATGGTGAATCCAATGGGAACTGTCCAGACTAACCCTTACACTGAAAATGCAACAGCTTTGCACATTAGATTTCAAGAATATTCAAAACAACCTGTTAATTACCCTCCCTTTGATAAGGTAAGTTATGACATAAAGAGCAGTCATGAACGCTTATGTGTAAATACCTATTTCTTCTTTCCTTTCAACATTACCTTTTTCCACTAAATTCCCCACTTCCTGCCTTTTAGTTAACATACTGCAGTTTTTTAAACTTGCACTGCGTGAGAGTGCCAGTGCTCTGACTTCAGGGTCTTCAGATAGTATTTTGAAGATGTATACTTTTAAAAATACCCTGTACATAGTCTCTTGAGGGTCAGAAGCATAATCAGTTTCCAATATCAACGATCTTACAAAAAGCTAAATTTATCTGCCATTCTGGAAACCTTCAAACTGTGCTTGACTGTGATCTATAAAGATCTGTTATTTCTTTGTACAAATTTATGTTAACCCACACTTTGGGACACTTCTTTCTTCTATGAGCTAAAATCCTTTTAAGGATAAATAGACTGTTAATACTGTATGAAAAGGGATTTCTCAAGGTCTGCTCTTGAACTAAATCCACTTAAGTTGCCCTGCAGTTTTCTACAGATACGGGTAAGAATGTCTGTCTAGAAAGGAAGTATATATTTGGAATACACATGGTAATGTCTGTAGTGTGAATGCTAGATAGCAAGTTCACAAACCAGCAAAGAAAGCTAAGACCAGGAAACAAGTAATAAAATAAGTGTTAAAACAGACAGGTAATGATGCATTGAAAAAACAAGGTTTAACTCATACCTACATTAGTCTAAATTTTTGTTTTTGGGAAAGTTAATAACCACTTAGAGAAAATTGCCTTTTTTGTTTTTTGTTTGTTTGTTTTTGTTGTTGTTGTTTGTTTTTTTCTTTTTTTTGTGAGAGAGAGTTTTGCACCTTTGGGGGGCATGAACAAAAAGACAGAAACCACCAAGCTTCTATCAGCTTGATCAAAGAGAGATTTTGGGTTTAAGATTCATCAAAATGAAATCAAGTAACAGGATAGATTTTTTGTTTGTTTGGTAGGGTTTTTTTGTTTGTTTGTTTTCTAGTTTGATTTTGGGTTGTGTTTCCCTGCCTGCCGCCCCGCCCCCGTTGGCACACTACTCATTCTTGTATTAAAACAGCATTGGAAATGTCTTAGGAGCTAAAACAGTACTGACTAATTGCCGCCTTAATTTTGGTTGACCAGTTTACTCTTCATACTGGACATACTTTAGTCAGTTTTGTTACTGGTTTATTTGTAACGCTTTAAGTTTTTTCTCATTACACTATATGTATTTAATTTCGAAAGGAAAAAAAAAGCTGTTTTGATGTGCATATTACAGACATGTTATGTAAAAGTGTGTTTCTTAAGTAATCGCATATTTGTTCTAGCTCTGTTCCTTTTTGTACCTGCGATACCAAGTTTTCAGTATGTTAAAATGCTCAGGTGAATACAGATGAAAGATGTTACTGAGTAAGTTATCTGATGTATTGACACTAAGGTAGTGTCTGATGGTCTTCACCATCCCTTATAATTTTCGTTTGGCTGCTGGCTTTTTTTATTTTGTGGCTTTGCCCCCTTCTCGAACTGTACCTGAGAAATCCTGCGTATCAGAGAGGGGAAAATCCCAGAGCATCTTTATAAAGTGATTGCAGAGCTGGTAATGAAACATTCATTGAAAGCATTCAACTTTGAGGAAATGCTACAAAATGTGCTTTTTTTTTTTTTTCTTAGCAGTTCTTTCTTTTTTTTCCCAGTAACTTTTGCTACTAGCAATTCCCTAGAGTTAAGAAACTGTTTTGCAGTATCACTGGGAAAATCGGAGCTCTAAACTCTTTGATAATTCATTCCATTTCCGTGGGTATACTGAAATTTCTCTCTCGGAAGAGAGAATAAGATACCCAATCTCGGAAAGATTCTCTTGGTGAAGGTCCTGTTGAATCAGGAATAACATCGTAGTTGCTTGAATTATATGAGCTGAGAATCTGTTTTTCAAAATTGTCTAGATGAGGCTTGCTTGGTGTATTTTTCCCAGTGTCGTTGCTTGTTTCTGCCAAGAAAACGGAGAATCAGATGCCAAATCTTTATTTTAAGAAACATAATGTGCAAAAGTAGATGAGTCTTTTCAATTCATAGCATCAATCTACTTGCAGCAAACAGCTGTTTGGGGCTGAGTGAGCAAAAGTGCCTTGACAACTGATAAGAAAACTGTTGTCTAATGCAGGAGCCATATACTGGGCTGGTTAATGATCAGTGCTGATACACTGAGGGGCTTGTAGTTTAGTTGAACAAAGCTGGACTTGCAGAAACTTTGAAAGTTTATTTGCAATCAGAGTAACCCCAAAAAGCACAAGGAGGCAAGCATCAAACATAGAATTAGGACATTGTGGTTTTGTTTATGCATGTTTTCACACACAGTATGTAAACAGGCTTTGTAGGCAAGTAGCAGATATAATACATCATATTAATAAGCATTTCATACAGAGAAAGAAATAAAACAAGTTGGTATACCTTTTTAAGGATTTTAGCTGCTGAGTATTTGTGCTTTGATTATTGTAGTCTTTTGTTGTTTCTCATATTGCCTGAGTAAAGACAATACAAGTCTTGTTGAATCTGTGTTCTTGGGGTGGTGTTATATTGCTGGGTGATGGGAGAGGCAGACCTCTGAGGAAGAGGAGATGGTATAGTTCCTTAGACTTCTGTCTTAAGTGATATTTCATTTTATGAATTGTTCCTCAAAGCAGCAGCATCTGACAACTGTAGATACACCTGCCTGACCAGTTCAGCTGGTCTATTTAGCTTAGGCAGTTACCATTCTAATACATCTTTGTTAGTTGCAGTAGTGTGCAGAATATAGTTTGAAGAACTGTATTTGCATCTATACGTAACTACCCATCATGATTTATTACATGAACTTCAAAAACTAAGTAGAATGTTCAAAAGGCAAAAAAAAAAAAAGGAGCAAGAGTAACTTGGAGCTCAGCTTCTGGGGAAATGGTGCTTTGCTGTTAACAAAAGTAGCAGTCCTTGTTCCTGAGGGTTGCTGTATATTAACTGGTGCTGAGAGCTTGTTGGTGAAATACTCACTTTATCATTAAATGAATTATTGTTCTCTTGGAAGCTGGTTGTTCATGACATGCAAGGGAAGATCCTAGATTTAGCGAAGTAACTGGAAACACTAATTGAGATCATATGGGCAATCTGAGGATGGTGAAAGGACTAAGTTTGTGGATTCACACTGAAAATAGAGGGCTAGAAGTGTGGATCTGTGGGTAACAGGCATGCCTTATGGAAGCAGTGCCCTCGAAAACAGCAGAAGTAGAGATGAGAAAGCAAAGGATAACTTAGAGTTGAGGAATTGGTTTGCTATACTGAAAAATGAGGAGGAAATGCAAACAGAAACAGAAAACAAGACACTAATAGGGAAGACTATTTAGCCCAGGACTGGTGAAGAAGAAGAAAATGGAGGTAATCATGAGCACTCCTATTCCTGATCTCCATAGTCCTGCAGATTAGAAAAGGGACACAGCATAGAAGTCCACGTTATACCACTGTGTATACAAAATAATAGTGTTGTAATTATCTAAAAGATAGCAAAATTTCCTTGTCTGCTTCATTTCTATAATATTTATTCTTTCAATGCAGTCAGATTTGTTTTTAAATCTAATGTATTTAAAAACATTTTTTTTGCAGATACTTGAAAAGGCAGCTGAGATTGCAAGAAGCAGTGACAATGCTGCAATGGCGGTAAGCGTTTGCTAAAGACTATTTTAAAATTAATTTTCTGGGTTTTTTTGGTTTTTATCTTCTACATTGATCTAGAAATAAGTCAACTACTCAACGACAGTTCTACTGGCTTTTTTTTCTTATGTAATTCATTTTGAACTGCCTTAAAATTCAGGTATATATCCACTTTTTCCAATATATTTTGGACGACTTGGCCGTTTTTTGTCAAAAAGCACAATTGCTTTACATACTGTATGGATTTGGAACACAACTAAGGTTCACATTATATCTGGATCTGGAAAACATTCCTAGGCTGCATAAAATATTGCTGGTAAATTGCTCAGTTTTATCAAGTATGATGATTTGCTTGATTGTCAGATGTTTCCAAATAAGCTCTCTCAAAAATGGTCATTAATCTATAAGAAAATGTTTCTTAAATATGATGATTATATGCTGCTCTTGAGGAATTGGATAGTTCTAACTTGAGGACAAATTTTGAAAAGATCACCAAAATCGGAAAGTGTTTTCTTTGTATTACATAAAAAAAATACAGAAGATTGCAATTTAAAATGGTGAAAGCACAGTCTGATCAACAGTAGTAACAACTGCATTTTATATAAGAACAAAGCAGTTAATTGAAAAATGCATCAGTTAAAATACCAAGTGCCTAAAGTGCTCAGGAAAAGTGAAAACTCACTGCTACTTTGGATGCAAACAAATTAGTGTACAAATAATTGGAGATCTCAAATAGCAGCATGCCAACTTGACAGTACTGTGACTTCTGATTTGAAAGATTAACATTTTCAGATACAAGAATCACTTTATTGTCAAGACTGTTTACTTATTTTGATACAGAAACAGAGTATGTACTTAGTTGAATTGCAACACTTGTTTAGTAAAACTAGCTTTTTAAAGTCTATTCACTCCTCAAGAATTTATACTTTGGTATTTTTACATGAAAATGTTTACTTAAAACATTTCAGCACAATACAAGGCTCAGGCACTTAACATTTCTACAAGGAGCTAAACTTAAGTTCTGTGTGCAGCGGATGTATTTTTTGTCAGGTGGGAAACCTGTGGAGGATGTTATTTGATGAGAGCTGTTTGTTTCTGCTATGAATCCTAATTGATTTTGACTACCATTTCTTCTGAACTTTCCTCTGGGTGGTTTTTTTTTTTTTTTTTTTNTTTTTTTTTTTTTTTTTTTTTTATTTTCCATTAATGTAAAGACCTTTGGCCTACCTCTTAAAAATTATGTAGAAACTTCTTCAGCTTTGTGAAAATAAAGTTGGCTTTGGTATTTAAAGTTTGCCATATTGTTTTTCAAAATATGTATTGAAACTAATTTATTCCTTTCAACTACTACCGCCTTACCCAAAAGCAGCAGTTTCTTTTGTCTCCCATTAATTTATGGAATGCTATTGTTGCTGATATCATTGCTTTAATTTCTGCCCTTGCAGTTTGCATAAGGGCATGGCTGGGGACAGAAGGTATTAACTGAGCCAGTGTGAAGACTCATTCATACAAACTGATTCACTGAATCAGTACTAATGTTAATGTTTCAGAGATCTAAAATGGAGCAAAATGTCTGGAAAAGACAAGTCTGGATTAGAAGACAAAAAAATATGTGTTTGTATATTTAGCAAATGTACATCCCTTTGGTTATTGTTGGAAAAGTATCTTTTGGCTTTTAATTTAAAAAAAAAAAAAATTCATACATATATCTATTAAATTTGCTCACTTGAAAAACAAAAGGAAGAAAGTATATGCATCCTAAACGAAAGTTCTCCATGTTAGAATTGGAAAATAGAAATATTGCCATCTAGTGTCTTTAACTCTAAAGTTCAGTTACTTTTTCAGAAACTTCTGTACACTGAATTTTGAATCTATTACTTACAGTTCTTATAGCTTAAGAAATCTGAAAGAAAGGCTTAGTAGTCATTCCCCTGTGTTTCATAAGTTTTATCTGATGTTTTTCCTGGTGTAGGATTTCTAGTATTTGAGCTAAAATRTAAGAATCTTACTGAATATATCAAAACATTATACACTTCTCATTTTCTAGGGTCGCGGTGGTAAGAAGTTTTATATTGTGCTAAAAGAAATAATGGAAAGAGATCCTTTATCTCAACTCTGTGAAAATGAAATGGATCTTATTTGGACTTTGCGATATGACTGTCGTGAAAATTTTCCACAATCATTGCCAAAACTGCTGCTCTCTTTAAAATGGAACAAACTTGAAGATGTTGCTCAGGTAAGGGAAAAGACAAGGATGGTAGGGAAAAATGCTGGAGTCAAATCATGAGTAAATAGGGTTTCTTTCCCAAATATAGACATTTTGAAATGGTACTATTGTATAACCAAAGTTCATTGTATATCTTCTGTGGCCTGGACACATGAGCAAGAACTTACAATCTTAAAAAAATAAACAACAAAACCAAAACCCAAAATGCATTTCAGAGGCCTTCTGAATGATGAGAAAAGCACAACAATTATTTATACAGACTAATTTTAAAATCTTGTGCTCAATTTTGATCTTAAATGCAAGGAATTTCACAGAATTGTTTAGGTTGGAAGAGACCTCTTGAGATCATCTAGTCCAACCCCCATGCTCAAGCACGGTCAGCTCTAGGGCAGGACTGCGTCCAGCTGAGTTTGGAGTATCTCCACCGATGGAGGCTCCACAATGTGCCTGGGCAACTTGTTCCAGCATTTGACCACCCTCACAGTAAGAACTTCATTTATAAGGTTCTCTAACACAAAAAACAAAACAAAAAAAAAACAACAAACAAAACAAAACTTCTAAGTTTGTAAATCAAGATCTGAAATAAAGCTGCTTATAAAAATTGTTAAACTGCTCAAAGACTATAAAAATTCACATCTCAGACTGGGTAATTAAACCTCATTGAGGCAGACAGATGATTTTTCAAAGAGATATGATACCCACTAGTGGTACAAAATACTTCATTCTCATCGTGTTGACTGTTTGACCAAGTAGGGTCTCCTTTAAAGTAACTGTAAGTAATTAAGGACTTGAAGACTGGTGCTGTGATACAAGATTACGTTTTCAGTAAAATTGTATCATTTGTTTGCTGTATAGATGTGCAAAGTTATTTCACTATACTGCAAAGAAGTTGGTGTAGCTGCCTTTTTCTGTATTTACCCAAATAGAATCCAACTCTTGTGATGCTTTTTGGGAATAAGTGGAACCTTGATACAGGAAAAATTATGTGTTTATAATGAGACCATTCCTGCTTGATAGACTGACTTAAAAGTAATAAAATAACAGATCCCAGGATTTGTATTGAAACTTTTTAGTCTGATTGTGTACAGAGCAGGTTGGGCAAAACTATGAAAGTCTGGCCAATGTTAACAAGCACAGTACTCACTCTAAGGGGTGAACCCAGACGTTGTTTTGTTCATCTGCTTATTCTGACGGAATTGCACATTTAAATGATGCTCACCTTCTCGCAGACTGTTACATTGAGATAATATTTATGTCTTTCCATGAGTCTCATTTTTTAAATTTTAAACTAAAATTTTTTTTTTCACTTTTAAAAAACTTTGAGCTAAAAAGCATTTGCTGTGAAGGATTATAATTGATAGTATAAATTTCTGTTCTAGCTTAGTATTCTGACCTTTGCCTGTTACAAGCTAGGTGTTCTTGGAACAAAAGGAAACCACTCCATGAAAACTCGACTTCCATCTATTCATCGTGTGATTTTTGTGATTATTCAGTCAGTCAGAATCTTAGTTTACCTCCAGCATAGAGTTTATTTTCTATTACATACTTCCTACCAGCTAGATGTATATGTTCTGTGAACTTATAAAAATAAATGGAATGTCATCCTTAGCTCACTGTCCGTGCCATGAACACTACACTAACAAAATGTATCACCTACACATTCCTTAGTCACTTGTGTTCTTTCACATGCAAGAATCCTTTGTTCCTTAGTGCTTCTGAATTTATTGTTCATTGTTAAAAGTTATCTGGAAATACAAACTGTAGAAATATAAGCAGGTATTTGTTTACTCATTAAAATATGTGAAGGAAAAGGCATTCTGATTGCTTGCTAGGGGCTTTGAAATATGGCCTTTGGTAGCAGAGTTTTGAAAAGTTATTTGGAGTATGGATATTAGCTGACAGCTCAAAGTCCTTTAAATTTGGGAATGTTAAAAAATATGTATAAAGCATTTTATTTAAACAGATGGCTGAAAACACGTAGTCATCTTGCTTGTTACTATGTACTTTCTAGAAGGAATGTAGTATTTATGTTTGCTTATGTATAGACAATAGTGTGGTTTATATTTCAATACTGTTTTTGGCAGCAAGAATAGTCTATCTGAAAAATGAGACCTTATCCTTAAATATGCCAAATATTTCTGTAGTACATAGACATGTAAGTATTCCTAATGACTTATCTTTTTGGGTGAGGCAGGACAGCCTCATGAATTTTATGCATTCCAACATTAGCAGGCCTCATAATTTACCTCTCATTAAAATTAAATATATATAGTACTAGCTGTACGTTGCAATATTTGTGCTATTACAACAACATGCATGCTGTTGTACTAGAAGGTTTTTTTAATGCCTATTGTTAGCTGTAAGTATTTCAGTGAAAGTCTGACACTTAAGGCAAAAAGTTTAAAAAAAAAAAAAAAAAANAAAATAAAAAAAAAAAAAAAAAAAAATTCCAAAACCAACCAAACACAAAAGACAAAAAAAACCCTCCAAAAAACAACCAAACACCATCTGTTTATAAGAAAAATGAACTAAGTAACTATATTCTTATTTCTATTAATGCATATCAAAAGTAGTAAGTTTTTTTTTTTTTAGAAATGGAGTATTATATTTGATTGTAGACCATCTTTATGGACCACGGAGCTAATAAATTAAAGTTATGTACAATGGATTAAAGCAGCTTTCTTGTATTATTTACCATATAGATTTCATCCAAGCTCTCATGGTGTTGCAATATTTTAGTAGAATAGTTGCACTGAAGGAATTCTGAAGGTGTTTGCCCTTACTGTTGCCATAACCTCCTCACTCAGCAGAATAGTAGGGTGGCAGAACTTGTTAGCAAAAATTCACAGGCAGTATTTATGCTCAAAACAGAACTTAGTCATTATTCAAAAAAAAATCTGCCCACTTTCAGTGAGGTGACACCATCACTAATGAGAACTAGAGAAAGGACAGCTGATCAGACAGTTAATTTTTGAAATATTTGAAATAACTGGAATAAAAATAGTGACCTGTGCTTAATTGTATTGTCTCTTGTAGTAAACTTGTC
Source organism: Phoebastria nigripes (assembly GCA_035582835.1). NCBI lineage: Eukaryota > Metazoa > Chordata > Aves > Procellariiformes > Diomedeidae > Phoebastria > Phoebastria nigripes. The sequence continues at coordinate 565,843 of JAYKAV010002497.1, read as the reverse complement.
AGGGAAGAAATCATGGTTCTTTCTTTACAGAAGAAAAAAAAAAAAAAGATATACCAAGGCCAGTCAGACTTGAGCTTTCTCTAAACCTTTAGGTTGTTGCTGAGAATTGAAGTTCATCATTTTCTCACAGCTTGTCAGGAGTTGCAAACCATGTGAGAGAAGTATGCAGTATTTCATGTGTGTATCATTTTAACATGTTTCATATTGCAGAGSAATTTTAAGAACTTGAAACACATATTTTGAAATGTAAAATTTCTTTACAAATGAGATGTATTTGGAAGTTCTTCAGAGTTACCTCTCTGTTGCCAAAGCCCATGAGGGCATTTCATGGTGCAAGTTTCTTTTGTCCAAATGTAACAAGTATTTCTGATATCCTTTCACCTGCACTTTTGAGAAGAGTGCAACGCACTTGGGATGCGGAGCTAGTTGCTGCACTTCTCTCTTAATAAAAGTTCCAAGGCAGAATGCGAACAGAGCAGTAGGTATTTAGGGAATTTTCTTGGCTGTTCCGTAGGTCAATTAGATCTTGCTTCCTCTAACTCATATCACTTTACGTTTTCTCATTGTAATAACCTCTGAAATAATTTCAGCAAAGTGAGGAGGTCTGCATCTTCAAATAAACTTCACAGTTAATGCACATGCTGTAGACCATGACTTTAAAAATTCATTGCCTGATATGAGGCATGTAATGCCACTTTTACTCGTCTTTTCAGACTGTATTTCAGATCCTCCAGTCATTTTGATCATTCATTATTAACAAAATGTTTCTGTATTTTTGTTGGTTCTGCACCTGATTTAAAGTAGGTTGTCTAGAAGTTCTGATACACTTGTTTTGAAGTTTCTTATTGCGTCTGACAAACATAGCTGCTGCTTGCATTTTCAACATCTGTTTTATGGTATTAAGTATCTGCTCAGTGTTAGTATTTCTTCCAGAATTTCAGAATTCACTTCATGATATGTAAGTGTTGACGGTGTCGTTGACCCTTACTGGGCTATGGATTGAATGAATTTTGCGTGTATGTTTCTGTGGGAGTACATCTATATTTAAAAACATCTTTAATTTTACTTTATATCATTATGAATCTTGCATGTATTTATATAGTGTTTGGCCATGAAAACAGTTTAATTTATTCTTTCCTCCACTTATGGAATTGTAGCATGGCCACTGGCTTTGCTTTGTGATTGATCTGTGCCCATTTCTTGCCTTCTGAATTTCACAAAACTGCACAGATGAACCAGTTCAGAATGTGGCCCTGTAGGTGTTTAAATAGTGTTATGAACATGCCTGTTAAATGCAGGTTGAGACTATGAACTCATACGTATTTGTCATACTTGAACTGGAAGCATTAGTTGAACTATGTTCAGTATAGTAGAAAATAGGGGTTTTCACTGTTGGTGTAAAAGGATTACTAAATCAGGAGGAAAGTAAGATCTTCCTAATAATTCAGATTTTATAAGTTCCTATTTAAATATGAAATATTTGTATTATCTAATTGGTAGGAAAGGGTATTTTTATCGTGAGTTATGACTTGTTCCTACAGAGAGGAAAAATCTTGTGCTGTTGATATACTGCACACATTCAAGCTTGTTTGTTTTGAGTAATAGTGTACTGTTTCAGTCATACAACTATATACATATTATTAAAAATATATCCTCAGCAGGTAGCTTCATTGAAATGCAATAAAACCAGTTTATTTTATGAGACCTCTAGACGTTTTTCTTAGTAGTCCAAAATAATGCACTAGTGTTTTCTGTAACTTTTTCCGGCACATCATTGGCTTCAGTATTGGGAATTTTTTTTCAATATCTAACCTGAACCATCCTTTCTGCAGTTTAAGCTCGTTACTATTCACAGTGCACGTGGGAAAAGGCTCCATCAGTTGAGGTGGATAAATATTTTTGGTAAAGATCTCTCTCAACAAAAACCTTCTTTAAACTTTTCTTTTTGATGGAAAACTTTTACCATTATAAAAATATTTATATATTTATGAGAGCATTTGCAAAATATTATCTAAATCTTATTGAAGCTCTTTTTCTAAAACATACATGTCTGGGGTTACCTAATTTTTGTTTACTGTGTGTCGTGTCTGTGTGAAGAAACAGACTTTTCAGACTGTGTAAATGAGACCTGGTGCAAAAAAAAATAATCTGGATCATTTTAAAGGGTAAGAATCAAAGTGGGCCCATTTTCCCCCAGAGTTCTCTCTCTCTCTCTCTCTCTCTCTCTCTCTCTCTCTGACCAGTCTGTAATCTCCTTCTATTAGTATGAATGCTTTTATGGGCAGTTATACCCATCTCTTTTCTTAAATAGTTACTTTAGCTGTAACCTAATAGTCATCTTTTTAAAACAGCTTCAGGCTCTCCTTCAGATATGGCCCAAGCTGCTGCCTAGAGAAGCATTAGAATTGTTGGATTTCAATTATCCAGACCAGTACGTCAGAGAATATGCAGTGGGTTGTTTAAAGCAAATGAGGTGAGTATATTGTATTACTTCAGGATGCAAGGATTTCTGGGGTGAAAAACTGCATTCTGTTTGTCTATAGGGAAAAAAAAAAAACCCAAAGAGGAAGGATTTAAAACACACTGCCTGCCATGAATAGATGAATAAATAAAGCAGTCTAATTTCTAGATAAGYGCATTAGCAGCCAAATAAAACCTTCTTATTCTGACATCTTGTATTCAATGATTATTATTTTCCATGCTTCTAGGAGAACGCCAGTGTACCTTTATCCCAGAGGGGGTTGTGTGTTCACCCCTTTCTTGGACAAAGGGAGAGCAAGATAATGTGAGAACTTTTTCGTAACATGGGGACAGAATATTACAATAGTCGAATACTATAAAAACTGCCATCCAGCCACCTTGCACTCTGTGTCAGGTATTGGCTGTATTGTTTAATAGAAATGTAAGCTGTAGCATATAATAAAAAAACAGAGAATTACTGATTTGTTTGTTCTTCACAGTAGCCTTCGCTATCTGCAGTTCTTCCTTTATCGCATATAATTTTGCTCTTCACTGTAACCTAGGGCAAGATTTGTATAACATTGTCATTTGCAGCATTACTGCATATTTCCTGTCCTTGAATTCTAAATTCTCAGTGGCGAATAGTTTAATGATTAATTTTTTTAGTGGTCAAGGCTAGACTTTTGGGGTAAAAAAAAAAAAAAAAATTTTTGACTTCTTTCAAATGCAAACAAGCAATTTAGCTGCTGGGCTATCCTAATAATACTGAATTGTTACATCTGGAATTATTTCCAGAATTCTTAGTTCTGGCTCTGAAGCAAAATTGTGTTCAGTTGGGTGTCAGAAATAAATTTTCAACTTCTTTAAAAAGTCTGATGGAAAAAACTGAGGTAAAAACTGTAACCTAAAGGTGATCGTATTAGCTGAACCAAAAAAAAAAAAAGGCGAAAATAAATACAACACAGCATAATTGAAAGTTTTTACCAAGTTACTGAAGTTTTTTGGAGTAAGATGGAGAGAATGAAAGAATTCAGTATTTGCATCTCTGAAGTCTTCAAGTGATGGACAGAAGAATTTCTACTCTTTTTCTTCCATCTTAGGCAGAGAATTTGAATTCTGCAGGCCTTTTATAAGAGAAAAGATACTCGAATGTAAGAAGTCAAGGAATGTTCACATTTGTTCTAGAGTAACATAATTGTGAAGTGTGAGGGGGTGGGTTTTTTTTGGGAGGGGAATACAGGATTTTATAGAAAATTATTGGAATTATTTTTATTATGTCAGAATATTACTTGAAGTAGTTAATTAGCATAGAGGCTTTTCAAAGGTATGTTTATGAATTGTGGCTAAATACTTAAATTTGCACTTCTGAAGTAGGAGTAATTTGGACATTGTTTGGTTTGTCAAAGATGATGTACTTTTCCTTATCCTCTAAAAACCTTCATGTTGTTGGTATGACTTAAAAACAAACAAACAAAAACCCAAACAAAACATTTTGGCTAAATGGATCACTTTGCAGGTGACATGTTAATTGAATTGCTTTCAGTGGAATAAATACTCTTCTCCCCCTTCTTTGTAAGCTGAGTGACTTAGATACACGCAAGTATTCTCAGTTCTTGTCCATGCCCATTGCAGCTAACTGCTAGGTCACAGTGGTTCTTTATGTGGTTCCAAAGGTTCAGCTCCTCAGTCAGAGGTTGAGTGGTCAAAGGGAGCCAATGTCCAGTCTGAAATAACTTGAAATAATTAATCTTCCGGATACATAACCTAGTATTCAGGCTGAGATCTTGATCTTGTAAAAGCCTGTGACAGAACACCAGGTTTTTACTTACAGGTTTGAGGGCCTTAAGATTCTGTTAGAGGTATAACTTCCTGATGAATTTATCAATCTGGCAATTGCGCTAAGTTGTGTATTATTGTCCTTCTCCATGTGACTGAAAAATTGGGGGACACTCTTGCTATTGAAACAAATCTGTCATCATTAGATTTGTCATATGCATCTGAATTTCTGGAATATCGTTAATCCTAGTTACTCTGTTACTAATTGCTTTTATTACATACCTCATTCTAGTGATGAAGAGCTCTCTCAGTATCTTCTTCAACTTGTGCAAGTCCTGAAATACGAACCTTTTCTTGATTGTGCGCTCTCCAGATTTCTATTAGAGAGAGCGCTCGCTAATAGGAGAATAGGACAGATGTTATTTTGGCATCTAAGGTAGGAGTTTTTCCCTTATGTTTTTCTGAAACTATTGAGCCTGATTTGGTCTTTCAAATATGATTTCTTGAGGATTTTTCTAAATGAGCCATTATCATACTCCCCTAGAAGTCCTCTTTATGGTTTTTTTACCTTTGGCATTTATAGATCAGAGCAAGCCTATAATTAAAAGTATATTACAGTGGTTTGTAACCTACTGTTTGACAAAAGTATTCCAAACTGCATTCAGCTGTAACTATCTGTTAAGTTACGTTTGTGTATAACCTTAGTGTTTGTTTTGGCTGTGCGTGCAGTAAAAGTACAATATTTATACCTCACAGTTGGGAAAAATTTTTTTTTTTTGAGAGTCTAACAGCAAATAAAAGCAGTTTTATGTGTCGTTGCACTTTTGATGACCAGTTCCATGAATGGCAGATACCTTGCAGAATGGACTATAGGTTGAGTCTGTCTTCGAAGTACAATTTATTTTAATGTTTCTAAATAAAAAGAGCAAGTACTACATGAAAATGTTTTGGACAATAATTGGCTCTGGTATAAGGTTCAGTGGTTTGTTTTAAAGTGTTCCCCCTCAGGCAGATTTTGGCTTTCCCCTTACAAAGATTTGAGAACATGTGGTTTAACATCAGCCCTTATTCTCAATATCATTTTCTATGACTTATCAGTACTACTTTCTTGAATAAAAGGGGTTCCTGAAAACAACTATCTAATTGCTACCTCTTAACATTACTGCCTCCAGAACAGTCCTAGACCTTGAAACAAGTGTCATGCATTGAAACCAGTCAGTCCTCATAGTGTTCAGCACATAAGTGTTTTGTTATTTCTTAAGAAATCTGTCTTTTTGTTTTATTTACATAACCATGAGGTTTTTTGGGGGGGGGAGCGAGGGGGGGGCAGGGTTTTTTTGGTTGGTTGGTTTTTGTTCGGGGTGTGGGTTGTTCTTGGTTTTTTGTTTGGTTTTTTTTAGTGGGTTTAAGAATGCTAATACGGAAATGCTGTGGTCTGATGAGAAGCTTTTCGTCTTATAGGTCAGAGGTTCACATACCTGCTGTTTCAGTACAGTTCGGTTTGATACTTGAAGCTTACTGCCGAGGAAGCGTTGCTCATATGAAAGTGCTTGCTAAACAGGTATAGACTTCCCTTCTCCTTTATATCTTGACTTATCCCAGCTTATAACTCAAACACTTCTTCCATTGCTCCTGTAGGGCATATTGGTTACCTTGACCAAGTCCATCTGTTGGGGAGTGGGGAAGAGAAGGAAGTGTGGGTGAGACAGAGAAATAAAAGGGCTAAATAGATGAATGATGGAGCAGTCCTCCCTGGCACAGAAAGCAGCTAGAGCTGTGGGGCCTCAGAGGTCGGGAGCTGTTTTCATAGTGTTCTGAGATGCGCGAGATACTTTCAGCAGTGTGCATATATTCTGGGTAGACCAGTAGACTGTCTGGATTATTAAGTGAAGAAGGGTTTCTGTGCACTTGAAACTTGTGACCTTTTTTCCCCAGTTAAGGGTAGCTTGTTCAATAGAAACTATTACCTTTCTATCTAAACTTTATCTAGATGGCTCCAGGACTACTTCCTGCAACTTTGGCTTTTGTTAAAGGGTGATGCAAAAACCCCTGAAGTTGTAGTATAATGTAGTATTCCCTGGAAATAAAGATGTTGAAGTAAACCGAGTACTGCATTTAGTGAGACTATAGATGTGCCATTAACAAAAAAAAAAAAAAAAAAAAAAAAAAAAAGAAGAGAGATGTTTCCTTTTAAATACCCTAATAAGTGTAACAGCAGATCATTAATAGAGACACTCACAAATCATGTTTGAAGGCTCTAATGCAGTTTTAGCACGTTAATTTAGATTGCAACCAAAAAATCTTTGAAAAATGATCCCTGTCTGGAATTAATGTATTTGCTGTATCAGGCCACAAAAACTAACTCAGTAGATATTTGTCTGATGAGTGTTATTTCTAACAGTTTTGATACTACACTGAAACTATGCTTTGAGAGGTATATGGAACAGGAATGTACTGTTGTGCTCTTTATTACTGCAGTTCACAGGACATTGAAAAGACCATCTCTTACACATGTGTGCTTGTTAGTATTGTCAAAATCATAAAAAGATTAGGTGATGAAATGCTTTAAGCAATAGACCTAAGGTCATAAAGTTTTTGTGCACTTCACAGGAAACAAATGTCAGTACAGTCAAAGAAGGGGCAAAAAAATTCCCAACTGTGCAAACACGGAAGAAATTCAAAGTAGAAATACTTCAAAAAGTTCCTGTTTGCACAACACAGGTTCCATTTTGTTCCCTTGTCACTGATGTTTGTACAGCTCCTAGAATAGTGGAAAAGCAGAGCGCTTTTGGTTTTGACAGATGGCTGACCTGGCAGGTCTCCATTGCCTCAGTTTTATAATCAAACTGCATACAATTTCCACAGCATCCTGCCTGACAGGGTTCAGTCTGTCTGTAGAAGTGGTAAGTTTTGACTCAGCACCTTGTAAGTTAGACTGAAGCTTCCTTGTATAGAAATCAACTTTCGTAATTATTAAATTGATGCTGTTTGCTAGAGAATGTGTATTACTGAGCATGTTAACTGTGGCTAGTGCAAATACAGCTGATTGTTATAACAACTATTTTATATTCGGCTAGCAAATTGCTTAGATGTAGATGCAATGTAGAAATTATATTTGTTATATGTGCTATCTAGGTTTGTTACTGAAGGGCTTTTCTCTGTTAGTGTTATGTACATTTACATCACTAGTTTACTTGTTTTCTTAGAAATTATGTACCAGTAGAAAACTTTCCAAAACAGAAGAAGGGGAAAAAAGGGTTAAACCCACCTGTATTGATTGCAAATAATTGCCTTGTCTTTTTACACATTTTTAAGGTAACGATATTGCTTACATGAGACATTATGATTTGGAACACCTTAATTGATTAGAGCATTTACCTTATGTCTAACTTCAGCAGGATTTTAATGAACAAACGTTTAAGACCATGCTGTGTAAAAGTTAAGTATGCGTAGTTATGTATGTGAAAATTGTCTGCAAGTAGTCATATGGCCGTGTCGTATTGTATGCAACTAACTGAATGCGTACAATGAAGTACCTGCATCCATAGCTCGTCTCAAGTAATGTTTGATTTTTGTTAGAGGTATGAAGCACTCGATATTTCTGTTGACTTCAGTATGGATAGAGGCACCTACGTTATGTGCTTTGTTGAATTAGTGAACGAAAATTGTATTTTGAAGAAGGAATTTGTGTAAATGTATCATACATTAAAATAGCTCATTCATTTTTTTGATATGTTAAGTCATGCTTTAAAAAGTGACTTGAAGCTTAGGAGATTTCATCCTGTCAATGTCTTTTTTACTTAAGATAATGGGATTTCTGGGACATAAGTGACTTGGAAAAGGCTGTTCTCATATTTTTTAGGAATGCCACCTTAATTGCCATCTATTATTTCCATTTTTAAAAAGTTGTAGAATTATTTAATACTTTAGTTAACTGTTTTGTTTTGAAATGGGATTTTGCATTGTATTATGCGTAAAATCAGAGCAATAACTTTTAAAGATAAAATATCTCTTTCAGGTGGAAGCCCTTAATAAAATGAAGACTTTAAATAGTCTAATTAAGCTGAATGCCATGAAGCAAAGCAAAGCAAAAGGAAAAGATGCTATGCATACATGTTTGAAACAAAATGCTTACAGAGAAGCACTTTCTGACCTCCAGTCTCCTCTGAATCCTTCTGTTATACTTTCAGAACTACAGTAAGTTAAGAATGAGTGAATAAAATTTCACTGTAGCTTTTGCACGGAAACAGTAAAGCAGAAACGCATATGTGGTTTAACTTCCTTTGGCTGTATTGTTCAGCAGATACGCTGTCATAGGGAACTTTTTCTCACTTCCCTATAGTGAGAGGAGGTCTGTTGGGAACCTTCCTAAGGTTAAGGTATCAGTTAAGTTAGAAAATTTTTGTGATCCACCATCAAACTTAATACTCTCTTACTCAATGTATTACCATAGCTAAATATATTTAAATATAAGCCTAAAGGTGAATTAGACTACATTCCTGGCTTCTGTTTATAACAATAAGCACAAAAGCCATTAAAACTTTTAACAGCACTTAAATATAAAGTCTAAAAATTGATGGGAAAGGATATAAAGAAAACTATTTTCTCTGAAAATGTGGGTGCTTAATTTAAGCATTGGATATGTGTATGCCAAGCACGGTATCCAATACATTCCATCTGTAACAGATATGTTCATAACTTGTTAAGCACTCACAGYGTAGTAGTAGAATGAAAGCAGAGATAACATTTAAGTACTTCCAGACTGGAAGTCTACATGTTCTGTTGTGTTTTGAACAATGTTTAGACCTTTTCAGTTGTTTTAGTCAAATAAGAATAATTCATTTGTGGTATTTTCTTCTAGTGTTGAGAAGTGTAGATATATGGATTCTAAAATGAAGCCTCTTTGGATAGTATACAACAATAAAATGTTTGGAGGAGACCTTGTAGGGATCATCTTTAAAAATGGTGATGGTAAGCAATGCTAAAAATTTTAAATTTTTCCTTTTCCTTCTTCATTCCCACACTTGCACTTAAGCTGTATTGCTCTATATTGCCATAACGTAAACGTGGTTTACTCTAACATCAGTAAACAAATTAAGCATCTTCTGACTGGGTTTCGAAGTATAGACATCAGTCATGATGATATAATTATGGTTAATCCCACTTTAACCTTTAGGCTTGATGAGTATTTTTAGATACTTTTTTTCTAAAGGCCTTATAAACATTAGAAAGTTTGTCTACAACACACTGAGAAATTGAAATAGCAGTTTCAACCTTCCATTATAGATCTCCGACAGGACATGTTGACACTCCAGATTTTGCGTTTGATGGACATACTTTGGAAAGAAGCTGGTCTGGATCTCCGGTAAGGATCTCTTGAGGGCTAGTTTATTTGGATGGAGAGTCCACTTTTAGCAGTAAAGCTTTCCTGTTTTTTAAATACCTTCCCTACTGTCCCCTTTCCAAACATCTATATTGATGCCCAAAGGTTTCAATTGTCACAGCCAAGGTGAACAGGCTATAGAAAGCAGTTACCTTAACTAATCAGATGGTTTCTCATTGCAGTTCATTCCCTAGATGGGCCCACATTACAAAAGAATTTAGCCATGAAAAGAAATAATGCAAGAAGTGAAGTGAAACTTTGGGATTTTTGTTTATTATCAAGCAGAATATTTTTCCTAGTGCGCCATATCTCTTGTTGTTTATCTAAGTTGCCACACTGATTATAAATTCCACTGTTCTCTTATATAGTTTACTGTTTTCATCCTTTGAAAATCATCTAGATAAAAAGCATTGTATGAGGTGAGGAAACAATTCTTGAGTTAAGGGTCTAGCAAGCAGGTTTTGTGCCTTTTTTTGCTTTGTTTGTGTCTGTGACCTTTCCAAAAGGAGGTGTTTCGTAAATTCCTCATGTAACAAACTTATCTAGTAATGGTCACTGATTTTCCAGGCATATGCAAAAATGGGGACTTAGTGATTATGGGAATTGCATGTGCAAGTGAGGTACAAACATAGAACATGGATCTGCTGGCCAAGAGTTAGCTGCTGAGGATTGCATCTGGAATACACCATCAAGATTCTCTAATAGGTAGAACTAATAGGCAAAACACTCTCTAGAAATTAGTCAGCTTTAAGTACTGGTAATTTGGGGGCGGGGGAGTAGGAGCTTTGAGATTCTTTATAGTAGAATTTCACTATCTGATTGAGAATTACCAGAATTGTGGAATGCACAAATAAAGATTCTTCTTTTTAACATTTTCTTATTTCTCTTTGTCTTATTTCTTAAGGATATGTGTGGTTTGTGCAGCCATGGCCACAAATGAATTTATCACTGTCCAAAAACGTTTTATACTTACGATCTATTTCCTACAGAATTTAACGGAGGAATGTCTGTCTTGTATTAACTACATAACAGGCTTTGTGAAGATGAGGGTCTTAGGAGAGTAGAAGTTAGCTGCTTGTGCTTCTCTCCTAGGAGGGCTGCTGCACAAAGAAAATGGTGATGATTGGGAGCAGTCACTGTGGATTTACCAAGGGTAAACCATGCCTGACTAATCTGATTGCCTTATTTGAGGGAGGGAAAGAGTAGTGGATGTCCTTACCTTGCCTTTAGCAAGGCTTTTGAGTCTGACTCCAATAGTATTCTTGCCTCTTGAGTTAGGTTGTTACAGTCTGGATGGGTGGACAAGTACATACTCTGCCTGGAGGTTGATGACAAGTGGATTATCACTGGAGTCTATATGGGAACTYTTATATTCTTAGCCTTGTCAGTATCCTGCAGTGAAAGACTTCATTATTTATGTGTGTAAGAAAAAGTACTTCCATCTGTTTTATGCTTACCACCTGCTAATCTGAGTTACTGCATGTTTTCAGTTGTATTTTGAATCATGATAAATAATGGATAGTGATTCAAGAGTAAGACATGATTCTATAGTAAGATGAGGTTGGCAGGAAGGGTGATATATTTAGAACCACTACTATATTGGGAAAAAAAAATGTTGCCGCTTCCTTAAAATTTCACTTTTCAGTGCTATTTCAATGAAATAGTTCTAACCCAAGCCATTAGAAAGTCAGTGGAGAAAAAGCATAATGTCCTAGTGCATTTGTACTAAAGTACTAAAGAGGTTTTTATGGTATTGAACTCACCCATATTTCATGCTAAAGCTTCCATTTCTGCTTCCTTTGGGCAGGTTTTGTGAGGTTGTAAACTTACAGTAGAAATGAAAACTCATAATTTAAGTATTCTGTAAGGGCAGAAATACTCTGTTTGAGAAGAATCTTCTCATAACATTCTGTCATCCATCTCATAACCCCTGGTATCAGTACAGGCTGGGGGAGGAAGGGACTGAGAGCAGCCCTGCCGARAAGGACTTGGGGGTACTGGGGGATGAAAAGCTGGACATGAGCCAGCAATGTGCGCTTGCAGCCCAGAAGGCCAACCGTATCCTGGGCTGCATCAGAAGAAGCGTGGCCAGCAGGTCGAGGGAGGTGATTCTGCCCCTCTACTCTGCTCTGGTGAGACCCCACCTGCAGTACTGCGTCCAGCTCTGGAGCCCTCAGCATAAGAAAGACATGGACCTGTTGGAGCAGGTCCAGAGGAGGGCCACAAAAATGGTCAGGGGGATGGAACACCTCTGCTATGAAGAAAGGCTGAGAGAGTTGGGGTTGTTCAGCCTGGAGAAGAGAAGGCTTTGGGGAGACCTTATTGCGGCCTATCAGTATTTAAAGGGGGCTTATGAGAAAGATGGCGGCAAACTTTTTAGCAGGGCCTGTTGCGACAGGACAAGGGGGAATGGTTTTAAACTAAARGAGGGTAGATTGAGACTGGATATAAGGAAGACATTTTTTGTGCTGAGGGTGGTGAAACACTGGCACAGGTTGCCCAGAGAGGTGGTAGATGCCCCATCCCTGGAAACATTCAAGGTCAGGTTGGAGGGGGCTCTGAGCAACCTGATCTAGTTGAAGATGTCCCTGCCCATGGCAGGGGGGTTGGACTAGATGACCTTTAAAGGTCCCTTCCAACCCAAACTATTCTATGATTCTATGATTTGCTAGGCTGCTCCTGCAAAGCCACTTATCTAAAAATAAAGTAATAAACCTTTCCAAGATACCATGAGTACAGGAGTTTCTAGCATTTSGAAAGCTTGTTCAGAATGATGAGGAGGGTTGTGGGATTTTCATTTATTTATTAGTTCATTAGTCAAGTCTCTAGGGCAATGTCTCYTCCTATGTAAGTTAGTCACTTTTTAATCAGTTGTGTATGTAGCAACAAACACAAATAGTTTTTTGTAGTAGCCACTTTTTCCTCCTGCTGTGAGCAGTCCTCTTATTGCTGTTTATACGCAAAGAATTGCGGTCATTGTGAACATCCTCAACATACATTCTGAAGTCCCACTTTGCATTCTTTTCTTGATAAAATGCTATTTGGATGTCAGAAAACATTTTTCAGACCAGAAATATCTTTGTATCTTCCAAAGTCTCTTGCAAAGTAGCTTTCTTACCTTCATATGCTTGCTAAGATAAGCATGACTTCTTTGTAGGAATACTAGAGTATTTCAAAGAGAAACAGTATCAGGCATTGTTCAATGTTATCATACAACCGTTTAGTACATGGGGAACTTTTCCAGCCAAATCTATGCACCAGTTTTAGCTAATATAATTCTCAAATTCTAATTTCTGTTTAGAAAAATAGTTCTAAAGAAGATACTGGGTGTCACATTATTGTAAACCATTTGGATGCCGTAAATTCTATTTTGTATGCCTGTGAAAGAGCTGTAACCCTTTGTGTTTAATTTTTAAATGTTGTTTATAAGGCTAGAAGTACTTATATTTAAATATTACTTGAAATACTTCATTTAGATTCTTTGAGCTCGTTTCAAATTTTTTGTGGTTCAAGCATAATAGTGTGAGCTTCATAAGGCACATAACATGAGCACGCACAGATAAGTAAAATTATAAACTTATTACTTATGCTACTTATGGAAAGATTCCTTTGAGTGAAGTATGGGATAAAGTAGGAATGTGAATAATAAATTGTTTCTGGAAGTGTATGTTTGTGATGAGGTAGCTGAGTGCGTGTTAAGTTGAACACTGATTTGAGGAAACTTTAGATAATTTATGTCATTATAAATAGACTGTGAGGAGACTAATCGAGCATTTAGGGGAAATGACAACCTGTGGCAGCTGTGGAATCCCCGATGAGGCATTCTTTGGTTGCTGCCTTCCCAGAAGCTTAGTTTGTGGTTCCAGCCTGGGCCACACACCATGCCTAGCAAACAGGAACGGTGACTGGGAGTCATCAAATATGCTTTTCCTGACTAAGGCATTATTTAAACTCAACAAAGGAAAACCAAAAAGTGTCTCTGATGTCCAAGATTTTTCTTAAAACTCTCAGAAGAAAAAAAGTAGAAGGGGAAATTCCTAGTGAGAATTGGAGTTCTATAATTGGCCTCTTCCATTTATTTACTTAACTTGGGTGCATCTTCCTTCCATTCATCCTCTCATAGTTATGATTATAAAATAAAATTCTGGGATTGAGGCAGGGTTACAATTCTACATCCGTCAAAGAGAGGTTAACCAGGTAGTTGCCAAGGGAAGGCTCTGAAATGGCCTTAATTGAAAACAGAATTATACAAAACAGCACTCAGAACGCCTGGAGCATGAGGATGCAGCTAAGAGGGTAAGACTTTGTGATCTCCATGTTTACAGTCTACATACCTCTCAAGGAGAGTCAACTCCAAAATCTATGAATTAACAGCAGTGGTAATGAGTTCTGTTGCCCTGTTCATGAGTCCGGACTTGTTGGCTTGCTTCTTTTTGCTTGGGTTGACACTACTTTTGCTCGGTGAAAAAGTAGTGTCAAATAGATCTGCTTTCCTGAAAAATACAACTTCATATGTCCATACCAATGAGTGGAGTCTTTTCTTCTTGCCCTGTATCATCCTTTGAGGCTTTAGTTTCCCTGAAGCTGTTGCTTACCTTTTTCCTTTTGTGGATTCATAATGGATTTTGCGCTTTTCAACTTTTTTCCGCTACAGAAAGTCTGATAATGCCATTCAAGTAAAAGCGGGGTTTCTCACTTGTTTCACCAGTGTAAGRCCAGAAGCACTTGCTGTTTGCCTCTCTCTTCCAATCAATAATACCTCACCACAAGCAAATTGTACAGCTTCTATGAAGCATGGATCAAAAGGCAACCAATACGCTGCCATCAAGGAGTTTGGGATAGGATCAGTTTCTTTATAATTGCACTGCAATCTGCAGTCAGTTACTTAGTAGTAATTTAAAATGAAATCTTAGCCCAGTCTGTGTCTAAAGCAAGCATGATATTCCCAGTGGGATTTCTCAGCTCTGGAGAGGAATACCAAATATACATTGTTTTTGAGAACTCCAAAGCTGAAGAAGGAGAAAGGTTTGTTTGTTTTGTTTGTTTGTTTTTAACTGTCAACTAATTTGTCTCATGGGTAAACTGGCCTCTTTCACACATGGTGTGTTCTGTTGTCTAGGTTCCCATGTGTGCATTCTGACTCAATACCAGAACGAGTCCAGGGTTTGTATCAGAAAAGGAAATATGTGTATGCGGGAGGATGCAACGGTGTGCTCCAGTAGGTCCTTCATCCTGGGCTATCATTGGATGGACTGAGGATTGCACAGCTGAATAAAACTTTAGATGTAAATTGCATCTGCTKCTCAGCACAGACCCAACCATTGGACAGCAAAGACCGTCACCCTAGACAAACACTGCTCTGTCATTTAGAGGAGTCTGGCTCAGAATCAGTTTACCTTTAGACATCAGTCAGTCAAGTACCAGAGAGAAATTGGAAAACCAAAAAAGCATATTCTTTAATTAATCCCCATACTTTAAAAAAAACCCTACCTATTCATTTCTGACAGAAACTATTACCTGAAAATTGAGCAGGAAATAGCTGGCCTAAGACACTAGTAAGTATGTGCAGCTAAACTTCCTCTGTTCTTTCTCTAGTTTATCTGTAGTTGTTTCTTGTGCTTTAAATATGGGCAATTACGGAACAAACTTACTTGGTTAAACGGTATTTATATTGAGGTTGCATCTGCAGAGTGACCCCCTGAGAAAAGTCAATGAGACCCCCTGAAAAGTTAAAACTATACAAGTTATTTTGCTTTTAAAAAATTCTATGTCTGAAGTCATGTGTATGGGCATACTCATAGTAAATGACATAACTTTCTATTATTTCTATGAGGAATGTTTAAATATTACAAATATACATCACAGCAGAGGAGCATAACATGTCTCCCCAAGCATGCTGTGGAGTCTGCAGTGTTGCATCTCTTAGGAGAGTAATCCTTGCATCAAAAAGTATTTCCGCTGCTTTATCTATATTACAGCATTGAAACTGTGTTAAAGGAGAAATTAGTGAACTAACAGAGCAACAGAAAATCCTGAGTTTGAGGAGTTTGATCTGTTGAGTGAGCTTTGCTGTGGTAAATTGTCATAAAAGTATTTAGTACTTAATTACTTTTTGGATAGTTAGAGGGAGTTCTCCAAACTACTTTTTCATTTCACTGCCTATTTATAGTGAATTTTCATTTTCACCTGCCTATATGTGTGTGTAGTCTGATTTTAAGTGGCTGTGTATGAATGAAATCAGACTTCACAAACGTACTGAAAAATACATTTGTTACAAGTCTAAAGAATGTCATTATTTTTAAACCATTGGACCTGAAGTTACAGAGAATGTGTTGATAAATTACCAGTTGTATTTGGAAAGATACTGCTTTGGAGAATTAAACTCTTGAAATAAAGAACAGTATTAAATGGTGTGAAGAAGAGATTTTTCTGTCCTGCCCAGGATTGCTGTATTGATCTGTCTGTGGTCTTTACTGGCATTAAAAAGCAGGGAGCATATCCTGCTGACAGATGTTGAAGTCAGAAAGACCAGGATGAGATGGAAAGGGCCCAGAGGATTTGTCCTTAACTTGACTCCTGTCAAACTGTCTCTCTGACAAGGATGTTTTTTCCTCCGGTTGTAAGCACACAGTCCTCAGGGGGGCTGAAGGCTTTCATCATTGCTTGCTTTTGAAGGGGAAGTTGTTGGACATGTGCCCAGTTAAGCTGCAAGTAGGGTGGGTTGAAATGCTATGGAAGAAGGCCAGCGTGCACTTTAACCTGGCAATATTTGGCTTACATTTGTCATGTCGTGATAAGGATGGGCAGTGCTTCCTTGTATCATGAATGCTGGTGTTGGGTAATTACAGATACCCTTCTGTTCATTGTGAGAACCCTCTGGTCTAGAGTTGGGGTTTTTAATTGGGAAATAGAATAGAAACGGGAAGAAGGTTCCAAATCTGCACTTTTTTTTTTGTTTTGAATTTGGGTGTTCTCTAAATACCCTGTTGAATCTGGTTTTCCGTTCGCTTTGTTGCCAGTAGAGAAGAATCCCCAACTATATAGTTATTAGTACTTGTGCCACTTCAGTTGTGTGTTGTCACTGAGGTAGAGAAACTGCTCAGTTATCTAATAGCTGTTATGCCAAAAAGTTCCAATTAATTTCATCTGGAATTTTATTTATTTTTCTTCTATGGCTTGGGATAATAGGCTGTGTCAGTTGAGATGTGGTTCTGCTTTGTAGCAATCAAACTTAATATCTTTTTTTATATATAAATCTCAGTGACAACTCCGCTAGCAGTTCTTTTTCCTTCTAAATATATATATACACACACACAAAAATTTTAGTATGTCCTGCAATTTTTCATACAGCTTTTCAAGTGAGTGCAAGCCTATAGCTTGTGTACTGCAGTTAGATTTGCATGGACATCCATTCTTTTATACATGGATCCACAACCAGAATTGAGATAATATTCTTGACCCGAGATGCCTAGCATGAGAGTAGACACCTCGATTTGTGATGCAATGCCTTTGAAGAGTTTGCTTTAAGCTTCCTTTGCATACATTGAGCTCCTGTCTAAGTTGCCATTCCGTTCAGCATTTTAAGCATCTGGAGTAAGGAAATGTTTTGGAAACACATGTCTCCTTGATTCATATCCTTATCTGTGTCTTATTTTAGTGCAATGATATTGTTGTAGATATTTTTACTAGGCATAGTATATGAATGCACAGGAATATACTTACATATTAGGTGGGTTAAAAGACGTATTTCTGTTTTTCGTTAGGTTTTTATGCTTAAAATTAGTATGAGTTGGAAAATATTATTTTATGTTTACATTTAAAAGGATTTCTAGCATTTTAAGTTGAAATAGGAAGAATGGGGAAAAAGGATAAGATCCTCTTTTCCATTTACACAAATAATTTAGTCTAGAACAAACATGAGTGTAACTTATGGTCTGTTTAGTCAGTAAACTAACAAATGAAAATAAAGGGCTCCCTCTATGGTTTCTCCTATAAAATTACAAGTAATTGTGTTCCCTACTAAAAGGGAAAAATTAGGGTTGCTTATAATTTCTTTTTTTACATATATGTATGTAATAAGAAAAATTAATGTTTTAAATGTATTGCTGGTATTTTAACTTTGTAAGCAATATCTGTATGTTAACCTTTGAGAGTTTAATGTTCAAGTTAGCATGAGTATTCAGCCTTCTCAAAATATTGATACACTAAAGAAAATTCCTTACTGTTTTTGTTTTTAACGTGAATCTGTGTTTTGTTTCAGGATATTGCCATATGGCTGTTTAGCAACTGGAGATCACTCTGGCCTTATTGAGGCTGTTTCTAGTTCAGAAACCATTGCTGACATTCAGTTAAATAGTAGCAACGTTGCTGCTGCTGCTGCCTTTAACAAAGATGCTCTCTTAAACTGGCTGAAGGAATACAATTTAGGGTAATTTCTACAGTTATTTTCTCATCTATAGTGTAAGCTACAAAATTCCTCTAAGTTTCTGTTTCAATATGGAGGAATGTGTGGCTCTTCTGGCAGGTTTGTTACTACTTATTTTTTTCGTATGTCAAATTCTGACTCAGATTCATGGTGCCGTTGGAATTCAAACAATGATTCAGCTGAAATTCTGGTATGTGCAGCATTTTGACTGCATTGTTGTTGAGTAAGTTATACTAGATTTGGCAAAACAAACAAACCCAAGAAAACTATGTGGGTCTCAAGTCTTGATGTTGTTGCATTTCATAATATTTGCATTTCTCCTATTCTCCATAGCTACCTTTTACAGTATTTTCCCTCAAATAAGTCTAGTTTTACAGCATCCTAATGGGCTTCTGGTTTAAACAAGCAAAAATCCTTTTTGAGGTCAATGCATGATATGAATTACCAGCAGTATGCACTAATATTGTTTGTCTTTGTGTTTTTAGAGATGACTTGGATCGAGCCATTGAAGAATTTACCCTGTCTTGTGCTGGCTACTGTGTAGCTACTTACGTATTGGGGATTGGTGACAGACACAGTGACAATATCATGGTCAGAAAGAGTGGTCAGGTAAAAATCTCATGTAGGCAGAATAACTACGGTATCTCTGTTGTGCAAGAATTATCTTGAGAACTTTTACTGATACACTAAAGAAATTAAAATTAAATCCCCACGTTGTTGGAACTGCTGCCTTTGTTTACTGAGAATTGAAGAGAGCTTCAAAGAAAGGAAATGTAAGACTAGTGGAAGGACTGACCAATGCCTGTTCAGTAAGCAATTCGTGAGGCTATTCTATAGAACTTTTTCAGAACATCCAAAAGGCCTGTTAATGGTTCAGATTCATTGAATAGAAGTAGTCTTAGAGTATCTTGCAAAAGACCATCCTTAAAAAGACATGAATTGCAGTTTTGAGCAGCGTAGTTTTCCTGAACTTAGTCTCTACAGCCCACCTCTGCAGAAATTTTCTATATGGAACTCAGTAACAGCATAATGCTGTGACTTTAAGTCTCCAAACCTAGAACCTAGGTAAACTTTTAGAAATGTATTTTCCTATGTAGTTGTTACTTTCTACTGTAACTTGTCTGATTTTATTTAAATTATTCTGCCTATAAAACTAGTAAGGGTTATAAAAGTGAGTGTTTTATAGACATTTGCAATATTCTTTTAAGTTTTTACCTACTAGAAGAAAGCTGAAATGCCCTTATCTTTGGTTCTAAAAATGGGAGAACTGTCACAGGTTCCTTGAGATTAATGTAAGTTCTACTAGCTTTGCTCCTGACTTTATGTCAAAAGCCCTTGGATACGATGGGTTGAGCTTCACGGGCTCATCATTGGGCTCATTTTTCTATCTGATATTACCAACAAGATGTCTATTGGCAGACATCAGAAGCTTAAAACTGAGATAATCTTTTGCACGCTGATTTGTAGCAGTGGTCACTTGTAAGAGCATGGATGTTATCACTGATTTTAAATACCTCTTGAAACATCTTAAAACTAAATACTCCCAAAGGGTTGAAACCATGCATTATGGAGAGTGACATTATGAGTTAACCGTTCTTGATACCAGCATCCTGTAGAGATATTAGAAAAGTGAAATATTTCACTGGAGAAATTAATTTTCACTTCTGGTTTTTTAGCTCTTTCATATAGATTTTGGGCATATTCTTGGAAACTTCAAGTCCAAGTTTGGAATTAAAAGGGAACGGGTACCTTTCATACTCACCTATGATTTCATTCATGTTATTCAACAAGGAAAAACAGGGAACACTGAAAAATTTGGTCGGTGAGTATTATTTTGATCTCTTCCTTTTTGTAACTGAGATGATCTCTGGTGATAATTTCCAGCACACCAGGAACCTATCTGGGTTTCTTTTGCTCATTTGTACTTGTGTGGAAGTGTGCTAACATGCATTTACAATACTATCTACTTCTCTACTTGAGCTAGAGTACACACATTACTTCATACATCAGAAACTGCAGCTCTGCAGTGGAAAGATACAGTTCCTTTTTATCTCCTCCAGCAGGAGATGGCAGATTCTCCTGGGCTCACCTTTTTTTACCTTCAGCAGCACTGGGCACTGGGCGGGAATTCCACGAACTGTTGTTCAAGCGAGATGAAGCGCTGGACTTAAAACCAGGCTCCCTTCTGCCCTTTCTGTCCATCAGTGCACATTCAGTGTGCTAATCAATCCTGGCCTTACTTGGATGCTTAGGCATATACAGCCATGTGCTCATAATCCAACACGTTGGCATGCTCCTTCCCATCTTGGGTTAGAGAGCTACAATGCAACACAAAAGCACATGACAAGGGGAAACTACCCTCTGTGATCCTACTTGTTGAGGCAGATTTTTCTTTTTCCCTTCTGTATCATTCTCGCCCTTTGAGGGGAGGGTCATTCTGGATGTTTTGCTCTGTTTCCTACCAGTTTTCACAGGAAGAACTTATTGACAGAGATATGAAATTAAGTACTTAGGTATGGCTTGACAAATCTTCAGGCTACTTCTGGTAGCAGAAGCTGTACATATATTTGTAATGGTGTGTCTAGGAAGAATGGAAAACAACTGCCAGTGACCCATGTCTCTCCTGGAGAGTAAGCAAATCAACCTGTAGCTCCATTTTTAAAACCATGAAGTAAAGGCTATTAGGTGACTGTGCTATTGCAAGAGCTGTGGAATATGGAGAACCTTAAAGGGCAGATTCCACTTTCACTTGAAAAATGCCTCAGAAGAGAATATATTCTTTGAAGTATAACTTGTCATCTTAGTCTGAAGGGGTCTTCCCGTTTCCTGTGGAAATTTACAGATTAGACACAGGGCAGTGGCACATTTGGCGACATTGAGCAAGTTCTCAGGTGTCTGCATGATGGGTCTTTATGCCAGATCTGGCAGTTGGTTCAATTTTCACCATGTTTGCAGGAAGGAATTACCTTACAGAGACAGGCTGGATTGGTAGGGACTGCTATAGAGCTTTTGTTTTTCCACTGTAGGTCCACTATATAGGATCATCAGGGCGTTTCACCTAACAAATTATCAGGGAGATGGGACACTGGCATTACCTTTGGCATTTTTTGCTCTTTCTGAAGAACAGTGCTTTTTTTAAAGCTTTTGGTCTTTTGTACCAGTGTTTTAAGGGCTTGTTGGAGAGGTGTGGGATGTTTTAGTGGGAATGCATTGGAGGTTCCGTAGACACCTCTGTCGTCCTTTCTGTTACTGTGTTCCTRTGATACGTGTGTTAAGCTGGATAACAATTTTTGGAAATTGTTACATATATTTGTCAACTGTGTAAGTTCTCATGTGCTGTCTTCGTTGCATGTGCTTTGTGGTTCAACATGAAGGTTCCGCCAGTATTGTGAAGAAGCATACTTGATTCTGCGAAAACATGGAAACCTATTTATTACACTCTTTGCACTGATGTTAACTGCAGGGCTTCCAGAGCTAACCTCTGTCAAGGACATCCAGTATCTCAAGGTAAAGTAAGACTTACAGCTTATCAGGACTTAGTGTTTTTCCAGTATGTGAATTTTGATTTTAAGATGAATACATTTTAATTGTTTTCCATTTCTCTCAAAATTTCCACATGGTTCTCAAAGCTTTCTT
The DNA here is from genome assembly GCA_035582835.1 of Phoebastria nigripes. Classification (NCBI taxonomy): domain Eukaryota; kingdom Metazoa; phylum Chordata; class Aves; order Procellariiformes; family Diomedeidae; genus Phoebastria; species Phoebastria nigripes. The sequence goes on along the minus strand of JAYKAV010002497.1, from coordinate 544,163 downwards.
TTTCAGCTATATAGAACAAGGTCTGCAGTGAGTCCTAGCCGTCAAAGGAAACTATGAATATACGTTCTTTTCAACCATTCTATAATGAGTTCGGCACCTCTGCATCTTGTATATAGTCATTTCAGGGTTGTTTTATGTCTTGGCTCGTGTACAAGCATAGACCTGTAAAGGTGAAAATTATTTGCTTAATTATTCTTTAGTTTTATCTTTAAACCYAGAAAATACCACTGATGTATTGCTCAACGAATAATAGGTGAAAAAGTGTCAAAACAGAAAAAAAACAGAATGTGGTTTGTGTTGAAAAGTGAAGGAGGCCTTAACTGTGGTTTTTAAAATTCCTAACAGTACTTGTTTTCCTATCATCTTAGGACTCTCTCGCCTTAGGGAAGAGTGAGGAAGAAGCACTAAAACAATTTAAGCAAAAGTTTGATGAAGCACTCCGGGAAAGTTGGACTACAAAAGTGAACTGGATGGCTCACACTGTTCGAAAAGATTACAGATCCTAGAAGATTTTTGCATTTGCACTAAGCTGAATGTTACCTTGATAAGTGTTTTTAAAGGGGATCTGTAGTATGGACCAACAAAACTTATTTTAAATGAGAAAGAAAACAAAACAACAAAAAAAGAAATGGGCTGAAATAATTCCTGAGTCTTTTGCACTCTGCTTCTGAATGCTTGATTCCAAGACTGTCTCTACAAATAGTGAACATCCTGGATAATCAGTTCCTGCTGACTTTGCACGCTGAGAGCTACTAGGCATTTTTAAAAATTCTTTGGTACTTTATGGAGGTGTAAATACTTGTTTTTATACGTTAGGGTAATGTACTCTAACATACTTGGGAGGTCTGAAGACCTCTGACAGAACTGTTCTTTGTTTAAAGTTGGGACTTGAAGAGTAAATTTTTTTATATCCTAATCTGGCTAAAAATCACCATATTGTGTATATTTTTCATATGAACTCTGCCCTACTAGCACAGATGCATTAATTCTACTGTAAATAGCAACCACAGTATCATTGTACTACAGGGAGCTGCTTAATGTCTTACACTGCTGCTGAAAGAAGAGTAGATGCTTGTAAGATTGCGGGGGGGGGGAAAGGGGAGGGGTGAGAGATGGGAGTGGGAGAGACCTTTGAAAATGATGCAGCATCCAGATGTTCAGGGTTGCAGTTTTGTTCTCCTGACATAACACACACAGAAGCCGCCCTTCGGTAGAAGGAAAGTTAGGCCAATTCCAAACATGTCTGAGAATCCCTTGTTGGTCATGGTCTCCCATTTGGCCTTTGGGGCTTTGTTTTCAACTCCTTAAGAGGAGGCGCATCTATTTCAGGTTCAGCAAGAAGCTCCTTGCAGCCTTACATTGAAATTCGTATCAGATTAGTTGTGCCATGCAAATGTACTGACTTATGTATGGAAAATTTTCATTCAATGTAATATACATAGTGATTTTTAGAGCATACATACCAAGAAACCCAAATGTTTGGAAAAGCAAGTGTTTATGGGAAAAGATCATTCCATAAAACACCAATGAGAAGTCATTAATCTTTTCTTTCTGTATTTATTAAAAGCTTGCAGTAATGTTGCTTTACCAAGATATATATGTTGAAGATGGTTGCTGAAGAAACTGGATTTGTTTTAATTTATTTAGTGAGGTACCAGGCTTTTAGGTGCTTAAATGGAGAGCAAATTTGTTACGTGCAATAGGGAACTGCTGGTTAAAAGATGTAACATACTGTTTCTGAACATCAGCAAGATAGACTTTAACTACTGCTTGTTCTCCAAGGAACACTGGTAGCTCTCAATTCTGGTTGACATTTGAAAGAGAATTAAACATACATATTTACTTTTTGACTAAACAGTTGTTTTGCATAGAAATGTTGTTTTCTGTAGGAATTTAATTAAAGGTGGTTTTACTTTGTTGAGAGTGATTTATTATTTTTTGTTGTTGTTTTGGGGTTTTGTTGTTTTAAAGATCAAGAACCTATCTGGAGCCAGGATAGCATTTTATGTAGTAGTTTGATTCTCTTGTCCTCATCCTTGGGGCTAATCTGTCTGAAAAGACCTCTGCTTCTAGAATATTGCAAAAGTAACAAGTGGTTTGGTTTGGTGGTTGTGTTTTTTTGTGTGGTTTTTTTTTGTTTGTTTGTTTTTGTTTTGTTTTTGGTTTTTGTTTTGGTTTTGTTTTGTTTTTAATAATATAGTGGCATTTAAAGTGTGCCATGTCTCCCTTTTTAAATTTTTTTTATTTTTAAAGCAGATAGGAGGAAGGGTAAAAAGAAACTACTTTGCAGGTGACAACTCTGAGAAGAGTAATTTCATCCTCAGCTAATTCACGGCATATAAATTTGCATAAGTAACCATTCCTGGACATGTTGTATTTTTCTGAGAGACAGGGTACTCGGACATCTCTGGTATGTCGTCTTGCTGAGGGAGATGTAACCTTTCCCAGAACTCAAGACAAAGTTGGCAAGTTCACCTTGGCTGCTTGGGGTTGGTGTGCAAGGTATGTGATAGGAGGGAGCATGATGGCATCTTTGTAGCTAAAAAGGCAAGTCAGTTCCATGTTCCACCCCAGACTTCTTTTGAGGCTTTAAACAAGTCATTCAAGTCTGTGCCTTAGATTCCCATCTACAAAATGGAGGAAGTAGCGTTGACCTCCAGATGCAGAAACACCTTCCCTCAATTACTACTGGGAATTGCATGGAGTAAAGATGTTTTGTGTTGTGAGATTTTTTTTTGGATGTCACTTTAATGCAGGTTATAGAAGTACTTGAGGTAGGCAATGTGATTTCCTCACCATCTTCTTTGAGGTAGCTAGTATTTAGAGATGATCAGAAAATACTATTTCTGCTCAGTATTTGTATTGGTTAACAGCCCTTGAATGGGATATGTTGTATTTGGTTGTCTTTACCTTCACTACATTTACTCTTGGCAATTTATTAGCAAGAATGGGGAAAGGCTTGTTAAATGGTGTATTTTCATGTTTGGCAGCAAAAGAAAATGATGCATTTTCCTCGTGTAAATTGAACTTACTTGGTCTTCAGATAGCTGAGAGGATAGCACATCTCACAAGAATGCTTTTCCAGGTTGACCTCTCAGGGATGAACCGTACATGAAGCTGTGTTTATAAGGTCACCCAGGTTAATTTTGTGATACCTTCATGTTAAGTTTTGAGTGGAGTACTGGTTTGCTGAATTATATTAGTAAATAGATCACCACTTTCCCTGGGTTTCCATCATCCATGCTACAGCTGGTGGCGTACAGATTTTCATTCAGAAAATAAATAAATAAACAATTAAATGAACTGCTTTGTGAAAAGTAGGAGGAGAGACAGTCTGTCCTCCACATTTTGTCATCCAAGAGGAGAATACTGGAATTTTGTCACATCAGTCCATTAATTATTGCTGCACTTACCTCTCAATTTCCAGCTATACTGTTAAAATGGTAGGTTAATTTGGGCTGAGTGGGATCATATTTTTTTCTTCTTCTTAGCCATTATTTTAGACCATTTGCAGAATTCAGAAGGCATCAAATGGTCAGATTATAATATGAGAGTTTAAAGATTTTGTTCATAACAGTGAGTAGAAACATAACCTTTTTAAATGTGGAAGCTTTGGAAAGGGTCTAGCTTTATGCAGCTGTGGAAAAGAAACGTAAGTTATGACTGGTATAAAACACCTTCAGTTCAGATGGTCTTGTGTTATGTTAATTACTTTTCTCCAAGTCTACTTCTAATCTGGTCTGCACATTTCCACTGGAAAAATGACTTTTCTTAAACCAACTCTGTTTCTCAAGGCCTGCATTGTATCTGACAGGGGGAAAAGATACCTAGACTGCTTTAAAAACAACAGCTGAAATTGAGTATATGTAGTGTGTATATTGTATACATTTGTTCTGTTTTTCTTTTGCATGATTACTTGATGGGTTTGCTTTCTTTACCTTGTATCATTTGATTTGTGACATGGTGACAGCTGCTGCTTTTACACTCCTGCTTGTCCTGTATTTGATTTCCAAGGAGAGAGCTCCCATGGATTTGCCCCCACCAGTGGAGTTGATTCCATTCCTTTTTATGCTTTTATCAGTTTTATTGACAGTGGTGTGTTGATTGTTAAGTCCTTCACCCTCTAGCGAATGCCTTTGACAGAACCTATTCATATATTTAATATATTAGAGTCCAATACTCCTCTTTAATTTCCTRGAGCTATTGAAATCAGATAATTAAATAGTACAGGCTCTTTATAATTAATATGTCAGGCTATGATTGTAGTTTTATTCTTTAGGAATTATTTCAAGCCTAAATCTTTTAAGTATGTAATCAGTATTTCTATTATTATTCTTTCACAATATATTGTATTAATATAATTATGTGTGTGAGCTGGCTTTAAAAATCTAAAACGGAAATCCTGTGCTTACATAATGCATTCCAGTTTTTGGCAAGTTTTTTTAAAATAATTTTAAAAATAACTTCTCTGGCATAATACTGCTGACAGATGAGGGAGTAGAGCTGTCTTGATGGAAAGCAAGTTTTAGTAGGTGCTGCCATACAAGATGGCAATGCTGCATTGCTGTTGGACCTCACAGTTTACATATGGCTGTGGGTTTTTTTTTTATAGACAAGTGTGCCTCGTTCTGGCTTGGCTCATGAGATAGAAGTCAGATGAAGCTCAAGGTAGTGGTTTTATTGCCTGACCACAATACCACACTGACTACTATTTCCAGTGCAAAACTGTTTTGTTTGAGGCACATCTGTCTGCCACTGACGGTTGGTGGATGTAGTCTGGGCATAAGGTTAGTAGTGAAATTATTTCTGTAACTGGAATATCTTTGCAAATCAGCCACAGTAAGATCGTAATCATAAAATCTCAAGTGATTAAATGGACATAGGAACTGCTGATCTTTCATATTTTGGCATGTCAGTTCCGAAAACTAGCTTTGCCTTTCCTTAGCAAATTTGTTTAGATGACGTGGATGTGAAAGCTTTCTCTGACACTGTCTGTGGGAACAGCCTGCATAACCTCATGCCCACATGGGTCACTTAGGGAGCACAGCTCCCATTAGTTCAGGGRCTGGGGAGTCAGCAGAGCTGGATTTTCTAATGTTTCCGTGGGGACACYGGGGACTCTTTCATATAATCCTGAGTGTGCAGAAGGAACAAACGTGGTCTAGGAATACGCAGTACCAAGCAGATCTCTGAAGCAGATGGCACTAGCCAATCCAGGAAAGGTGTAGTAATTTTAACAGCTAATGCTACTGAGAAAACTTGAGTACCGTGCTGCTCGTGCTACCTCAATGCATAATAAAAATCTTGTAGTTACTCTTTCCAAGCATGACTTTGTGACTAATCAAGAAGAGGGTATGTGCTTCCGCCAGTGCTGACCAGGGAATTTATTTACCCTGCTCATATTACTAGCTGGTCCTCAAACAGCGTAGCAAAACAGCATTAACTGTTGGTGAAGTGAGAAGAGAAAGCTCTTTCCTTTAATGAGCTGGGTTTGCATACTACTATTACTTGGATGCCTTTCCAATCTATTAGCCCCCATGAGGAACTTACTGTCTGTCCTCTAGCAAACCACAAGGGAAAATTCTACCAGTCAGATGCYGATAGAACTTTACTTGTTATGTCACCTCTAGAACACTTGGCTAAAAGCTGGTTCAACTGTATAACCAATTTTAACAGGTTTTACTGTATTGGACTGTCAGATTTAAAATAATGCTGCTGTGATGAGCTAGTCCTTCATCCTTTCAGTCTGTCACCTTGCTTTTTCTCAGGTGATTATCTGGAGAAGTTTCCTCTGGGATTGCTTGATTAAGAGGGCTGAGGATGAATATGTATTTCTTAAGTAATGGCATGGCTTATTCTTGGGAACCCTGTGAAGGATCACAGTTTAAGAATAGCAGTCATAGAGAAATGTAAAAGGTTAATTCTGATTTGCCAGGCATCATTTGGCTTTTATGAAGCAAATGAGCAGAAGCAACAATCAAGCACCATGGAAACATGGTTTCTGAGGGATTACAACCAGTGTAGCGCAAGGATGTTGTAAGATCTAATTTTTGGCTTTAGAAGTCTACGTTTGGGCAGGAAGTCCGGGCACTTGCTGGGAGTGCCCAGAACTACTGAACTCTGGGCAGAAGTGAGGAACCTGATAGTGGTTCATTCCTATTTGTGAATCCTGCCTAAGGTTTTCTCCTACATATCTTACCTAATGGCCTTTGCCCTGTGAGCATTCTCTGGATGCGCATTTGTGATCTGACCACCTGTATGACATGGGCAAAGCAGCTCATTCTAGTTTTTGATATTGTCTCTTTACCTGCTTTGCATAAGGAGCATTGAGTGTTCGTTTGACGTATCATAAAGGGAGCTGAGCAGTATTGCTCAGGATACTCTGAAGTGTGGGAATGTTGTATACGTGGCTCTGAATTCCTCCTGTTGAAACTGTTTTCCATGGGGGGCACCCAACACAAGAATGGATGACGTAGCGCAGTTAAAGTATTCCCTAAGGATAGAAAAAACATCTGGATTCCAGTCYCCGTACTAAACATTCCCTGGAACAAAAATGGAACAGCTCCAAAAGGGGAGTGGGAAGGACAGAGAGAGACACAGTCCTTTCCCCTATGGACTAGTGGCTTGGGAACTTAGGAAGAGGAGTGATGAAACAGAGGTCCAAACTTCCCAGCCCGTGTTCTGTCTGCTTGGCTAAATAAAAGAACCCTTAATATTAATGGCTATGTGAGATTAAGTCTGTTTAGCCTGTTCCCTACCAAATAGCAAGGAATTCGTCCTGCACATAGAGTTGTGCCAGTTGGCATGGGAGGAAAAGATGCATGCTGCTAGCCTTGAGGTAATCTGCTCCAGATGCTACTTCCACCCTTAACCTGTATTTATGAATTCCATAAAGGTAAATAGTGTATATACCATTATGTATTGGCTAGTCACCGTGCTGCTCTCCTGATGGTTGCTGGGCAAGTCCTTCCATGCACTGTGAAGGGAATGGAGACAGACATCTCAAGGTGTGGGTTCCACTGGTACGCTAAAACTTTGAATGCTGTTTTATTTAGTGCTGTGCTGCACAGATCTTAAACCCAAAGAAGGCTTAAATACTTCGTGAGTTGCGATCACTGTTGCTCCTTTTAAGGAGAGGTGCTGGATCATAGTTAGGAGTTGACAGTCTGTGAAAGTTCAGAAGTTCTAGAAGGGAATTTGAATGTGATCCACAATTTTTGTGGCCAGCATAGCCTTTAGAAGCCCCCTTCCCCCATCAAATTGCATACCCATGCTAGTTAATTTAAAAATAAATAAAAAGTTTAATATTCCAGACCACAAACAACACTGAAACATACCTAGGCATTACAAATAAGTGTAATGCACCCAGTGGTTCTGCATTTAATATTCACTTTCTCTTCTGCAGCTCAATGGGATAATCTTGTTTCCTTGAGAGGAAAAAGAAAACTCTTTGAAAATGTTTCTGAAACGATTCCCTGTTCTTAATAGCTGAGAAACTTTTAGCTCCTACTTACAAATCTTTGTTTGCAGAGTTTATGCTAGTTAAATTAGTGAATGTGCATGTTACATATAGTACGTATGAACTACAGTATGGTTGTAATTGCTGACACTGCATACAGATTGCACAGACTGAAGATCCAGTCAGCCTGAATGGATCCAAGCTTTAGCATTTTGGATGCAGTCAGGTACTGACAAGGCATCCACACCAAACCTTTAATCACTTCTACATACTTGACTTTCTGCAGTCAATGTACTAGAGCTGGCATCTCTTCCTCTGTCGTAGTGATCAAGCAGGCTGTGGGCAATGAAGCTGCTTTCTGAATGCAGTGTCTCGCATTTTCGGCAGACAAGGATTTCACATTTTGGACACATTTTCCCAGAGTGTGGCTGCCTTAAAGAACATATTTCCTCCCGTGCTGGCTTCAGCTTTTTGGAACCTTTCCTGTGTAAACATCTCCTCTTGTCTTCAAAAAGCTGACTTCTTCCTTGAGGGCTAGAACAGTCAGAAAGAAAGGTGACAAGTTTAACCTACACACTTCCTAGATAAATGAGACCAGCAGAAGCAATTAGTATGTGATTTATGAACCCTTCCTGAGGCTTTACCTGTGACATGCTAGAAACAGGTGCAATGTGTGGTCACCTGCAGAAAGCAGGGATGGACAGAAAAAGGAGAGTCTGGCTCTGGCACTGTGATGGCAGTGACAAGACATTAGTTTTAGAACATAGAATTATTAAAAGGATTGTCATCATTTGAACAAAAACATAAAAAAATATAAGTCAACGAGCTAGGTAGGAGCTTTCTGCTTGGTTCTTTAACATGCAGCTTTTCTGTGGGTGGTCGTGGCACAAGCCTCACGTGTTTGCATGAAGACAAATTTCATACAGCTCTGTATGTAAATTACAGGCTTCTGACCTAGTAGACCTTACCTATGCTATCATAAAGGTTCTTTTTCCACTTGCATGCACTAATTATTATGTTGGCTAGTAGATAAGCCCTATATTGCACTACCCTTGAATAGAGATGGAAGGGCTGAAAGAAAAGCACTCTTGATTGAATTATATACCATTCTATTTTATATAAAATAGTACTTCAAAATCAAGATGCTAACCTACATAATCCCTTACAAGAGCTCGCAAATCAGTGCTGAACTGTAGAGATGATCTGATTTGGCTACACCACTGTGAAAGTTCTGTAGGCCCTGATGACTTGAATGTTTTTAAAAACCACTGCCATGCAACGTGTCTGTAGAGATATATCCAGTAAAGTCTGAAGACTGACTCTCTCTCCATTAATGTGAGAGTACCATGGGAGGAGGATGCTACATTACTGTTTTGGTTTTCTTTAGATCAAACTGGGGAAAATCCATAGTCATCACTTACAAATAAGGATCAAGGCCCAGAAAGCATGATTTTACTGCTTCAATTGCACTTGTCTGCCTCCTGAATGCATGTTTCAGTGAAATTATGGACAATGGAGAAAATTCACAGCTGTAATTCACTAACTCCTTGGATGTTTGACTATGTTTCCAGTCCAGTTCCTCAGCACTGCAGCAAGATAAATCCCAAAGCAAAGCCCTTGGTATTAGTAGTTCTGCAATTGGATCAGTCTGAGAGAAGAATCTGGCTCTTAGGATCATTTCTGGCTAGTGTATTTAAATCTTATGTTGAGCTTGTAACCAGCTGCTGTGGCTATCAAGCTTAATGTAGTTAGCTGAGTAATTGCTGAGGCTTGCATGCACTTCCTGCTAAGATGGTAATGTCATGATAATTATCAAAGACAGACTCTTTTTAGGAGATCTGTATAGAAAACAGCTCTTGTAATGGATGAGAAAAGAGACTTTTTGGAAACTACTCCTGATCTTAGCATGACGCATACACTAAGTTTACCTCATGTTAAGGAAGAATAATATCAAGTACAAAGACCCAAGAAGAGAATTTCAAATCCCATAAGAATGAGGACGATAACTCAAAGCTAATACATGCACAAAGCAGTAAGTTCAAACTCATTTTTGCCTCTTTGCTTAGTTTGGTTTAAAAAGGAATAGTTTTGCATTGCTTGTCTTTCTTTTTATTCTCTCTTTTTTTTTTTTTTCCTTCTTCTATCTGAAAAGTAGTAAGCATAAAGGCACTATTATAGGAACATAAGCAATAATTATGCTCTGATTCAAGAAACTTAGTAGTACTAACTTTGTTGAACAGTGATTTTGGCTGCTGCCCATGTGTTGCCACTGTCCATTACACCCTGGAACCCGGGATATCGGTGCAACAAAAACTGCAGCAATGTTATTCCTAGAAACAGTGTCCTGGGTTGTCACAACTGGCAGTGCTCGTGTGTATGTGGAGGAATAGAGATGCTGCCCCTCCAAATCTCTCTTGCTGGGTGGGAGGAAGCATAGGGAAATGGTTATAAGATAAACATGCAGACACAAAAGGTTTGGAGACCTTAATTTCATACCTACTTCTGCCAGTGACTTGCTAGTTTTTAGGTGGAATTGTTTAATTAGCCCATAACTGTTTTCTTGTTTGTGAAACAGTGAATACAGCAGAGGTAACAAACATGTCGGTGGCTCTTTGAAGGGTGCTCTGGAAATGCTTATAAAATTTCTTGTTTAAAAATGTATACAAAATCTAATCTTGGATGTACTTACAGTTTATTCTTAGGAGACCCAGAGAAGAGGCTCAATGCAGAAAATCTCTTCTTAAATAGTTGCTCTCGCTTTTTTCGACTGTGCTTCCCATCTCCTGTGCTTTCTTCTGTGAGTTCCTTCTTTCCTCTGTGCCAGCTCATTTTATCTGTCATAACAACAGCACCTGCTTAGATGAAAGCAGAAGTCTGAGTAGCTTTTTGAAAGTCTCTCCCTTACTGCGTGGCACCTGGTGAAGTCTGGATCTGTTACTCTACAAACCTGTAAGTGCCCTGGTTACGCAGAAGGTTTAGTCGAGATCAGTGAGCAGCCGCTTTCCATCAGATGGAGGAAATACCTGTGTTGAAAAATCCGGCAGACACAAGGCGACTCTGGATATTCTTAATCAACCCCTATTCCGTGTAATTATGGAAAGTAGGCTTGGACATTAAATATAATAAATATTTCCCTCTACACTCTCTTTCATGATTACGCTAGTTGCTGAAAACCAAGAGAGGAGGCGGCTCGTTTGATAAAAGCGAAGAACCAGGAGCCAATGAAACAGTTTTGCRCAGAGAACAGAAGCAGTGAAACAAATGTGAGATAGAACAAACACTGCAAAGCAAAAACCAGAACCCTGAAAAGATGAAGAACCAACTGCGGATTTTAGTTAAGGCTTGGAAATTGTTTCCTTTTTCTTTTGATAAAGCAGTTGATTAGTCTGCATTTCCGCGTTGCATTGCTTTGTCTCCAAGAATTATCCCTTTGGCCTCTCTGATTGAATTAGTCTCTCTGCTCTACATTTGATACTTAGTAATTGCATTAACTTTTGGTTGCTTGACTTGGAGGGTCACGTTCACCCCCTCCTAGTGATTGGAAGCGCTTGTCTGTTCCTACCTGTTCAAAATATTTTCCACAAATCATCTGAAGCCACACAAAGTTTGTAGGCTTAAAAACAAAATTGACAACCATTTTGAACTATGCACTTTTCTGATTTTACTCCTAATCTCTTCCCGCCCTGTGTGCCTCCCCCCCAACCAGCTTTTTAAGGACAGTTCTCCTTAACCAGTTCTTACAGTAGGATGTACACAGGCAGTAGGGACTCACTGTGCAAATGCTTTGCAGGATCACACCCTGAAACAGTTTTTCATTGTGTTACAATTATTTACCAAAATTATATGTTGACACACATTAACAAGAAACTATAAATACCTTGAAGGAGCAGAGTGACAAACCTTGCTACTCATGCTTGGTAATGAGACACCCAACTTTTTAACAGAACCTAGGTAAGTTGGACCTGTTTCTCCCACAGAAATGGCAGAAAAGACTATTTATGAAAGAAATGACAGACAGTTCATTGACCTGTAAAAGGAAAGTGTCACTAAAGAATTACTATGCTATTAAGGAATGAACAAAAGCTGTGAATCGAAGAAAATTACACACCTCACAATTACAGACTTTCCTTCAGTTTTTAATTTGTGACAAAATAACCTGCAAGTTCAAGACCCATTTTAGGCATACAGTGGTGCTGAGATGAAGCTTTGCAGAACAGACCAATCTGTGGCTAATAAAATCAGCAACCAGGGAGGCAGGAATCTACCTCACCTCTGAGAAGTGAGCTTCAAAGGCTTCTCACTGCAGGATCTTTCAGTACTGATTCCACTTGTCTGAAAGATCAAGAGAGGAAAATGTAACGTTGAAAGTACAGATGTAAGTATGTAGAAATTGGTGACAAAGAATGGAAGATACACAGAAGGGGTCTTTTCTAAAGCCTTTTAGTCAATAATTTTTTAAAAATTGTACTTTGGACATATATTGTATAGTATTTAATTTATCTTCTTTTAAAGATGAAGTTGTGTGGCTATGTTGAGTTTCCAGTGTAATTAGCTCTAATGATGTAGAGGGAATTCCTCCTATACTTTAACTATATGTTTAAATGGGTTGCCAGATTAGAAGATTTGAATACCCAGTATTTGAATAATTGATTTCTTTGCCTTGCTTTTCTTCTCTGCTTAAATCTTGTGAAACTTGACTACTGTTGCTTTCAATATACTGATTAATTGCCCTCACCTTTCTTACTTAGCAACAGCAATAGTGGTTTTTTGCTTTGTGAGCCAAAGTAACCAATAATAGTGTTACTGTGGATAGCCCTGAGATTTACTTTATTATGTGCTCAGTCCGTAAACCTATAGATCACATAATGACTCTTTAAAATGGGAATCGTACTTGTAGATCTGGGAGAAAATATGTTTCCCTCAGATGAAGATCCTGTAACAGCAGTGGACAGCATTTTCAGGAACCTCAGTGTCGTATCTGTAGGTTGTCTCTAGTTAATTGTAAGTAAGGTCTAGTACCTGCAAGACTTCAGATGTCAAAACTGATTTGCACTGATGCTTGCTGTTGACTGCTTTCATTCCTGGACTACCTGAGTAGTGTAGTGGTGCCTCTGTAACTGCCTTCATATTTATAAATATGATTTCAGGACAAAGTATGAATTATGGATGGGGTAAAAAACACCCAACAATTTACAAACAAGACTGATAGTTTTCCCTACCCATGTCTGGCAGGCTAAAGATGCAGGAAACAGAGCATTTCCACAGCCATCCCTCCAATTGCAGCAGTACACAGCAGCCCTGGCCCAGCTGATAGCCCCTGGGGTAAAAGAACTGAGCAGAACAAGAGGTAAAATCTTTGTGGCAGGGACTGTCATGCAAACACACAGGGCAAAAGATGCCAGACAGGAAAGGAGGTCTGGAGAGAGGAAATGATACGACTAGCAACTTGGGAAAGATTTCTCTGTGTCCCCAGGATGCAGCTTTTCTGATCCAGTTCTGTGTCTTAACTAAATAAAATTTAAGCTGTTTGAACTAATTCTGATTGTATTATTTTTGCCACCACAGGGTGTCTCTGCATCTCTTCTTACACCAAAGGCTTTGGTAGCCTTTTAATATGGCAAGCTGCAATCTCAAGGGAATGTAGGGCTAAAGGAAAATGTCCCCCAGCTTAGCTGTGGATTTTCTTCAGGATCATGAGTTGTCTTGGATTAGTGGAGTGGTGATGCCTTCATTAGCTGGTAGGAAATTCTTCTTTAGCAAGTAAGGCCATAGTCCAATGATGTTTAATTTGGTTTTGAGAGCTCTCCCATATCAGATCAAAGAAAGCTATGGCCATGTGATGCAGTGCACTGATCTAGCTTAAGCTCATTCTGCACTATGTTCACAATGTTTGAAGTGTTATCCCTGTACCAGCACACTTCTGCTAAAGCAGGCAATGTCTGTCTGCCATTTTATCTTTATGCTTATGTGGGTATTTTCTGTTCTCCTTCAATCAGGATAAAGCTGGCATGAAGTCAGCATGAACACTGTATCATGTGCTCTGGATAGTTTGTATATTGAAACAGTTTCATGTTGGGTTTGGGGTTTTCCAGGATTTTTTTGCGTCTTGCCAGCTTTGGTCTAGCATCAATAGTTACTTGTTCCACCCTCCATATATTAGGTGCATGAAATGATACCACAGAAAGGGCAGGAATGTCTAGAGAGTGGGTCCTTCTGTCCCAGGAGCTCCTGGCGATGCTAGCCATGTATGATTTTTCGCTTCCTCAGTATTCAATGTGTTTTGGGTTTGAGGACTAAGAAAATGTACCTGGTAGCAGGTGGTCCTAATATTGGACTTAAGTCTTATGTGTGGGTGTTGGTGTGGCTGTATGCTATAGGGGTATCATATAAACATATCTTTGTCTAGGATATCTGAAAAGTAAACTGTCCTCAGGAGGAAAGAGTTATGGAGGAATTCCAGATGAGAAGTGCTGAGCTAAGTGGATGGATAAAGCTTAAAGCTAGTCAGGAATCTTCTGATTGTCATCAGGGCATGTCAAGTGGTTGAAACTCCAGCTTTTATTAGAGAAAATCCCGTTTGAAGCATTTTTTACTTCCATCAGGAAAAGTTTCCCAGGGCCAGGCTGTTACGAGTGCGATATGGGAGCAAGCCCTTAGTGATGTGGTCAAATGTAGAAAACTAAGGCTCAAAGTGCTGCCCTAAGTGATATTTATTTATTCATGCAAATAATTAGCCTCAGTAGAAGAGACAGAATCATCCTCCAGTGGCAGTAGGTATGATGAGTCTTTAATGCAGTGAGCAAGCTCTCAGGCAGCAGAGGGAGAAGGAAGAGAGGTTCCTGTGACAAAGTTGCTCTGAGGTGTTCCACCGTTCCCAAGGGGCTGGTTCCCCTTCAGAGCTGATAGCCGGGGGCTTGCATCTGAATCAGGCTGTGATAGCATCTGAGCCTGGATTTAGGCAATAACTGAGTGTCCCTAATATCTGGGCTGTGTACCACTGCTTTGGGTGTTGTCACATTCCCTGGTTACTTTCTCTGTGAAAATATTCAACTGGTTGATACCAAGTTTAGAAATTGGGACTGATGCGTTGCTCACCCCTGTACCTGTGCCTGTTGCTTTGAGGAACAACTCATCTTTTCTTTGGCTTCCGCATGCAGAAAACACAGATTTGATCTGGTGACTCTGATGTACTTTATCCCCAACAGGCACCCCAAGATCTGAGCTCTAGATACTTATGAAAGCTACTCTGTGTTCTGGGTAAGCCCTTGCCTTACTTGGATAGATACCTGGTTTTAAAGGCTTGTGCTGGCTGTCACTGAAATTGATGGGAAGTTAGTGAAGGCAGTGACTGGTGGAGTATCTTTTTACAAGTAAAATGGAACAAGGTATCATTGGGGACAGCAATGTTAAGTTCCCACTTCTGGAAAAACTGACTGCATAGACTTTCTTCTTCCTCGGCCTCTGTTTAGAGTATGTGATGGCATTGGTTTAAGGAGGCAAAGGAGCATGTTCTACTTCAGAAGAAGTTTTGTTCTGTAGAGGGGTGGGGGAGTGCAAGAGAAGTGCTAATCTTAATGAAGGGGATTCAAGGGGGAGATTGGATGCCTGGACCTAGGTTGAGTGCAAGGTGAAGGCTGCAAGAAGTCAAAGCCAAGAGCCATAAAGACTTGGCAACGGCTGTATTTCATCCGAGAGACACAATCATTTAAGAAGGAATGGTTAATCTAGTAGCTTATCTGCCTCTGGTTTTGCTCTGTGTTATGGGTAGGAATTACAATCGTGACAACTTGCTTTTTTTCATTTGCAAGTACTCACCCATGACAGCACAGATTGAACTGCAATACAGCCCGTGATTTTCTTCTCCCCCCCCCCCCCCCCCCCTCCTTTTTTCTTTCTAGAGAGGAGAGGGAGAAAGAAGATGGTTACAGAAAGACACAAAGGTTTTCATCTAAATAACCCCCCCAAGCCTCCTGGCAGGAACGAGCCCAGCTCTGGTAACCACACCCCAGCGAGACATCTCCTGCTCCGCACGGGCAGGAGGCGGGACGCGGGCAGCAGCGAGAGGCTGCGTTTGCGTTAGTCACTCCAGGACTTTCTCCTGCCTGGCATGAGGGTGGGGAGGGGGTACCTCTGTGCCTTGCCTCTGCTTCCTACTCTGTGATGTGAGGCACAGGCATGCTCAGTAGCCGGTGCCTACCCCTCCTATCTCAGCAACAGTGCCTACAATAGTAGGAGGCTGCTTGCAGCAGGAGCAAAGCCTGAAAGCCATCTTTGCTGGAGAGGGAGGCAGCAGACCCTGAGCCGCTCGGCACCCGCTCGGCTGCGCACCATGTGAGTACCCGGGCAGCCCTGCCGGCGGGGCCGCGCCGGGGGCGCCCTCCTCTCCCCTCCCCTCCCGTGCCCTGCCCGCGGCCCACGCCCCTGTCGCACGCCCGGCTGCGCGGCGGGCTGCCCTGCAAAGAAACGCGCGCGGAAAGTTCACAGCCGCCGTGGGGGCAGGAGAGTTGCTCGGCAGACTTCGGAGAAATCGCTGGGTGTTACCCTGTTGCTTCCGCAGCCGAGGGGGGATTAACTTTTGCGATCCGGCGTCGGTTTGGTGTCTGTGGGATGTGCAGCGTGGTGAGCGGAGTGGGTGAAGGGATGGAAACGGGAATAAAATGTCTGAAGCTGCCGTAGCCCTTGCGGATGGCATCCGTGCAGTCGCAGGCTCTGAGGAAGGATTTCCAGGGCGTGGGGCTTAGCATGTGTAATTCAGCCAGCTGGAGCCTGTAGCAAGCAGSATCAAAGTCTAGTCTATCTGCTACCGCTATTAACCTGTGAGCACTTAGATGGAGCTCTCACTGCTGTTTATCCAGCTGCCAGGCAGCAGTGGAGAGGATTATTGACACGTTTCTAACTCGGATTAGTACTCAAAAGGAAATGCTGGGCCAAGATCCTCAACAGGTTCAAGTCAGGATTGTTCGATAGCCTGAGTCACCCAGTGCTGCTGATCCACAGCTGCTGGGTCCTGTTTATTTTCACTGTTTGATGAAATGTTCTCTCTCAAATACTAGCTGTCTGATCAATTCAGCCTCACCATCTCCAGTACCAATGGCTTCCTGTCAGCAGCGCTTGATAATAATCTGTTCCTTCTTGTTTGCATCTCTTCAAATATCTCTTCCAAGTCTTTATATTCAGCATTAATGAAAGCATTAATGTTCTCTGCTAGGCAGTGATGAAACCCCCAAAGTCAATTCGGAAACCAGAAGTGTGCTGAGGTAAGTAGGAATTGATCAGACCCCTGTTCATTCACAAAAGAATTCAGGTAGCTAAATGCATCATTTTACTATCGTCTTAATTCATTGCTCATTCCCAGTGACTCCTAAAGGACAGCCAGAGAAGATGTCTAAAACAGTCACTCACATGTGGTGTATGGGACCAAATATCTGCTGGTATTGGGTGGTCTTGGAAGAACTGGAGCTTGGTTGATTCAGACAAGATGAGGAATGGAAACAGTCTTGGCAATCTGTGATTAAGTTACTTTTAAAATATTTCCGATAACCAACTGTTCTTCATGAGGGGTTTTCAAAATAGAGTCTACAATCACATATTCTGAAATGTTGGCTTTTTTCTTTAATGCTATTTCCTATATAATATCTCGGACAATAAACTTTTATCCACTTTGTCTAAAATGTTTCCAAAGCAAGGAACTCCTTGGAAGTAAAAAAATTGCTATCTAAAAGAAGATTCCTTATGTAAACTCTGAACTCCATCTAGCAAAAGCCAGTTCATTGTAAGCTTCTGTTGCCTACTCGTGTTTATATCAAGAGCAAGATGATGACATCACATACTTTTATTTGTATGTGAGCTGTTCTTCTATGATTAATACAAGAGTTCGCTGCTGCAGTATTATACAATCTAAGCTGTTCAGACACAAAGCAGTAACTCAGATAACGTTTAACTTAACCTGTGTATATTTTAGTCTTGGTGTATATAGGTGTTCATGAGAGCATTTGTAAATAAAGCAGAAAGGGTGATGCTAATATAACTTGGTCATACTTCTTCTGTAGGGGATTTGCATCAGACTTCTGACAAAGATTAGAAGAAAAAGGGGAAGCAGTTTTTGTCTATTTTGGCAATATAGACTTTTAGTTTGATAATTGAAACAAAGCCAAGACAAATAAGCAGCTTGTCATTGGCAGTGTCAGTTGGCTTCTGTTTCATTGCCAGATATTGTAATGAAAACTTTTTTTTTGAACATCTGCATGACTATCATGTCCCAGTAGCTTCTGAGTTCTGATGAACAACGGAGATAAATGTGTATTAGCTACTGACTTGTAGCAGCAGCTACAGCTGTAGTTCACTGGACTATAAAAGCTAATTGCTAGTGAGCACCAAATACTCTGTAGAGGTTACTTCTCCTGCTGTTACACCTATAGAGTGTTGCAAACATGGACTCTTCTCGTGCGTATACAGACATGCACATGAGACACAATGCTGCGTCTTCAGCTGGCGTGAACTAGTGTCAAGAAAGAACTCCTTCACTGGGCCAAATGACAGCTCCATCTATCCTGCTGTGCTGTCCCCTAAAGCAGCTTGCAGGGAGTGCTCAGGGAAGAGTACAAGAAAGCAATGGGTATGCAGTGGTATTCCCAGAATACTTTCCCAGTTTCCAGCAATTTGATGCTCTGGGAGTGTGTCTGAATCTGAGGAGAGTTCTCTGTATTTCATGACGCCCAATGGGTTTTGTTGTTCTTTCAGGAAGGTGTCCAGTTGCTCCATTTGCAGTGTCCTGTGGCAAGGAGCTCCAGAGCTGGACCATGCAGGGTGCGAAAGCCGCTTCCTGTTGTTTTTGAGCTAGCAGGTTCTGTCTGATCTTACTCCTGTATTGGAAATCAGAGAACAGTGTTCCTTATTCACCATCTTCCCTATGATTCATGATTTTGTATTGCTCCAGCAGACCTGCACTGATTTACATCAGGTGGGAATCTGTCCCTATGGTCTCTTTCGCAGTGAGTACAATCCAGGGCAGATAAGATACATTCAGGTAACAGACATCTTTCACCTTGGTGCAGGCAGAGGAGAGGAAGCTGTCACATAAAAAGGTTGAATGAAAGCAGAAGAATATAAGAGGGATCTAAAGGAAGAACAGAGAAGGGTTGGACCATGCCAGTGCAGCTGGGAAGATTGTTCCAGGTATAAGGGAGTGCATGCAAACTTATTTGGAGCAGATACGAGGAGCAGTGAAGGGAGATGAGGAGAAGAAAATGGCGCTCGAAGCTGAAGCGCTTATAGGCTTTGTTCCTCTCTGGAAAATAGACTAACAGCAACAGGTGAAGTGTATAGTTTTGTTTCTTTTACAATGGTCACATCTCAATAGGTAATTATATATAATAGAAGCTCATGGCATCATGTCATCTGTTGTTTACAGATAGGTCAGTGACCAGACAGCAGGGTGCCTTTGATTACATTAATCCAATACAAATGTGCTCTATTGCAGGGTACAACTTTTGTGAGACAAGCAGCAAAGCAAAGCACCTGGCTCTCCCTGGGGCAGAATTGCCTTGCTGTATCTCATTCCTCGGGTAGCAGTTAGAGCTTTCTAAAAAAAAAATCCTTCTGCCTGTTTTAGAGCAGCAAGGAGTACATCCTGGAGGGGACGGATGGGATTAAAATGGTTCCACCAATTGTAATGAGTTTGTTCTGGTTGAATGTCTCTTCAGTTTCTCTGAAAAGAATGGTGTGGCTATGGCCTCCTGCTGTACTTAGCCCTCCTTTTGTGGGTGTAATTTTATGAAACGCAGCAACATCTCCCTACCCTGCCCTTCTCTTGTACTGATCACCAGAGACAAACCGATTTAGTACTGTTCTCTACCCAGTCCTGATCCACTGCTTTTAGGGAGTTCAGTGGCTTACAAGAGTGCGTACAGCCTGTGTGTGTCCTAGGAAAGTATAACCAGCATGAAATGGAGGGGGAAATTTTCTAAGTGGTGCAGCTGTTCTGTGCTGGTAAGTGTCTGTGTTGCCTTATGTCGTGGTTTAACCCTGGCAGCACCTACACACCATGCAGCCGCTCGCTCACCCCCCAGCTCCGGTGGGATGGGGGAGAGAATCGGGAGGGCACGAGTAGGAAAACTCGCGGGTTGAG